>JBBPFQ010000057.1:457223-484976 GCA_037974815.1 Kaempferia elegans
TTCCCTTCCCTTGCAATAGATTTACAACATTGTTCTTGGCGTATGTGTCACTGGTCTTATCTTTCCTCAGGAAGCAGCAGCAGTCTGAGACCTTTGATCTTCAACAGCTTGGAGCGCGGATGATGTTCAATAATGGAAGTTTCAACCAGGAACTACTGATGAGAAGAAAGTTCGAAGAGCAGCAACAAGCAGCAGAGCTGCAGCGAGCAATTGAGCTGCAAGCTAGGCGATTCACCGGTCTCCGGCTCAACCTAAACAACATAAGCTTCTCATGTTCTCCAGCATCCATCAACTCTCCTTCCATTACGGCCACACAACCAATTGGCAGTGTGGATAGCAGCAGCATCAACGGCACCAATTTCTGCAGCAGCAGTAGCCAGGAAGACTCACCGAATGAGGGTCTGTTGTTTTTTCTTCAAAATGCGATCGACTTCTTCTTAGCTCAGATGATCATCCTTGTCTTTTGTGCAGAGAAGAGCATCTGCGTTGCTGAAACAGAAGAGAAATCAAATGGTAGTTATGACAAGAATGAATCTGCCGGCGAGGCGAACCTCAAAGAAGATGGCGATTTGCTAGAAAGGTTACTTCCCGAGCACTAAATTTGTCTCTGTTATTCTCAAACAAGAATGAAATATTGCTGTAACTTGCTCTTCGATCCCTGCAGCGGCGATCATAACTTGCCTGACAGCCCATTTGCCTCCCCTACCAATTCACTTTTCATGCTCGATTCACTCTCTAACAACGATGCCCGTACGTCGACGAACATTGTGAATACTAGCAACAGTAACAGCCATCTAATAGCTTCTTCCCCTGACAAGCCCTCTCTGAGTTCATGCTTCCTCCACATGCCAAGGTAAAACGACTGGTCTCTAATTAGCTTGCATACTTCCGAGTCTACACAGAATGCTGCTACAGTAAAACAATAAAAGTGGTGTCGTCGTCAGGTTGTCCTCTGGCCACGAAGCTATCGGCATGTGAAGTCGCCAAGGGGAGTAAGTGAGCTCTCCCCATCATTGTAAGCGTCAATCTCCATTAGTGGATTGTGACCCTCTCTTCTTTATTCACTCAACTTTTACTTGATTGTAGGAATACCCTAGCATGCAAAGAAGATAGTGGAATATAACCAAAGAAAAGCTGCAAATGGTTCCTGTGTATTGCTTCTCCCTTTCTTTTTCGAGTAGTTTTCAACCCTAAGATTCATAGGAAGCCAAGCCATTTGCTCATCCAATTCATCACCAAGACACAATTACTGTAGCTGCCGCCATTACTGATAGCTATATCATTACCCATCGAGATACAACAATCTTCCACACCAGGTACAAGAAACTCTAGACAAGGTGACAGAAAGCCGCACTAAGTTCTAAAAAGAAATGATACAGGAGAGGGGAAGGACCACTGAAGGTGAAGAGAGCCATCCAGGGCTAAGATAGAGCTGGATGTTGTACATGCATGCATGTGATGTTCTGTAGTAGTGGTCTCTTCTCTTCATCCTCCATTCCAATCTTTTACTTTTGGTTTCTTTTTTGTAGCTGACTTCAAAACAGACAGAATTGTTCACAAAAAAGTTTAAAACAGATAGTTTCTCTTCCTTGCTGTAACCAATGATGCCTCTGTTCTGTTTCAGTTCAAATGGGAAGATATTTAGACTTATCTTTATTTTTTTATTTTTCTTTTACAAAAGATTAAATAGGCACGAGTGTTTATAATGTAGTAATTGATTTTTTACTTCAAAAGACAGTGACATTTCAAATGCTATTGGATTTTAATGATGGTGGAGTGGATATGCTCGCAATCAGAGTGGAGTGACTATATTATAGCAGCATTAAATGTTTTCTTTTGGGATAGCTTAAAATATAATTGATGGTCGCTTAATTACATTCCAATTTTGGTGTGCTTGTGCATTAATGACGAACTAAGTACTTCAAGTTCTAGATCAAATTTTCTTCGCCATGCAACTACGTCAACCTCATCAACTTCAACATTAAAATATAAATTATCAATATCTACAATTACTAATATATATAATAGCAGTGTCTAGATAAATTAAACTTTGTTTTGTTTTTCTTTTACTTTTATCCGATTTCAACATGAATTTAGAAACAAGGATAATAGATGAAATATGAAAATGCTATTGTTGTACAATTAATGTGATGAAATCTGAATATATATATTTCTTTGTATGCATGGGGTTTCTTATTAATTATCAACCCACCGGCCAGACCTGGCGACCCATTTGGAGTAATGTCAACTTGTCGGAAATTTAAAGCGAGCGAAGATCTCATTTGTATACAGAATCATAAGATTAATTAAATTGTATTTGCAAGTTAGATTAAATGAATTAATTATCAGATTAGGTTGTTTTTAGTCGATTGTTCTTGCAGGCCACAACGAGGTAATCGATCACGTGCAAGAAACATGCAGCTAACCTGTCTAAACTTTTCTTTAAAAGGATTTTGTAATTAATTGGGAGAAATTGAATATCCTTGATAGCAATCTAATAATCATTGAAGATCTTATTTACATTGAATTTCCGTGTTTATTTGTTAATCAAATTTGGCAAAAGTACATCTATGATTCGTCCATCAAACGAAGAGATAAACAAATAACGTTTTTCTTTTTTTACTTTCATCAATTTCTTAAAAGATGTTTATCACTCTATTTTCTTATGCTTTAAATAAAAATAAAAAATTTATTTATCTTCTTTTCTACGTAAAATCATTTGCCAGAGGTCTACGTAAAATCATTAGTCTAATCAACTTCTAGGCCGCCTTTGCTTTAGACTTGTTGATCATCATGGATTCCCTATTTGTTTTTAGTTTGTTTTGCAATTTTAGAGGAACAAGCCAACCTCAACCATGTTTTTAAAAATTATATTTGATTTTCAAATTCTCTCTAAAAAAACCCAAATACAGACAAATTTGTAAACTAAATTTTAGCATTTAAAAAAAAAAATCAAATATTAAGATAGATTACTCACCAAGCAGCAAGGCTATAGCCTATTGTAGAAGATTCTCAGATGTATTTATAAGAATTTTTCCTTTAAATGAAATTTAAAATTAAAAATACTGCACTTGTGGGCCGACATCCACGAATGCTTCCCGATTTATCCTAGTAGCCGATGAAAAATTTCTATGGGACTAAACTAGCCACCCCTAAGAGGCTAACTGAGTTAATTATTTTATAACCTACAGCAGCATTCTCTAGGCCTTAAAGCCCAGTTGAAGGCAGTGTAGGTGTCAACCTACTAAACTCATCTTTTTTATCTCAAAATTGAAATAATAATCATGAAACAATGCAACTACATGTTATAAAATACATCTTAACAATATCACTTAGAATTTTAACCATTAAAAACGTTTCAATACAAATTTATAATATCGATATAACATATTATAACTATAAAAAAGGATTCATTTAGGACTAACAATTGAAGATGCCTCAGCCTGATTGTCCATTTATGCAATTTCATACAATTTTATATTAATCCTTCTATCTCTAAATGTAATTTAAAACAATTTTATATTGTTTAGGATGATTTATCCAACGTTATCTGAACAATTTAGACATTTTTTATTGTATTTTTTTTATTATTAAATTCCGACATGGGCCAGCCCTAGACTACAACCCATGCTCCGAATGGGACAGCTAAGTCCGATCCATGCTGACCTAGAAGATGCCAACACAATGCTTAATACAGCTGCTTAGTGGTGCCCCATTTGGCACAAATCAGATTTTTTTTTAACCCTTTCTTTTACAAACATGGAACAGATTGTCAGTCTGACCATAAAACATATTCTCTATTTTCTACTAACAAATTGAAAGATGGTTACATGACATCAATGCAAAGCCAATTCTGAAAATGAAATTATAGTACAAGACAACGAATTGTCATACAAATCTTAGCTGCAAAATATGGTAAATTAGGATACTGGGGGAACTGACCATGCTATGTCCTCTGAAAGTTGTTATAGCCAATTCAACAATATCCAAGAGAGTGAAGCTCTAATCCGTTTGGAAATGTAGACGACTCTATATGAAGTGCAATTCATACAAATACAATCAAAAATAGAGTATCAACTCTTAACCTTTAGCTATCTATGATAACTGTAATGATAACAAAGTTGCAAATATTACCGTATTAATGGCCCAAAGCTCTGTCACTTGTAGAGGAACTTTCCCCCTTAAGAAAAGTGAGTTTAATGCTACGCTACAGTGAAATAAATGCAAGTCTGCAAGGATAAGCTAACCAAGGTGAAAGACTATACATAAAACATTCAACTGGGGAAAACAAAGAATTAGAATGGAAATCTTTATTCAAAAAATGACGACCTGTTTTACAAGGACTTTTTTGGTCAAACCTAAAGACGGTCGGAAGGGAGTATTGGTTTCTTTTCCACAGCTTCGTATTGCAAAACAAAGTGATCCTGCATTCCAACAAGCAGGGACATCAAGTGACTGAAAATGAAGAATAACAATGCAGCAATTGTCTCGTGCCAAACCTTCAAAATTGTGCTCCATGTGTTGGGATCAAAACATAGGTATGATCCTCTTTCATATGCATGTGTCTTCACAAGAGGCTCTGAGTTTGGAACTCTTGTAAACCAAAACTGTGGATCTTTGTGGAAGAACCATCCTCGGGAATACCTGCAAAGGCTTCAGATAAGACAGTTGGAAGACTATGATGCAGACAAACTCTAATGCAGGACGATTGTTAGGACGCTGATGCAAATTGCATGATAACAAACTCGAGCTCTAACATTCCTTGGACAAGAAACAGAAAGCTTAATGCCACTCGATTTGTTTGATTAAAAATTTAAATAAAAATGTTCTTTCTCACTGATAGAGAGATAACCAAAACAGTGCACTATTTCCTGTGTCTATGATCAACAGTGACCAAATTATTCAGCAAATGAAAATGAAAACTGGTATTGAATAACAAAGAGTTCCATTTTAAGAATGTCACCACAAACATACTAGTTTAGGTAGTGAAGGAACCCAAATTGAAAACCATAAAACAGAACAAAATCTGGATGACACAAATAAGGCTAAAGTGAAGAAATTACAGTTCATAAGCCGCATAAAGTTGAGCTTCATCTTTAGGCATACTGCAAACATCAAGATAACAAACAAGAAAAAAAAAATTAATGGAATAACACTTGTAAGAGAAGCATCAAAATAAAAGAGTGACATAAAATACCTATAGAAAATGTAAAACAGGGTTGATATCTGAAATTTCGAGAAATATACGTGCTGCAACCACAAATGAGATTTATTAAGCCGTTTACTCAGGATTGTGCATTAAAACAAAGGAAAAATGCACAAGCTTTACATGAAAGGGTGGAGATGGTTTGGTATAATAACACGTGGGAATGCAATACTCTGGCTCCCCCTTTGCAGGTTCATCAGACCATGGAGAACCAAATGTTTTATGAATATTCTCAGTAGAGTTCAAATTCAGTCCTAAGGTGGTCAAATCAATTCCCAATGCAAGAGATGATAGGTCTGGATCGTTCGTCCTAATAACACTCAACAAGCCCAGTAAACCAAACGGATCAGGAGTTATTTGTGATCCCGGAGTAGTCTTTACATTCTGATCTCTATAGGATTGACTAACATCAGGCATTTGCTGTAGTCGAAATTGAGATTGGCCTTGCGGTTGTTGATATTGCTGCATCAGCTGCTCATATGCACTCATACCAGAACCGGGTGTAGGAGAGTTCAATTGTCTGATTCCAATACTAGGGGCTCCGCTGTTTTGTATCTGTACAAGATCAAGTGTGAAACCATAAAATTAATAGCATATATACAATCATTTAAGATTAGTCTTTCTTGAAGAAAAAAAACATTAGATGGGATAAGTTACCTGTGAATGATAATTCACATGAGAAGAAGGAAAGAAATCAGAGCCATGTAGTCGTAGATCTTGATTGTTTCCCGGCATAAATGGAAGCCCACCACCACTGGCTGCAGTAGCATGCAACTGCTGTTGTTGACGGTTAGGCTGGAAACTCCCTCCTATGCTAAATCCAGTAGATCTTGTCATCTACTTGATGATCAAATTATGAGATGACTGAAGTAAATTATGATAAAAAACAGGATAATCAAACAAATTCAACAAGTTCAACTGACAGGTAAATGTTGTGATTGCAAGGTAGAAATACTTTCATGAAGTTGTTCCTTCTGATGCAAATCCACAGAAAAATCTGAGCTACCACCTAAACAGGAAAGTAAAAAATAGGTAATGCAATGGCATCCTGAGAAACATGGAAGAAGACACAGTGGTCCATACAACTAATATGTAGTGTTGCTAAATTAGCATTCACATGACATTATTGCTTCTTTCTAGTACAAGGTCTTCAACGATAACAAAAAATTGTTGCACTTTTCTGATAAAAAAGAAGACAGCAGTATTTACCATCGTTATTTGTCGGATTTTAAAAAAGAAAAAAAATCAAGAAGACAAGCACTTGATAGTAAATCCATAATAGCTCTGATAGATAATAAAATTAAACAAAATAGGTTAAGATGGTATGAAAAATTGAATATAATTGCAAGTATAATGGGTAGGAAGCCAATGTAATCTCTACTATGCATAATTCCGAATGATTTAGTCTACCTTTGCATAAGTGCAATGGAGAAAAAGATCCAAGTAGCAAACCCCAAATACCTGAGGCTACAATGGCTTGATCATGTTGATGATTGGTGATTGTTAAAGTGCAAATAACAAACATTACATGAGACTTATCTCAGAAAGACATAAGACAAGCATGTTATTATAATCACAAAAGAGACAGTTCACAATTAAATCCAAAAGTTCAAATTATGTTCATCCAGTGCATAGATCTAAATGCTAATTGAAATTTAGACAAGCCTACAGAACTTATGTATATTCAAAAACGAAATATATAATATACATCAAATTCCAAATAGACATTGTTAATACAATCTATCCTTTCCCTTCCGTATTAAGGAACCCATACATACTAGCTCATTGATAAACCAAAGGAAGAAACAGTGTGGTAATTAAGTCACAGCAATGATAGTAATTACTGTAGTAGATAGTGAAAACCTGTTTCAAATCATTATTATCCTGACACAAGAACGCTTACAACGAAATTTGTGTAAGAGACAGCATTACTGCCTAGATAAATATGCATACAAATAAAATGTGTAGTTATGTGTGTGATTGAGACTTGAGAGAGAGCATTCACATAGATTCACTCTCAGTTTGGTAAATATCAACTCGTATAATTTAAATCTGTTACAATTAAAGGTGCAAGGCGCAGAGGGAGAGCATAGAAAACACTAGTCAATATAATAAAATATGATTCATTACTTTTAATCATAGAAAATACTAGTCAATTCAAAATAATATTCATACAATTGAACCCTAAATAATTGGGACAAGAACAGCTCGAAAATGTTAGTTTGACAAGAGCAGCATATCCATCTCATCAAAGGGACACTTTCATCCAGTAGAGGATGTAGAGCAAAAGATTCTTCACCTTGAATACTTTGAAAATATTTAAAAGTGACATATATTGGATAATAGAGTTGCAAAAAGTAAATATAATATGATAAATGGCCAGAGGATTGGAGCCAAAGACCAAAAAAAGACTTCATTAGAAACAATGAAACCATGTTTGAATTTGCCTTTGATTTAATTAAAGAAATTCATAAAAGCTTTCAATGTTCAAAAAACATCCATTTAGGCAAACCCAACCTAAGACGTAAGTGGCTCATCCAACCATGTAAATAAATACATAAGATTTTGAAAAAGCAACAACAACAAACTTACCGAAAGTTGAACTGAGAACATGAGAACAACAATAAGGTAGTAAATTGGCTTCCAGAGGAAACATATAAACATGCAACAACTCAAACAGTACAGATACACAGTTTCATTTTCAAGAAAACAAAAGGCTTGTGTAGGAAAAAAACCTTTATATCCTGGCAAAGCTGGGAAATCTTCATTTTGTATGCTAAATTCTTGATTTTGCTGGACAATGGAGTTGACACCAACTCCTTGCTTACGTGTTGCACCTAAGCATTCACAAATGGTTGATGTTGCATCTAAAGAAAATTTGAGAAAAACAATTAAGTAAACAAGTCAGATCCAAATACCCAGTTGCCCTTGTTGACTTCCAGCTGAGCTTGGCCTTGCAGATAATTGAGGGAAATCATTCATATCAAAAGGAGAACCATCGGCAGCATTAACATCATTCAACATTCCCATAGAGCTTAATGAATTGTTCCCACCTTGATTCTGAGATAGTGCTCCTCCAGATGTAGGATATGAGTTACCAAGCATGCCAATCATTTGCGGATTAGCTAACCATTTAAGTGGAACAATCTCAGTTTATTTTCTTACTCAATAACTTCAATAAAAATGAATAGATGCCTCCATAAGACAAAAGCACAAATACATGTACACATACAATTTGAGACTCCAGGCAAAATGATTGCCTCTGCAGGAGTATAGCTGACATGTAGAATTTGAACTAGAGCACAAAAATTTACATACGATAGATACAGGAAACTAGAATATATTGATTGTAGTTACAGTAAATTTCATATTGGCTAAAACTTCTATGCAAAAAGCCTAATTTTGCAAGTTTAGTGTTCTAGTATTCTTGGTACAAAACATCACACAGGGAGCAATGAGCCTAATTGCAAGCAATTTTGCACAGAAGCATATTAATAGAACGAGTGTGCCAAATAAAATTTCTAGATCATGCAAATATATCTTAAAAAAAAAATAAAGAAAGCTACCCTGTTGGAGAATGCCACTGATTAGTCTGTTGGGTCCTAGTACATTGAGACTCCCTGATCCACTATTCGTAGATAAGTTTACACGCGAGGCTAAACCAGGTACTGATAGTCCTCCAGAGCTAATGTTTCTTCCCATGTTACCACCACCAATGATGTTCCCCATAGAACTTGCAAGTCTTGGGCCAACATTACCCAAAACTGGAGATACACCCAAACCCGGAACAGAACTACGGTTGACAGTAGCTGAATTTGGAGAAATGCCAGAAATTGGCCCACCAACTCCATTCATATTACTATTACCAAAAGAATGATTTCCAACATTAATACCCCCTCTATTTGTAACACCAGAGCCATGAGTCATCTGCATGAAAAAAAAAAAAAAAACTCAAATTCCAGAAAACAATAAATGCAAAAGACAATAGCTCAGAAAGTTATATTTTAATATTTAACTACAGGAACCAAAAACACATAGCTAAACAGGAACCAATGCCACATCACACATTCAAGAGGACATACAAATCATATGATTCAGTTGAGGTCATGTAGGATAAACATCACTTGCTGCTCTAGCTAATTGTCCACCCTTTACCAACTGTGATTTCTATATCAGTAAAAAAAATTCATACTGCACAAGCTTCTTCCAAAACATGATGTGACAAAAAAACACATAGTTAAGCAGATATTAATGCCAGATAACATGTTCAAAAGACCATCTGAACTGATGTGCAATTAAACTGGAATCAAACCTGAGTCAATGCAACCAAAATATTGTTTGATGCAAACCGCCCACTAGGAATGTTTCCCCCTGGTTGCTGAACACCTCCTGAAGGGACACCACCCATAGCAGCATTTCTTGATGCAAGTGAACCAGGCATGTTTGGTAGGTTGTAGCTTCCATGAATGTTATGCAATCCCTGCAGAGCACCTATTGTTGTGCAAACAGTTGAGAAAAATTCACATGTATATGTTCAACAGAGTTTAAAGTGAGAATGTCCAACCCGAAGGATGAAATCCAGGCGTTGTAGCAGCCTGGCCAGAAAATGATGTAGCATAGGGTCTGCCTGAGGAGTCAAGATTTGATGTTGAACCATTAAGCGTTGACTGTCACCAAAAGGTCCAGCATATTTATCAAGAAAAACAAGACAAATCAAAACACTGTTATAACTTATAAGTCAGGTTTTAACTAGGTATGGGAAAAGGCAACACTATGTCACGTTATTGTATAATAATGCTTTATTTGAACATTTGCAATTACCAAAAAATATTTAGTTCCAACAAGTGAAATCATCTCCAACTGTATCATATTTTTTCACAATAAAGAGATGTTTCTCCATTACTAGGAAGTGCGTTGAAGCATAAATAAATAACTGAGGGACAAAATTTATGAAGCAATAATATAATGAGAACCATAATTGTAAGGTTTGTATTCATATCTGACAAACAGTGATCTTATCACTTTGAGAGGAATCAAATGAAAAGATTCAAAAAAAAAACGATAAAATGAAATAAACTTATATAAAGTGTGAGATAACAAAAATGTTCAATTGTAACAAAAGGTGATTACGCTCACCCCATGCACCCCTCGGCCCTCACTGCCCATCCTCAAGTTATGCGAAAAGAGGTAAATCACGGGTCAGCTTATACCCGACTGCTAAGTGGATAGAGAGTGGGAGGAATTTTTTTCCGGAAAGCATGTGCCCGTTGGGAATTGATATCAGCCTCATTGTAACAAATTTGTCACCCTCTAACCAACTGGGCACCTCCATGGGGACGATAACAAAAATGTTCAAGAACCATAAGAATGACACATATTATGCATCATCAATATCAAGAACATTAGACAGGCACATGAAGGTGAATAAAACCAGTAAATCATTTATCATAGTTGGAGGAATTTCTTCAAAATACCAAGATCTATTTTTTATTAATCAATACAATCTCAATTAGTTTTTACACTTCTCACTGTAGAACTTTTCTGTTAGGATCCCGCCTTTGTGATCAAATTGGGGTAAAGACCATTTTGGTCCCTCTTGTTTTCCACTACCCCAAAATAGTCCCTCCTCTTTGCGGACTGCCAAAATGGTCCCTTGTGTTTCAAAATGTTTCCCAAATTCATCCTCCCGTTAGATTCTGGTAAAAACAATCGGAGATAAAGTCCATCACCCATTCATCCTTCACATTAGTTCATTTCTTCACATTTTCCCCAAATTGGAAATCCTTTCTTCTTCACAATTCTCCCAAATTGAAACCCACTGGAGGAGGATCTCCCAAACTCGAAGAAGGATCTCATGGTCGAAGGCCACTAACTCGAAGCCACCACACACACCGCTGCCTGCAGACTCGAAGAGGATCTCTGGTTAGTGTTAATTGCATTCCTGTTGTTTTGCACCGAGCAGAACTAGTCTTCTGACTCCCAGTTAGATTATGGTGCCATCCATTCACTCTTAACTCTTAAATTTGATGTTCCTGCTAAAACATCCTCTAATTTTCTTTTCTTGACACTCTTTGGGAATTTTAGAATATAGCAAATAGGATATTTTGTGGCTTTTTCCTGACATGATGGTTATAAAGAGGGTCTTTAGATTGGATTCCACTTAGAGATATATTTTTTGAAATGGAATTTTGAACATATTTTTGGTTTGTGAAGATGTTTGCATTAGTGAATGTAAGATCATGAGACTAGTACTTTTTTGATAAACTTGGATTTCATTTCATCTCAGAATGTATTTGGATAAACTTGGATTTTATTGCTTCGTGTTTTAATTTCTAATTGAAGTTCATTTATTGTTCTTGGTGTTGGCAATACAAATATTCGATACTTCTCATAAGGTTACAATTACTATCTTTAAGCTCACACTTCCTTTGGTATCCTGTCCGTGATTTTGTTCCTAATGGAGCTCTGCTCAAATCATTTGAATTGTGATTCATTTCCTGATAATGAGATATTCTTGTAACGATGCATGGTAGGAATGGAAGTTATCCAATCCCGGCCTGGCCTATTCGCACATCATGAAAGCATTTGCATTTTCTCCATTTGTTTTTAACGGAAATCTAATGGGAGAGATGAATTTGGGAAACATTTTGAAACATGAGAGACCATTTTGGCAGCCAAAAAAGAGGAGGGACTATTTTGGTATAAGTGGCAAACAAGAGGGAAGAAAATGAGCTTTATCCCGATCAAATTAATAAAATTTCATAGTATTATAAAAATTATATTGATAATATGATATATAATCATTAACAAGTAATGCATTCCCAGCTACGACGCATTTGTAGGAATTTTCCTCCAAATAGGACTCGGGCCTTTTGGACCGCCCGCCACGAGTGCTTCCCGATTTACCCTGGTGGCTGGTGGGAAACTTCCGTAGGGCCGAGTCGGCCACCCCTAGAGATAGTCAATGAGGCTAACTGGGTTAATCATTAACAAGTAATGCATAATTAGCAATAATTTTCATATGAGAACATTAATAATTTTATAAATATTATTAATTGTATTGATGGTATCACATTATTAAATTAATTGCATATCATGATTAATGTTAATATATTAAGTTGCATGTTCTCACCTCATAGTTCACTGTCAACTGTCTCATGCTTTCAGCTCACATAATCAATAATCTTCTCACTCCATCATTCTTACATTAGGCATGCAAAAGAACTCCCTCGCATAGAAGTGAGTGTTCCTCCCATGTATAAACCCAATGTGTTCTTCTCTATCATCGTTAAATGGTAAGCTCTCTCTACCCTTTCGCCCTTTCATGTCTGATTTCTTTCCCTTTTTCATTTTTGTGTTTCAATTTTTTAAAAGTGATACCTAAGTTGGAATCATTGAATCAAGCAAAAAATGTTGGCAAAGCCTTGACTTATTGTGCAAGAAATCAATTAATTAATCCAACACTTACTTGATTTCTGTCAATATTTGAGATCTAAACTGTTGGTGTTGGCTTCCTATGGTATTCAATATATCTTAAACGCATCTCTCTGTATGCCTTGTTTCTTAAAATATATCCAGTCAGGAAAGGTCAATGTTGATCCATATAGAGTGAGAGGTTTTGACAACCATGATCAGGAAGTGTTCTGGAAGTTGTTGAAAATTTTCTAACTAACTAGGAAGAATAGTATTCAAACAAAACAATGAATGCTTTGATTTTGATAGAAAACCTAGCTTAGATATCATTTGTCAGTACAAACTAGCTTATTCAATCATGGTGCATATGAAGTTCCTGAAAGCATGTAAAATCCATAAAATAGGTAATCACAATGATTACTATAGAATTAACACAGATATTAAATAGTCCAATAAAACAAGTCAAAAGACACTGATCATTCTGCAGTTTGGACTCCATGAGAACAATGATATCTCAAAGTTTGAAGATAAGTTTGAGAGGCTGGTAAAATTTTGCACTGTTGCATACAGAAGATAATTTGACACACGCAGTAAGACTAATGTATATGACACTTACTACATGTATATCTCCTCAAGTTTGCGATGCATGTTCATAAAACAACATAGCTAATTATACATGGAGAAAAATAAGGCACCACTGAATGCTTACCAATCCTCACATAAAACTCAAGTTTTCTCACTAAGTGGATATACATATAAATAACAATTACCCCATTAACATAGGTATAAAGGATGCCAACAAAGAAGAACCCATTGTCCATTAACTTGCATTATAACTAAGCAAAGGTTAAGCAAATATAACAAAATTTGATCATACAAAAGTTTCCAAACTAGAGACCAACAACAGTTGAGAGGATGACAAAAGGCAGAAGTAGTGCAATAAATAAGAAATAACTAGGTCTAAGAACCATCGGTAATTCCATTATCAAGCAGTTGTTGACAATGTAGATCACTTAAACCATTAAATAAAACTGTGAATTATAATCAAAGTTTTTAAATGACTAGATCCTGATATATAAGCAAGAGTATTACAGTCAAAATTGAAATGAAACAAAAAAATAAATGCCAAACAGATATTCCATCAGAAGTATAATAGAAAGAAGAGAAAGGTAGCAGTATTCAATACCAATATTAAAAGTATACAGATTTATAGAAAAAACATGTGATATATTTTGTAAAACCAAAGAAAGGAATTACATTTAGAAGCCCAGACATCATAGAATTTGTATCAAGCGCACAAGGAATCAGTTCCAAATTAGTGCCCCTTCATTATGACAAACAATGAATAAAAATTCTCTGGATTTCCCAATGGGCTGCTATGTGTAACCTGAGATCAGGGGGGAAAATAAAGAAAATGTTATAGGAAATTTCCAAATAAATAATACTGATTGATTTAAAGTAACTAAGTAAAGCAATAATTATGTGAGTGTGTATAACTTGTTTCTAGTACTATTAGAAATTATGTAGTGCAAGTAATTAGTTCCAATGAAATGTCTTCAGCAAAGGGTTGCTTTTACTTGGGTAGATAGGTAGGAGACTAGGAGGGAGAGGGAAAATGTCATAAAAATGCACGTGTATCATAGATCACCTCTGCACATTTACATGTTGCTTTACCTCCTTCCCGCTTCCCTCTCGTTTTCTATCCAAGTAAACCCAGACTACAAGATACATTAGTTACAAGGAAGCATTATGGCTCGGTGACGACGTAATCAAAAGTTTCATTTTTGTCCCTAAAAAATAAAAAGGAGCTAAAGTACGGAAAGCAATTTCCCCAGTAAAAACATACATGCTCGTATCAAATTAAGCAAACCAAATGATTTAATTCGCAGCTGAAGATTTTAAACTTCCTTTACATAATCTGCACTGTAACATTCCATATGTCTGAGTTCAGGGACATAATACTTCATCATTCAACAAGGGTACCTCACAAAATTTTAGTTTACGACCATTTTTTTCACAAATAACTTGACAGCAAGACCTACTGCAACTTCAAACAAGAAATGTGTCAGGAATCTATAACAGGTGAGGAATCCTCACCGACCTAAATGAAAGAGAGATTGAGGGGCAGAGATTATTGGAAACAGAAGGATTAAAAGCAGGAGGGCCAGTTCCAACCAGATCAAAATCATCATTCACTAGTGAAACGCTTATTCATAGGTCCAGAAACACTGTAAGTTTTGTTGGAGTTGGCATCGCTGGTTTGGAAAATGAAATCTGTTTTCTGTAGAAGAAAAAAAATATAACAAAAATAAAAACAACCATCCCAGATTCTACGTCTCTCAGATGGATAAAAAGAGCAGCAATCACAGCCGATCGAGGAGTAAGCTGTGTTCATGCCATTCCTAAAACGAAATGACACCAACCGTACGACTTCAGATCGAAACCCTAAACCGATATTAATCCGCCAGAAGAAACAAGTAACCGCAAGCAACACGACAAGCCTAGAGATGGGAATGGATAGCGAGAGAACAGTACCGAAGGAATTCAAGGAACTGAGCAAGGTCTGGTCCGTCGAACGCTAGAGAAGAGAAGAGAAGAAGCGGTGAGAGTGAGACCTCCAATCCGCGGCGAAAGAAATGCGGGATTGGGAACGCTAAAACATGAACCAGTCCAAAAAAACCCAACCGGCTCCCTCGTCGCAAGACGAAACCGGACCACAGATCTGTTTGTCCGTTCGTCTGGGTAAATGAATAAAATTAAAATGGGCAAAAATTAAAAGAACTTCCTTAATTATTATTTTTGTTAAAAAAAACTTATTTTTTTTTTAAATAAAATAAAATAGTATATAAATTATTTTTTAAAATTTAACTTAATCAAAATATTATACATAAATCATTAATATCTATCTATATATATAGATTATTTAAATTTAATAAAAATCACTTAAATATATTTTAAAATCAATTTTTAAAATAGCGAAAGTCTGCAAGGCAAATTTGTTTGCCCGGTAGAGATTTTACTAATACACTTTTGGGCAAAATTAAGTTTAAAATTCTCTTTCTAATAATTTCTATCATGAATCATGTTTGAATAAAATATAATTATATATATTTGTTTTATTTTTTTTGAAATATATAAATAATACGTGACAATTAATTTCTGATAAAAAGTTCACAATATCATTAATTAATTTTATTGGATTATTTAATATATGCACATAAAGTTGACGAGTCTCATTAATGCATATTAAGTCGTTGCTACGTTTCCAAAATTAATTCAACATGTACTATTTGTTCATCTTAATTTGTAAATAATAATGTAAAATCTTATTCAATCAAACTTTTTGTAGGTCAAGTTCACGTATTTAAAAGTAAATCATTTTTTGTAAAGATAGACGTATATTTTTTTCCCCTAATTAGGAGGGAGGATAATAAAAAGTATTTATGAAAATTTTAAGTTATTTTTAAACATAACTTAGGATTAATGTACCGAATAAAGCAGAGAAAGAAAGAATTGTAAAATTAAAATAACAAAAAAAGGAAGAAAATAAGATAGACAAATAATAGCTAATAGGGAACAAATCATTAAAATAACTTGCACCTTTGATACATTACTGACGTATTGTTGATGTAGGCTACGTGCACCTTTAATATATAACTGACGTAGGCTACTTGCACCTCTGATATGAGGTTTATACATGTACATTGCAAATGGTAAGGAACTCTATCTGACTTACGGATCATTGAAACTGTACTACATTACTAACAATGTTGCAGAAACATCAGAATGCAATCCAATATGTACATGACTAGTGGTGAGTGACCAGGTTAAAAAGATTGTCAAGTGGTCTGAATAAAAGGATAGTGTGTGCATCCATGCCATGTTGGATGATCATCAGGTAAATGGAAACATGAATTTTCTGTTAACCATTTAACCAAGGCATTCGTTTTTTTTCAATGGAATGATTTCAATAACGAACATATTCAGATACAAACATTTGGGGTTTACATGATCGAAATTCAAAAGTGCCTTTCAATAATACATGTTTTTTAATAGTATCACATCAGTCAATTTCAATTAGTACTTTTTGCTAGGATTCTACACCTTCAACGACTGGATGCTCCTCCATAAATAATATCCATAAGATCGTTGACCTTATGAAAAATTAAACGGGTATAATAATAAATTGCTTCTTTTAGACCTTGATATCTGATGAAGTTTCCTTCTGGTGACTCGATCTTTACACAATCTTGAACTAGACCAGATGTTAGGAGACCATGAACATGTGTCCCAGTCTGCAATGAGAGAAAGACCAGGCAAACTAGATATTTACAGGATTAGTAGGCGAAAACAAACTAAGGAAAGAGGATCACAGCACAGACTCCACCACTGCCGTCATGGAAGAAGGACCACCTAACTCAAGGAGAGATAGAGCCAGATCACACTCCTGCCACCCCTTCAGACCACTGGCCAACTTATGCAAGGTCTCCTGCTTCACCTCTGGAATCCAAGCGGGTGCAAAATTCACCAGCAAGCCCACAAAGCACAATACGTATGCCTTCCATGTTGCTGGATCACACCCGAGCATTATATTTCCCTCCATGCCATCAGCTAACAAGTCCATGTGGATCCCAATAACCCGGGCTCGTCTTGCGGAGAACACTGATGTGTGTGGGCAGCTGTTGCCTAATCCCCAAACCAAAGCTCCGCATAAGATCAACATATAGGCTAGAGCATAGCCTAGCAGAATATTTACTATTGGTCCAGCACCACCAAGTTTCACTGCTTCATCAGGAGACAGCAGCAGTGTTGGCACTGTTTCCTCATAAACTACCTGCACTAACTGCACCCCACCTGCAATAAACAAAAGGCTTGCCCCCAGTGTTGATGCTTGTTGTATTCCTAATGCTGCAGTAGCAAGAGAAGTCCTGCTTGATTTTAGGCGGGCAGGCTCACCAGAGCCCCATTCAATTGCTAATTTGTGAGCATACTCGATGACCAGCTTGAAAATCACCTCATTGAAGAAATGGGGGGCATGAAAGTTTCGACACGACCGGAGATAGAAGAAACCTGGGGCCATTGGTAATCGAACACCTTGGTCAGCCATAAACTGACCCAAAAGACCAGTAACTCCTCGCATGGTGGTAGATTGAGAGTCTCTGGCACCCAAAGGACCTAAGAAGGAGGAGAAGCAGCTCCTGATCAGCTCTACAATAGCATCCTTCTCTGTGGAAAAAGGAGAGCGTGAGCAGGATAGGACAATGAAGTCGTGCCACCTCCGCACCTTTTGAGTCCACAAGGCTCCTATTATTGGCATGCTTGGCCAGGTGCTGGCTGTTGCACAATTCTCAAGGGCTTGGCCTGCAATTCCATTGATGTACTCCAAGCTCTTGTCGAGCTTAAAAGTTATTGTTAAGCTTACAAGAGCAGCCATCGGTAATGGGAGCATTGGTGGCAAACCATCTGTTGATAAAGTTTGTTATTACTTAGGATTAGAAAACAGACAATTGTAGAATATATCTTCAATCAACAAATCAAATCTAATCATAAGAAAGTTTATAGATTCACAATGACAAATTTTACCAATCTAACCTAGAACTTCATTCACATGAAAATGGTAACAGAGAAAATTACAGAACCAAAGAGAAAAAAAAAAGTTCAGGGCAATAACAGCGCATTTATCTAAGTTATAGTTTTATGATCTATTAGTTTTCCATTTTGCATTTTCTGTTAGAAGCATAATTTTTTTTTAATGTCTACATAGTGATCAATCATTTGACATAGGGGATTCATCTGGCCTCTCTAACCGCTTGAGATAACAAATCAGTGGTGCCCATTCAACAGCCTGTTCGAAGGTTTATTTTCTTTTGCCAACATACACGGTTGACATGGTGATGCCCAGAAATATGGATCACTATCCTTTGTGATGGACATTACATTTCCATAAATAGTCTACAAGAGTTGCATTAAATAAACACTAAGAAAACAACTGGCCAGTGTAGCTTTAACAAGAGTTGTGAAATCCATCTTGATAAAAAACAAATGCAGTGCACCAAGAAAGACAGATCGTTTGGGCATCCCATGATAGCATTTACCAGGATGTTTCAACTTATCACAAGCGAAATCAATTCTTCACAACTTTCCACGGAAATAGACAAAGTAAAAGGAAAAACACAAAAGTAGAGCAAGCAGCACTGCTTATAACAACTAACAATACATTTTAGAAATAGCAACAAATCAAGAGCAAATAACAAAGGATAGAACACGTACGAGGATAAGAGCTCTTAATATGCACCCCAGCAGATGCAAGGATTTCCTTTATCTCAGACTCAATAGAAAGGAGAGTTGGAGCAGGGCTGGGCCAATCAGTTCCATTCATTGGAACTGGTTTCCAAATTCCACGAGTAATCTCTGCTGAAAAATAGCTAATGATGGTAGCAAGAGAAGCTGGCAGGAAATCAACAAGGTCTCTCAAGCCTACAGAAATTTGCAGTTAGTGTAGAGGAATAAGATGAAATGAAAACTTCACCAAGGAAAAAAACTAGAAACCGTGATATTGAAAATTTTAAAACAAATGTGGTAGTGTCATAACTTCTTTTTTCAGTACTTTCAATCTATTGCTACTAGACAGGATGAAAAAATAGTAACGGCCTAAAGCACCAAGAACACCGAGGGGAAATGCAAGCAAAAAAATGGAAAAGAAAAAGGGTGAAAAACAAATAAGTATATTAAACCTGTAGTCAAATCTCGGGATGAAAGCCTTCCATGGGCACATGCAGTCAAAATAGCTTCAAGAACAAAGGGAACAGCTTCCAAGATATCCCATGCAGGAACCATTGGCCTCTGGCAAGATTCTTCTGTTGTAGTTATAGTGGAAACATTTATGCTGCTGCTGCTGCTGGTGTTTGGTGTGGAATTACCAGAAACTGATTCATTTTTTGATGTTTTCCCATAAACCATGTTCAAAATCATATTGGCAACTTGATGAGCAGGATTTTTACTACACATGCCAGAAAGAGTGGACGCTATACAGGCCTGATTCTGAAAATACCAAGCTCGAAGTTTTGGAAATGAGTCAATATAAACAGGTTGCCTTTGTAATGATTTAAAGGGATCCAAATTATTATCCACCCTTTTCGTAGAAGAAGAGTTTTTCAAAGCAATACGACTATTGCGCATCAAAAGAAGATAGTCCAGAGTTATTTCCATTCTCACAGAACCTTCACGACCTGCTACACAGTATTCCTGAGATGGTTTATAGAACTTCCAAAGGCGAAGGAGAAAAAGGAAAGCACATGAGAAGACAGAGTAAACAGAAATTTCCTCAGAATTGCTTGATCGATGAGTGGAAAGGGGTGACAAGGATCCAAAGGTCTCGCAAAGAGGCATTAAAGCTGCAGCAACCTCTGGAATCTGAAGTAATCATGAACTTACGTCAGTGGAAAGGAGTAGATTATAAGAGATACATTTAGGCAAAAGCAATTTGAATGATCTCTGAACACAATCCTCTTTATAACCACAAAAACCAAAATACAGTGTACATCCCTTCAATTATACAGAAATATGAGCTAAAAGTAAAAGATTCTGACCAATGTTCCATAGTTGATGGTTCAATATTTGCCAAGAGCCAAAAATACACTCCGGAGACATTATTTTATCCATATTAATAGAAGACTAAAAATGTAACCACAGATATGAGCAATGAATATAACAAGCAGTGAGAGAAACAAACACTTAAAGGGTGGAAAGGGAGGGTAGGGGCCAGCACATACTGAGAAACAAATATTTGAAGGCAGTATGGTTCACCCCAATCTCATTCTCTTATCAATCCCTCAAGCTCTTCATTCACCAGTCATTTCTCATTATCAGATAGGCACTTTCACTAATCTCTCATTGTCCCCCTCCCACATCCCTCATGCAAACACAATCTCATTTTCAAATCTATAAGCTCTTAATTCTCATGTTCATTTCTCATTCTCCCATAAGCTTATTTTCTATCTCTCACTCTCATAAGCTCTTAAAGTTTTTTACAATAGTTCTTTTACATTAAAATTAAAGAATATGTATTTATAAAAAAAAACATTTTTATTTTATAGTTATATTTGTATGTTTTTATTGTAGTTTTAAATTTTTTTAAAAAATATTTTGTTTAATAATCAGGTAGGTCAGCCTAAGCATGGCCAGAGATAAACGAGCCTGTGCCTAGGCTAGCGTAGTCCATGATCGATGCGAGTGATGCTCGGCCCATTGACAACCCAACGAATACTATGAACCGCCAACTCTAGGAGTTAAAAGGTCAGTATTTGTGTGGTTTAAGTTATTCATATCTAAATCTTCATCGAGAAAACTCATACGGGTACTTTTGACGCCCTATTATAAAAATCTCACAAGAAATTTTCTCCCTTCTCTTCGGATTGCAGTTGTCACTTACTGAGGAAGAGCCAATAACATTTAATATCATAAAAGACACTTTGTATATCCTTCTTAGTCATATTAAGAATTCAAGAGAATTAACAAGGAAATAAATTGATATACATGAGACAAGCAATAGGGAACATAACAGTTTCACTCACCATGCCATATAGAGAAAGGATATGAACAGTATCCACACAACAAACTCCAAACAAAACAGCACTTAGCACAGGCATGTGATCGATAAAATGATTCCTGGCCCCAGATGCAGATGAATCAGGAGGAGAAGGAGTCAGCAATTTAAAAACAATGTGCACAACATGTTCCTGTAACAACAATAAAAAGAAATGTATGAGCGCCAATAAGTACAAACTATTCTATAGTCATTCCACTTATCTTCAGCCAAATTTAGACGAATAAGGTGAAATAGCTATAGAGCATTCACAGAAACGAGACATCTAAGACAGGGAAACCATACACTGCCTCTTTTTGTCCTTATATATATATATATGGATAGGACAAAGGGATGCACCACAGACCTGGATATTCCAGCCACGGACAAGAGATGCACCACAAAGAATCCTTGCAGCTGCAGACTTTTCTTCATCTGTTCCATTGACTGCAATGTGGTACATTTTATCCACTTCTGGCAAACTAAAGAACAACAATATTAAAATCACAAATCTCATTAACCAAACATAATTTGACTAAACCAAGATGACAAATGAAAATCACTACAAACAGGCTATAGACCATAGACCCTAAATAAATTCAATATGATTGGATTTGAAATTTGAATGGTACTTTACGCCATACACACACAACAAACAATTTTACACATTGGAAAATGAAGCATATCCTTCCCATTCATTTGGTGTCCTTAATACTTCCGCTAACTTTATTTTCTTTGTTTCTTTCTTACGAACAGTATGACCTGTGATCTTAGTGTGCCCAGAATAAGAACAAGTTTGATGGAGTCAAGTATACCAAAATTCATTTGTCCAAATGTCATAATCAAGTTGTAAATAAAATGAAGAAACTCACTGCATTTGGCATATAAGCATTCCAAGAAAAAGCAGTTTGAGGTTTCTATAAGATCCATATCAGCTCAGCATAACCGCAAATAAAAAATGTGATGCCAAAAGTTATTTTAGGAAGTA
Organism: Kaempferia elegans; assembly: GCA_037974815.1. NCBI lineage: Eukaryota > Viridiplantae > Streptophyta > Magnoliopsida > Zingiberales > Zingiberaceae > Kaempferia > Kaempferia elegans. The sequence continues at coordinate 479,415 of JBBPFQ010000057.1, forward strand.
AAAGATTACACTAAATAAATATCACGAAGATTGATAAAATGATTTTGAAATGAAATAATCTTTCACATTCTTGTGCATCTAACTATGAAATAAATAAACCAAACATTTCAAACTTTCATTTGTCATCAGAGGTTAGTTCATAATAAACTACTAGCAAGAACAGACATTATAGTCAGGACATGGCTCTGACCTAGTAATACAGTAAGACACTTTTGCTATTGTTAATTTAAGTTTTTCAATAAAGAATATTTCTTTGTGCCCCATGCCTGTACCTTGATGCAGGGGTCATCATAAGGGAGTTCTTTAAAGAACTCGTCAATGGAGCTCCCTTAAGGAAGGTTGACCAAGGAGATTCTTGAAATGAAGTTGAATCTTTTGGCAATGCAGATGGGACAATATATCCAGGCCAAAAATAAGTAGATGTATCAATCAATTTTCTTGCAATACAGGCTTCAATTATAAGGTGCAGCATATTCCCAACTGCAGGTAAAACAAAATAGTATAAGATAAAATTGAGAAAACATTTATTACCAAGCTTTATCTGAAAAACTCATTGGTCAGAGTGGTAGATTATCAGTTAATAGCATTAAGAAGCCAAATTGAACTTAATTAGAATAGCCAACGAATAGAGAAAACATTTAATTACCAAACTTTCTCTAAACAGTTCATTGGTCAGAGTGGTAGACTATCAGTTCATAGCAGCAAGAAGCCAAATTGAACTTAATTAGAATAACAAATGAATAGAGGATCAGCAGAGCCATATTCTTTGACACATTTTTCCATCTCAATGAACGGAAATTTGTTGAGAAGGCTAAAGAAACAATAACATATCATCAGACTCAGCATCTGTTCAAGCCAGAAAATTAACAAGAAACGGTTGCGGTAAAGTGGACCAGTGGGCCCACATTAAACTGTATGAGATAAGCGAAAACTTGATTAGCCAATCAGAAGCAGACCTTAACTTGACCTAGTTCAACTGAACAATACAGAGCTCAGGGATTAAAATCAGACTAGAAACACTAGGCCAAGCTGAACTTGAAAGAACATTGGGGTACAGTCTATGTCAATTCTAACTAATTTCCTTTTATATCTAGAAAAACACCTTTTCAGGACTGTAGGTTGGATAGTATGGGCAACTGAACAAGATGGCATCGGTTCCTTAGGTAGGAGTTTGATCACCACTGGACCTTGATGTGCATGTGATCTATACTCTAAGTAATCCCTGAAATGAAGTAAATTTATTTAAAATAAAATTGCTAAACTGTTTCCAGAGCATGCATAAGAATGAAGATGAAAAGAGAAAAAAATGCAACCTCAAGAACATGCATAAAAATGACGATGAAAAGAGGAAAAAAATGCAACCTTCTACAGCCAAATCAATATCTCAGTAAATGGCATAGGAAGTGATTAACAAGTCAGTTTAATCCTGCATTATTTACTCAGATAATCTAAAAATACCAACCTGCCTTTATAGAAGAATCAGTACGCCCACCATTATGATTGCTATTCCCAGACTTTAGGTTGGACACAAAAATGGCTGCTTTTGTAGCTGCATTATTAGCGGCATTTGCAACTGATGGAGGAGGTGAGAGAAGCATTGAAAATTGGCCCAATATCTGGAGTGATGATATCAAGCCATGGCTTCTAGATGCAATCTTATTTTGTCTATTTCCATGTGAACTCAATCTGGCAAAGCTGTTGCTGGAAAGAAAAGATCCTTCATCCTCTTCCTTGACAACTGCAGCAATTGTCAAAGGGACAATGGACAGCAGCATGCATAACCGTGCATCGAGGTGTGGAACAGGCCCTTCCGAAGGCTCACGATCCTAGATATGTACAAGTAGGAAGACAATTATTTACAAATAAATTATGCAGAAACTTTAGCAAGAAATAAATAAGTAAAAAAGACAGAAGTCTCTTAACTCGTTGTACAAGTCGGAGAGCAGAAACCCAAAGAGCTTGAAATGTTTCCTGCCAGCTTGACTGGTTAATTTCTTGTAAGGTCTTGGTCAATTCTGTATAATGAAACAGAATCAGAGAATGTAAGTGAAGATCCTCGTATATACAGATTAAAGAGTCAAAAAATAATAATAATAATAATAAAGCAAGCACGCCCATTGGGGGAAAAAAATGAAAGTAATAGTACCTGCAAGAATCTCAACAGCAGATACGGCATATAGATTCTTTCCATCCATTGCATTCTCCATGAAGATATCAATAGGAATCCAACAAGCATCTTTACCAGCCCCAAAACTGTTAGAGGAATTCAAGCTACACAACCGAGCATCAACTAGAGCCCCAAGAAGTTTATGTTTGTCCAAATGGAATTCCTTACTGATTGCCTTCTTTATATTGGTGGACAATTTGTCAAAAACATGCCGAGATGGTAATGTTGTTGACAGATTGGCATCTATAATTTGCAGTCTTCGAAGCAGATCATTAAACTGCTCAGGCCTGTGCTCGCAACAAAATGCTTATCAAACATCAAGAAATCAAATTGAAATTGTTCTTCATGTAAGCTAAGTTAAAATTTCTAGGTGGTTGATATCAGACATTCTAAGCCATTTGTTTTAAAACATCAACTGTGTATCAAACACCAGAGAGTCTGAGGTATTCGGTTCAGTTGATGCTCTTAAGCATAGATCACTCACAGTTAACAATTAAGCTATTTTTAAGAAGAAGCTCTGATATAAATTATAGAACTGATGAACCCTTGATCATAGCACAAGAATCATAAACAGGACAGCAACCAGGGAGTAAACTACACTCCTGACTATTATGGTCTATGAATATGCCAAAATTGTAACCTATTTTAACAGCAAACAGACAAGCAATATCTGAAATTGCTCTCGTGCACACAAGAAATAAACTAGCCATTCTAAAAGATGCTATCATACAACCTACATGATGACAGCATTTTCTATTCTACTCATGCCAATAACACAATATATGGAATTAAACTAAAACATTTATGCAATGGTATTAAAGAAAATTACAATTCAAAGCAATAAATTCATTCTTTTTGTATGAAAAATCTCATCACCATTACCTAGTTCCAAAATAAGTTGTTAATAAATCTTTTTGTATTTTCTAGATGATAATAGACATACATGTAACAATCAAAGAAAATAGTGAATCGCAAAGGGCTTCAATCATACATACATGTTGATACTTATGAGACGCAGAAAAGCTTTGGACTTTTTGTTTGAAGTAACTTTTTCAGCCACTTCAATAGCCATTGAAGCATTGCTCTGGCGCAAATTATCACGGCGCTCATTTATCTTCTCGTTCAAACTTTTAACATCTAACTCAGTGGCTATTTTTCCTCCATTAACAAATGCACTGACATGTTTGTCTGCTGATACCAGTAAGCAACCACAATCTTCGATTGAACAATCAATCAAGCTTGAGATGATATTAAAGTAGAATAAAACAATGACATGGCCAAAATCCATTTCTTGAACCTTGTATGTCTCTGAAAGTTTCATAGCATCATCAATCGCTTTTGTAATTCTGTGAAATTTTTGCAAAGGATTAATTATAATGAAGGCTAGAAACATTTACTCAATCAAAATACAGATATACACTTCAACATGAGCCTAGGATACGAGACGAAAAAAATTAGTAAATGGAAACTGACTATAAGAGCTATGTCTCCGTTATCTAGAAAAGGTTGTCTCTAAAGGACAAATGTTGCAAACTATGTGAAATTAGAGCAGTATATACAGTAGTAAGTTTCTAGCAGTGAGTATCTAGCCAGCCTTAATTACCTATCATTGTCTCGTTGTCTAAGTTTGAAATTTCATATCTTGTAGATGAAGATATCAGTATGTATAAGTTTAAGATTTTGTATTCAAGATTAGCAATCAACTGCTCTTACCCTATCTTTTTTTTACTTCTTAAGGAAACATCAAGTCATTGTTAACAGTGCAGAATTCACAACCATCTTTCTTTAGAGAGAAATAAGTTTAATGATTATTTTCAGGATTGACTGGTAAAATGCACTGAAGCACTCTGCAAGCAGGCATAAATGACATCCAACTATTGAGATAATAATATGCTTGAATGATGGTTTAGACGGGTAATAAGCATGGCTCAAATACTTTTCCTAGGAAAAGAACAGCCCGAAGTTAATAATGCAAAATCTTGCCAATCTTCAGTGAGCATCAGGTTGGTTATTCATTTCAAAATGTATCCATAGCATGGGCACTCTGCAGAAGGCATTATTACAAATTCCAAAGTCAAACCATCCGTAACAGCTCTTATAGCATGAATGCATATGACAAATAAAACATCACAAATAAATTGTATTCTTGAAAAAAAAAAAAATTAAATTCATTGACGTAAACCATCCATAGCAACTCTTTATCCTGAATGGCTGGATCACTGCATATTACAAATAAAACATCACAAATAAATTGTATTTCTTGAGCTATAATTAAATTAATATTGATGTAAAACATCCACAGCAGCTCTAGATTTACTTGATCATTGTACCCATTCAGCTATAAACACAAACTAATTATCCAGGTCAATCCTGGAGGTGGAAACTTTTGGTAAATAAGTCCACTGCAGTTTATAAATAATCACCAAGACATAAGTAACATAATTATCTATTCTTAAGTGAATTTAATTAATTTAATTTCAGAAGGGCATTTCTATAGTTACCATGTTTGCATGTGCTTACCCTTGAGGTTTTTTCAGAGTGACCTATTTATCTTATAACTCTAAATGAAATGTGCTAACATTGTAACCACGCCTATTAACATGGCAAAAGCAATAGAACAAAGGAGGAAAAACTGTAGAATATCTCTAAGATCTGGCTATCCTAGCAAAGGTAATTTGTCAAATTAAACAACCACGAGTGGGAAAAGACACTTACAAAAGTTCTCACAAAAAAAAATTGAAAATGTGTGTAACCATAAATAAATAAATAAATAATCATGAACATCAATTAGCTAAAAGGTGTCAAGAACTCACTTGTCTCTACAAGTCACAGCCTCGAACGAGAGCGTGGAAAAGGCATAGCGGGTCAGGAGTTCAAGGTAAAGCCGGTAGGCCTCCGGTTGTTCCCGTCGGGAGGGTATCACCCTAAAACGAAAGCAATGCGCAATTCCTAAAATGCACCAACAATGAGAACTCACAGGAGTCGAAGGATCGGATTATTGCCTGGGCATGAGCAGCGCGATGGTGTGTATGGGGGAGACGACGCGAGAAGCCATCGCCTGGTCTAGGAGCTTCCACAGCGACGGGCTGTTGTTAGCGAAGCACAGATTCGAAACGAGGACACGAGCCAGTTCGGTGCTTGGGATCCCTAGCCCGGACTCCTGGAAGCAACGCACTGCCTCCACCGCCCGCAGAAGCGGCGGGTCGCCCCGCTCCTCCGCCGCCTTGACCGCTGCCATGACCCGACATTCCAAATCGGAGGGCAAACCTCCCGCCTCCACCACCTCCATCTCCGTCGACGCTCCCTCTCTCTCTCTCTCTCTCTCTCTGTTAGCCTGCAGCTAATCGTGGCGGCCAAAAATGGTTCGCAAACATCAAGCGCCTGCGGAGGACCGG
>JBBPFQ010000057.1:529277-548641 GCA_037974815.1 Kaempferia elegans
GCTGAAGGTGCCTTCTAGGGCGCCTTCCTAGCTGCTGAAGGCGCCTTCCAGGGTGCCTTCCTGGCTGCTGAAGGCGCCTTCCAGGGTGCCTTCCCGACTGTTGAAGGCGCCTTCCTGGCTGCTGAAGGCGCCTTGCAGGGCGCCTTCCTGGCTGGCTGAAGGCTCCTTCCTGGCTGGCTGAAGGCTCCTTCCAGCTTCATGAAGGCTCCTTCCAGCTTTCTAAAGGCTCCTTCCAGCCTTCTATCTTCCGATCGTCGGGGTGATTCGGACATCCGGAATAGGGCTCACTTGAACCCAATTTTCGTCCTTTCCTCGAGCAGCCTTCCTCCCTGGCTTCTCGTCCCTCGGTCAGCCGCGCGCAACCTTCTCGTCCGCCGGTGTACTCTTCAGCGACTTCTTGTCCCTCGGACGCACCGAGCCCGTTGGCTCGCTTCCCGTGTCATCCTTCTCGTTCGTCGCGTCTTCCGCTCGACTTCTTGTGATCCTAAGTTCCTACATACTTAGTCACAAGGTTAGAAATCACATGACCTAACCTAACTAGGTTGGTCACATCAAAACTAACCTGGGGACCAACAAATTGTCTCATGCCCTTACGACCAGTGGGAAATGAATATTGTTGTGACCTTCCCAAAAGTGCTGGCACAAAAGTGATTTTTATTGGTCGTGGTAGAATATTTCTCCAAGTGGGTAGAAGTCGAAACCCTCATAAAAATCACTGAGAAGATGGTCATCAAATTCTTGTGGTAGAATATCCTATGTCAATCTGGAATCTCCTATAAGCTAGTCTCAGATAACAAAAGACAATTTTAGGGGGGAAGATCCGAGAATGGTACTTTAGTTACGGTATTATATAATCCTTTACCTTTATGACATATCTGCATAGTAATGGCCAGACAGAGGTCACTAATTGGGAGATTATCAGAGGTCTCAAGGTTAACCTAGATCACATAAGGGGAAGTTGGGTCGATGAGCTACTCAGTGTTCTATAGACTTATCGCACCACTCCTTGTGAAAGTATGGGTATAATGTTGGATAACCCAATGTTGGGTGTGCTTAACACGTTTCACAAAGTATGTAGTGGAAGCAAAAATAATACAGTAATAAAACTAATTTTATTACATCACACACATCACATGCATACATGATACATCTTACGCACACATAATCGTAAAATAAATCTTTTAAGAATAATAATTTATTCTAGTGACACCTTACGGATGATGCACAATGGGAAGGACATCAACTAACGATATTCCTCGAACCTCGCCTCTATTCGTATCCACGTCGAGTTCTTCAAGACAACTTCAAGAGAAACATGGTTCGCCTCTGATTGTTAATAGCCAAGCGTGAAGGCGATGCGATCCAAGAGGAAGAAGAAGAAGCAAAGAAGCTTAGGAAAAAAACCTTCTTCCTTGCTCCTTATTATGGCCAGCTGCACTAAGAAAGGGGAGGGAGAGAGGGAGACTAGATTTTCACAAAAATCAAACTCTTAATTAATTGGTACTATATTTTCTCTCCAATCTATATCATATATATAGACCTTTTTATTTAAGTTGGTCAAATATTAATAGCAATTAATATACTAAATTCTTTCTTGATGATTTGGTATTATATTAATAAACATTAATATACCAAATTTGTTGGATGACTTAAATATTAATAAATATTAATATATCAAAACTCTCTTCCATGAATTGGTCAAATATTAATATAACAAAATCTCACACTATTATACCCATGGTTTATTTATTATCAAGATAACTTGATTTAAACCAAACCAATTTGGTTCATGAATAAATAAAATAGGGTCTAACTCTTTCATAAGAGATGTGGCTCATTTGCGCTTTTCTGTAACAAATAATTTCCATATTTGTCCTATATTTGGTCGAACCAAATATCTTATCTCTTTTGATCTGATAATCAAATTCTCATACTTATTTTATATTTTTTAGATACTCATAGTGTGTGTGACCTTATAGGTTTTTGGTTTATTTTAGTCATCCATAATTAACTATTTAATTATAGATTGATCACGAGTGACACTTAGTAGTACATCATGATCCCCAATTAATCAAAAAAAAAAGTAGCTGATTTCAGAACTAATTCTGAACCCTTCAATAGTCATAATTATTTGTGTCTTATTCCTTTCACTCCTCTTATACCCACTTAGTTTAAGACATAGTCTATGTGTCTACCCCCACTTAGATGATTGCGTCACACCTAGCCCATATAATACTTTATTGTCCTATGGAATTGAATTACTTCTACATGTGTCTTAAGAGTCTCATACTCTTAACATGTTATATTTTGCAAAGACTTTGAGTAATAATCTTAACAAGTGGTGATAGGAGGTATACGTCTCCTCGCAAGAAGTGGTCAATCCTCTGTGGGCTATCTAAACACCTTCAGGCACTTTGACTTAGACCCAATCATCCCGAGTCCATACCTCCATAGAGATGCTTACTTAAGATGTCAAAGTATAAGTCTTCATGACCGAGGTGTCTTGAATACCTCAAGTCAAAGGAAACTTACACTCGAGCTGTAGTAAGAATTTCACAGGCATATCTATATATGTAGAGAACCATATGAAGTCTTACAGCTGATCACTCCAATGGACTAGTTACCATCATGTTGTACTCCGACAAGTGTACTAGAATGACATAAGTAATATTAAAGATATCGTATCCATAGGGATTGTTGATTAATCACTAGTTGGTTTTGCATAGCGAATTATCTAGACACTTGGAAGTTGGTTGTGTTGAAAGAGGAAGAGTGCACGAGAGAAGAGAGAGAAGAAGGAAGTTGATCTTTGGGAAGGAGAATAATTCTAGGGTTTTGGCTTCCTTGTGATGGTAATTAATGTGCTATGGATTGCTCATCTTTTATTCTCTATACCTTTGTCTTTTAGGTGATCTAACTAAATACTAATAACATCTCACGATGGTGTATCAGAATATTCTCTTTATTGAGTATCCGGTGCCATTAAGATGTGTAGGTAATCTAGATAGTCCAGTTAAAGGATCGCCCTGTCACTAGGCTTCCCAATCATACATCTCTAGATTAACTAAACTCTTCTGAACATCAAATTAAGGAGAATTCATTAAGTACATAAATCGACCATATATAGAATTACCTTCCCATAAGAGGTTGTACTCTAGATGAGAGGAGAGATACCCTCTTCACCAAGGCCTTGCCACTTCAATCTAGAGCACTCCCATCTTAGAGGATGAACAATCTATACACTTATTCAATCAAATGAAGCATTCAAGTACACAAACTTTACTCAAGCATTTCATCATAAGCATGTCATTGAACTAAGGCATTAATAAATCCATAAAGTTTATATCAACGTACATCACATATACTCCCTATACCCTAAGAATCATATATCTACTTCATTACAAAGAGTTTACAAACTGAGAGACAATAGATTTAAGCAATCTGAAAATGAATACAAGGAAATAAGGAAGAGGGAATGCTTATCGTTGTTGTGTCAGCCTCCTCGGTTGCTCTCCTTGCTCTGGATGATGGACCGATTGTTGGAGTAGCCTCGGAAAGAAGATCTAATGTTCGCCCAAGGAGGGGAAGAACCCTTCTCCAAGCCTAGGGGTGGAGAGCCAAGTCAAAGATGTGAGAAAATCAGCAAAACCCCCTATTTATATTCGCTTTCTTGGTCCATACGGCCTACCATACGGTCTTGCAAATCTGTACAATTGTGTGGGGGTTCACATGGCCAAAATCACACAACTATGTGGGGGTTCCCACATCCAAAATCACATAGCCGTGTCTGAATGAAAGTTATAGATCTTGAAGTCATCTGCATTCTCCACCTAGAATCTGTTAGAACAGGATGATCGGTTGTTCTTACTTTGAAAGATTAGTGCAACGGAAAATAAATAAGAACAAATAAACAAATGCTAACACACCTCAATTTACTTGGTATCCACCTCCAGCGGAAGTGACTAATCTAAGGATCCACACGGTAGCTACGATTCCACTATGAATGCGCTTCTTTTAAGTGAAGCAAACCTCTCACACAGAGCACTTCTTCCTCTTTATAATGAGAGCTTAAGAGTGTGGGGAAGAAGACACAGAGAATACGAAAATTGCAGGAGAACACTAGCCATTTTTGTGGCCATGACTCCTCCTTAAATAGGAGGAGAGAATGAGGCTAAAAACCCTCATTCAGTCTGCAGTAATTGTCTGCTCCCAGTAGCAGGCGACTGATGCCTCATAAGTACTTGTGCAGAATTTATGATTCTGCACAACGGCTAGTCCAACGGCTAATTACCAGTCACCTGGTCCCAGTACCAGTTGACTGGTCCAGGCGACTGCTCACAGTATTGGTCACTCGACCAATCTTTCTATGAGTTTCATTTCTCACGATATTCACTGGAGCAGTCGCCTGCTCATAATAGAAGTCGACTGCTCTAGGAAACTCCGTAGTGGCCCAGTCCTTTTGTGAGCTACTCTCTTCGCTCACCTCACAGGACCAGTCACCTGGTCATAGTGTCAGGAAACTGATACCTTTACAAGAACACTCCCTCATCACTCCGGAGTCGCCCTTTTAAAATTTCTTCCTCTGTCCTCGTCCCTCGAATGCACACAAGCCCACGGCTCATATCCATGTCATCCTTCACTTGCCCTCGAAATCTGCTTCCTTGGCTCCACTCCGTTGCTCCACGTCCGGTGGTCCCTCGGATGCTCCATCCTTCACCGACTCAAGGACGGAACCCTTGGATGAGATCTCCTGTGTTCTCTAAGTCCTGCAAGACTTAATCAAGGCATCAAATACATATGAAACCTAATTTAACCATTTTTGACACACACATCAAAAACACGATTGCATCAACAAAAAGTACTTTGTGAGAAATTTACTCCACCGAGAAGAAGGATCTTAGTGGAAGCTTACTTATGCGTGTGGACCCTTGGATTAGTTACCTCTTCTTAAGGTGGAGACTAAGTAAATTAAGGAGTTAGCATTACTTTCGTCTTCTTTACTTTGCTTTAGTTTCTATTTGTTCTTATATTTCCGCCACACAGCTAATGAATTGTAGAAAGAAGAAATTTGTGGTGACCAAGCTATTCAACCCCCTTCTAGTCGGTCACCGATCCTCTACAATTTTGAATGCAAAGTAAATGCAAATACAAAATGTTACCGACAATTTTAAATGAGTAGCATCTTTGATGTTGGTTGTCGGAGCAGCATTTAGGCGCCATAACAAAGGTTTCAGAGCAGCATGCAAGTATGAAAGTCATATAGAATGATGTGTTTAAGGTGTTGGTTGAACCATTCTTTTATAGGTCTTTCCATACGCCTAGATCCCTTCTAAGCGCCTCAATCAAGGCTGGCATGGTGTGATATCGGCGAAACTCTCTCCGACAAAACTTATCCTGATTCAAGCGTTTGGATCACTTCCAATCGCCTGAAAGCTGATGTACTCCAGCCAATCAGAAGTTGCCACATCATTTCGTCGGGCTGGGTTTAGGACACCTGAAACTCTTCCAGGCAACTAGATTAGATAATTCTAGGCTTAACTCTTGCATCACAGAGTTTGCACAACATGCATAATATGAAATTAAAATTTCAAAGATTTGACGGCCTCAGAACTGTCCAATCCATCAAATCATGCTGAAACCCTAGGTCTGATCTCCAAGACTTCCTGCTAGACAGCTAATTATCGACTCATCTAGACTTCTGTTTGGTGTCCATAATCCTAGGACTTCCTACCTAGTGTTCTCAACCCCTAGGATTTCTACCTGATATCCTCGATCTGCCAAGACTTCTACCTAGTCCATTCACTTCTTGCCCAATCCACTCGACCAGCACTTCTTACCCAATCCACTTGACCAAGAATTCTTTATCTAACCTCAACTAGGATTTTCTTGTGCACTTAGTTAAACTCATTAGATCACAATGAAACATAATTTTGAACCTTTGTCAATATTAAAATTTTAGGTTCGACTATCTGGTGCTCTCTGTGCCAACACTAATTCCAGGTACATCTAGTGGCAAAGAAGTCACCTCCACTGGTTTTAACTGTGATATGGCTATAGCACTTTAGCTCATGAGCTTGTAAGGATTCCATGTGTTGATAAATGCTAAAGGAATGAAAAGGGTAAAAGAAGCAACAAGTGGTTAAGCAACCATTCATCTTCCTGTTGGATAATGAAGTAATACAATGCACCAAGTGGAAGCATGAGAAACAAATGACCTTACTTGAAGTTACACATTGAGTTTTAAGAAATAACTTGGGTTTCAGTCGAACTCTCTTCAAGGTTGTTTGGTTCATTGACTTCAAGTTACTTCAGGTTTGAAGGACAAGAGATTTGCCAAGAATTATGTCATCAGTTGAGAAGTCTGCAGCTTTTCTGAAAGTGCCCCGACCAAAGTCTAGGTTGAATGAATCTGCAAGGCCATCAACCAAGCCAAACTCTGGAGTCCAACCGAGCTCTCTCTGTGCCTTTTCGATTGATGCAAAGAAATGCTGCAACATGGCGAAGATGTTTGTCGTTCTTAAGATATATAGTATATTCTTATGCAACTCAGTTGCAAAGCAAAGAAAAAAAGGCCATAATCATGTCAATATATAATGTCACCGTAATTATTAGCTTGGTAGAAGTTGAACCTAGAATTACTCATATATTCATCAGTTTTATGCGGCTGATTTTGTTTCGAGAAAAAAACACTTCGTTCTTAAATGTAATCTGAATAGTAGAGAAGTCAGATCATATTATGACGCAATGATCCAAATATACCTGGTCTCTGAATGGGAAGGCTTTTTTCTTCCCAAAGTCAAATTCCTTGGGATTATAGTGAACAATCTCTGGTTCAGGAAAGCCAGCTGCCTGTAATTGTATAAACAATCCAATAAAAGCAGATTTATTCCTTCAACAAGTGAAGCAAAGTATATAAGTTCATAGATAATATTTTCTTAATTATATATATATATATATATTACCTTGGCACATGCCCTTGCTAATCCATCAAAGGTCACATACTTGGATCCAGAGATATTGTATACTTGCTTGCTTGCTTTTGGATTGCCAAGAACCGTAACAAAAGCCCGTGCTAAATCCTACAATGAAAACAGTATTTAATCAAAAGGCTGTCCACAATGAAAGCAGCATCGAGGCTATATTCCTTAATTTATATGCATGCCATTTTGTCTTAATGTCAAAGATGTTGGTGCAATCGTGCTCCAAGTGATTTGGTGTGACCTTGAGTTTTGAAATTTTGAGCAAAAGGTTTAAATTAGGCTTTGCTAGTTGTATTTGATGTGTCTTTAAGTGTGTAGGCACTACAAGAAGGCACATGGAGCATGGTTTAAAGGTTAGTAGCTGAGAAATTCAATACTCCAAACAGATTGGGTCTAGGAGTTTAACAATCGATCGGCTGGAATGTGTTTTTCAGTTGATTGGTGGAGCTGTTGACTAGTGCATAAAAGAAGCTCTCGAATAAAATGGTTTTGTTTGTGGTTGAGTCGACTGCTGGAAAGATGCCAATGTGGAAAACAAACAGGAGTTGTTCTGCATGAAAGAAGGTCGAATCACAACAGAGCAGTGACAGATGGTGGCACACCAATCCACTAATGGCAACAATCCAATTGACTAATGATGATAGACCAGTCAACCAGTGGTGACAGACCATTCAACTACTAGGCGGCATACAACACTTATAGCAAAGGATTCAAAGGCTATAAAAGAAGGCTTGGTTGGAGGTTTGAAGGCTCACAAAATTGTGTTGGTCAAACACCATTAGAAGCTAATTCTCCTTGTAATCTTCTTCCTTGTAGTCTTTTATAATCCTTGTGATTGAAAGAAGTTTCTTCACCTCTAGTAGCTAATCGAAGAGGAGAAAGTGGGCTTTCCAGTTCCAGGAGTGATCTACTAACGGATCATAGATGTAGTAATCAAGGGTGGTCTGCAAACCATATAAAGAGCCTTGTGTTAGCGTGATTGAGCTTGTAATCTTGCTATCGAGAGCAAGAGTTTGTGTAAAATCAAATTTGCCGGTGTCGTTCGCTATTCGCCCCCTCCCCCTAGCTAAGTGATCCTCCAACAAAAGATGCAACAACTTCCTTCAAAGTTCTAATTATTAGGCTAACTTTTTCCATAGACATAATCATATTAGAAGACCAACCTTAACATGTCCAAGCTGGGTGATTTGAATACCAGAATTTGGAATTGGAATTGGCCTTCCAGCTTTCAAGCGATGGAAGAACCATTCTTCAACAGGATTGTAGTTCAAGGGCCCATATATATAGACTGGCCGCAAAGACGTCCAGTTTACTCCTCGGGAATCAAGCGAACTTTCAGTTTCAAGCTTGCCTTTGTGCCTGCTCTTTGGGTCAACTGCATCTGTCTGTTAGTTACTTCAATAATTTAGTGCAGACAAACAAAACAAGAAAACAAAGTAAATTATCGATACATCATCTAAAAGAATCACCTCAAAGTGTGGCAAGAGATCAGATTTTAGGTATACTCCAGCGGATGAACAATAGATAAACCTGTGAGACAATCCATGTCAAAGACTGAATGGACTCAGATTATGTTAGAGTACATACAGATTTGAAGTAAAATCAAAACCACCAGATAATAACTAAAGATTGAATTGACTAAGATAATATTTAATAACTTGTTGACTTTTCTTTTTTTTTTCTATCCAATTTTTAGTCATGGATAGGCTTTCTTTTGTAGACAAGATTACAATCCAATCCAACACTTAAAGAAAAAACATATTATATATTCAATTTCATATATGAAGAGAAAGAATATTATATATTCAATTTTATATATAATAATAAACATTTTTTTACAAAAATTCACAACCTAATCTCATCAAATCCAACTTTCATTGCAAAGAGAGAAAAAAATCATCAAAAACTTACTTCCAGTAGGGGAAAAAATGACTCAAGAAAAGAAGCCTTCGACCTTGAACCTCCTCAGACCAACCACTTGAACATACTCCCAGGTTTTAGGTTTTCTTTGAAACCCAACATGATCTTACCCACTGTTGCCCTAATATTGTAATGAACAGTTTGTGGAGGTCTAGGAACATTATAAAGCTTGTTGGACATATAGTTACTTCATGATAATGGATGATATACAATTGGCCAAAATGACAAACACAACAACATGCTGTATTTATTTCAATAATATGGGGCCGGCTACATAAATCTAACCATCCATCAAACTCTATTCAAGACATTATCACTAGCATAGTAATAGCTAGATCTATATATCAACGTTATTATCATATTTTGTTCTGGGATTATGAATATTTTACTTTCAGCATTAGTGGCTTAGAATAAACCAAAAAAAAAAAAGCCTAAAGATAGTATGCCAAGTTGCATAATCATTTAATCTTACACTCATGTTAAGAGTTCAATAAGAATCTTGGGTTTCAATTTCCCCAAAAGGAAAAGAAATTTACTGCTCTAGTTTTGGCAATGCATCCAATATAGGCTCGACCTCATCGGCTTCACGACCTGAAAGAAGAATTGAAGGTGAAAGAATATTTTCATTTGTTTGCCAAAACAAAATCTTTATACAATAACAATCGAGAAACATAAAAGACTGAAATATACAAGATATTTTCATCAAGTCATGATCTATAATATCATAAACCAAAAATTCAAGAAAACAAATGATCATTCCACCGTTGATATCATAAACAACATCAAAGCCCTCAGCAGCCAGGCTAGTCTTGACAAATTCAAAGTCTTTTCTGTCTCCCTTCAGATGCAATATCTGCAGGAAACAGAGTTGGAACTTGAACATCATGATACATGTAAGTTACATATGTAAATACCATGTGTATAAGATGACTCTGAGTATTCAAAAAAGGAGCATAACTAGACATTTCGACAAGTTGAAAATAGCTGAATTCAAGAACATAGTTTTGTTATCTTAGTTGGAAGAAACAGTATAAAGATTAGTTGGCTGCTTTCTATGACTGCATTCATCGAATGCATACAGGAAAAACAGGAAACAAATATTTTTGTTCCATGCTGACTCCGATAAATTAGAAACTTTCCTTGGATTTGAAATCTGCATAATCCTGATCTGACTCCCCTGGCAATTGCTGGGTGATGGGTGCCTTCCCCCTGGTGAACAAAGTCACCTGCAAACCAAATCGACATTGATTCCACAATAGCCAACCACGATACAACTAATTAGACAAGAGTCAACGCCATTGAGGAAATAGAACAAACACCTGGTGACCGTCCTTGACAAGGATCCTCGACAAGAAAACCCCAATGAACCTGGTGCCGCCCATGATGAGGATCTTCCTCGCACTCAAGCCAGCAGCGACCCGAAGCGCCCCCTTCTTCTGCCATACTCTCTTCTTCCTCTACGAAACACCAATAGCATCTCATCTCTGCCATCGCAAGATCCAAACTTTTAAAGGGAGAGTGATTCTTACTAGGTTGGAGAGGTTGAGAGCGGCTGCATGGTACTCGGAAAGAGAAGAGGGGGCAAATGGGGCAGCCCATGGGGAGGCCTGCCTCGGTTGAGCCGCTACCAATCTGGCCATGGCCGCTGCTGCTAGTGGAGAGCAAGAGCAGTGAGGAGGAAGGGTAGTTAAAGAGGTCGGAGAGGGGCTCGATCGAGTCGTCTTCTTCATCACATATTTGCGTGAAGGATAGCGCCTCGAATTCTATCCACAGACAGCTTTGTTTTGCTTCTCCATTTTGCTCGGTGCGTCCCAACCGCGAGTGCGGACTCCTCGTCGACCGAGGATGTCGCCATTATTTACCTCAGCTACGACAATATTGTACATTTACCTAATTGACAGCAATAAAAGCAAAACGGCGGCACCTCAGGATGCCCCTGCTGTCCAAAAGAGAGAGAGATAAATCATGGAAATCGTCGTCCAACAACAACTGCGATAACTCGTAAAAAACAAAGATTGTCAGTCTCCGGAAGTAGTTGAACATGTGTACTTGATTTATCAAAAATAAATACATAAATTAGATCAATTAGATAAGATTAGAGGTGTGAATGAATTAAATCGAATTAAAAAAATAAAAAATATTAATATTTGAGTTTGAGTTTAAAAAATATATATGATGTTTGAAACTTGATTTGAAATTTGAAAATATAAATAATTTTACCTTGAGTTCAATTTGAAATAAAATTTAAACTCGAGTTCGATTCAAATTGTTTGAATTTTGATTCGAGTTATAATTTGAAATGATTTAACTTCGAATTTGATTCGAAAGATTCAAACTTTAATTTAAGTATATTTAAGTTGTGTAAAAATAAGTAGAATTAGATTCGAGTTCGTTTCACAAGTGACTCGTGAATAATCGAACATAATAGTATATGTTTAAATACAGCACAAAAAAGTATTTAATAAAAAAATATTTAACTTGTTCAAATTTAGTTCGAATTTGATAATTTTAAACACAAATTAAATATTTTTTGAACCAACTTGAAAAGCTCACCAACCGAATCAATTCATTTGCAACCCTAGTTAGTTGTTACTAAGGTTCCATTATGCATATTAATTCAAGGATTTTAATTACATATGTTTTCTTATTGATAAATGTATTGGTGCATGAAAATAATGTTTCATTAATGAAAAGAAACCTAATAATGTGCCCAAATGGAATAGAAACAATTTCGTTAAGGATTAATTTAAAATTATAATCATTAGTTTTTAAACACAAATTTGTTATAAAATTGAAAATATATGAAATGTATCAAAAGTTAAAAAACGTAATAATATTTATTGTATGAAAATCCAGAGAAATACATTAATTAAAACTAAAGGGTGTAAATAGCATCGCTGTGGACCTAATAATGCAACTTCACATCCAAAGAGGCATGCCTGTCTCTGCTGTATCTATCGCAACATACACTCTACCAACTAAAAATTTTTTATTTATTTATTTTATTTTTTTGTCTTGGAAACGTAACAGACTCAGCAAGTCTAGGAATTCTTGTAGTAGCAGACTCAGTATAGGAGTAGAAACAAGAATAAACTTCAATCAAGTAAATACAGAATGCAGACCATTTCCGCCTTTTAAGAATGATGCAGGCAAAAGTTGACCATCATTCCACTTCACGTCTCATTTGCCACTTTCACGCCCCTGGATCAAAAAAGGGACTGCGTATGGGTAGCAGATGTAACAAGCTCGAGGTTGCACTGAAGGTTTGCACTGAAGGTACCTCATGTGATTCACAAATAGGTCCTGTTGTGTTGCCACTTTCTGCACATGTTCGACTCAGGCACATAACAAGCTCTGAGGTTGCACTGAAGAAGCCTCATGATTTTCACAAATAGATCCTGTTGTGTTGCCACTTTGGTGCCCCAAGAATCTAAAATGGAACTGCGTATGGTAGCAGATACAAGTTCAACTCAGGCATGCAACGAGCTCGAGGTTGCACCAAAGGAACTTCATGATTTTCACAAATAAGTCCTGCTGAGTTGGTAGTGGTGCTGTCTTTCTTCAGAGGATTCAATTGTTGCTTCGGAGCCACATTTAGCCAATCATCATCCTCACTGACCACCGCTGATGGGTGGAGTTGCATTAGGAATGGTGGATTCCAGTTTACTACCAGAGTTTTGTACTGTTCTTTTTGCCATGTTCTGCTGCCAACTCTATTCGATCGGGAAGTTTTTGTTGTAGCTGCTGCTGCTCCAGAGAGAGCTGCTTCTGGAGGCTTGCTCGAGGAACATGGCTGTTCAGCAACAGAAGTAGGCATCTGATCAAGTTTCTGCTTTGCTGTGTGTACATTTTTTGGCTGTGGACGTATCTGAGTTGACAACGATGGCAAGGGTAGCTGCTCCTGCAGCTCTGTATGCTTCGTCAATGGCAAGGATGGTACAACCTGCCCCGACTGTGGCAATGATTGTTGCAGCTTAGTTTGTTTTGAGGAAGGGACTGCTCGCTTCAATCTCCCCAGAGGTGGCAAAGGCTGCAATTCCCTTGTTTGACTTGATGATGGTACTGCTGGCTGTACTTGAACTGATGATGGCAATGGTGTTTGCAGATTAATTTGCTTTTGCAATGGCACTGTTAACTCCTCAAGTTGCAACTGTGGCAAAGATGGTGGCGGCGGTACCCTTATTTGCCTTGATGATGGTACTGCTGGCTGTGCTTGATCCGATGATGGCACTAGTGTTTCCAAATTAATTTGCTTTTGCAATGGCACTGTTAGCCCCCCAAGCCCTGACTGCGGCAAAGATGGCTGCGGCTTAATTTGCCTTGACCAAGCCAATGGTAATCTTACTTTCCCTGATGACGATGATGATGACGAAAGTGGCTGAGGTTTTATTTGCCTTGATGACGGCAAGGCTAGTTTTACTTGCCCAGACAGTGGCAATGGTGGCTGCAGCTCTGTTTGCCTTGACAAAGGTAAGGGCGATGGCTCTGCAACTCTTTGCCTTAAGATTGGCAATTTGATGCAAAGAGCACTACCTTCATGATAATAATAATGGGCAATGTTCAGAACCAAATAAAGATCAATAAAGTTCAACTGTTGTTTTACCTTGAGGATCATGGCTAGAAGAAGAGGGCACCAGTTTCCTTCTCTTACTGCTGTCCTGAGAACTCTCAGGAGAATCACGCTTATGCTGGATAAAACGTGAAGGTTCAAGTTCTTCTGTGAGGCCACTTTTCTCCAGATGCTCAATTGCTTTACTCGTCTTCTGGCTGCAAAGGTCACGAACCAATGGGCGTTGCTCATTTTCAGACTTCCTCTTTTTGTGGCTTCTTTTATCATCTTCTGATTTATCCTTATGCTTCCTCTTTTTATGCCGCTTTTCTTCGAGATTTGAGTTTGCGGCCTTATCTTTCGCATGCCTTTCCTTCTTCGCCTTTTCTGTATGCTTCTTTGCCCTTTCTTCCTTTAGAAGCTACATTTCACAAGAATTGTCAATCCCAACACAGAGGATAGACATTCACATACAAGCAAGGAGAAATGGCCAAAGATGCTCAGTTTTTACAAGTTATTCAACGATCTCCATTCCCAAACCAGATTTTTTTTCCCCAACAATTTTACTGCCGTCTTCTTAGCTGTCCATTATAGAATTCACCAATGTGAACCATAATAACCATAGGATGCCACAAGGGGGAGGAAAGGTGATATATGTTTTTAACTTCACAATGAAGCCAATTAACTACTCACACAACCTTTCATGTCTACAACACTTAACCAAAAGAAGATCGTCATATGCTTTATGAAAATCTAGTCACATGTATAAAACCATGATAGGCACGTTCCAAGAAAACTACAAGAGTTCACCCAAACATCCCCTGTATTATGTGACACAATTTTCTTCTTCCAGCATGATGATACCATATCTCAATAAATCATTGTGACTTCTAATTCCCCTAATAATTTTAAAAATTCACCGGCACAAACCCTCTATTATGTGATATATTTCTCTTCCTCCTCCATGATGATATCATATCTCCACCAGATCATTTTGACTTCTCATTCCCGTTATAATTTCTTGATTCACCTACATGTCTAGGGCATCAAATTGACACTGTAATTCACAAACACAATACTCGACTAAAAACAACTGCCGTCTTCTTCAATCAATGAATGAGTAACCGGCCAATTATAAACGATTTTATTTTTGGTCATAGGGATACAAAAAGTATCGATAGAATATATAATCTTCGCCCGTGGCTCGAGAAAGGCCAAAAGACGAACCAAGCAACCAACCCATCCCCGATAAAGGAAGCCGAGCAAGAATGCAAGAAATCAACCACAGCAAGCATCGATGCTCAACAAACCTTAATGGATTGGTTTTCCGCCGGTCCAAAGTAAGGCAGTGGGTACGGGAAGCAACGCGACATGACGCTTACTGAGGTCTCTTCCTCCTCCTCCTCCTCCTCCTACTCCTCCTCCCTTTTCCTTTCCCCGTCGATCGAGAGATCGACAAATCGAGCAGACACCGGCGTCGGAAGTCAGGCACGATTTGGAAACTTAGGTTTAGGGTTACGCCGGCGAGAGAAAAATAGGAAATTAATCTCGTTACAAAGAGGCCAGATGGGTGGTATTTATAGAACCGAGGGTGAGGATCTGCCAGTCTGTTAATGCGACGCGTTAGTCCGCGGAACGACCTGTTGCTGCGGTCCGTTTCAATCAGCTAATTTATCGGGTCCCACACGATTTCCATTGGGCCATACGAACAAAGGCCGTCGACGGTCGGTTTATGTTAAAAATTTACAATACTAATTAAATTGCGCATTAACAGGGTATTACTTACTTAAAAATGATCCGTATAAAATAATAAAATTAAATAATTACAATGTTTGATCATAAAATTGTCTTTATATTAGTTCCATCGAACTCGAGTAGTAATTTTAATTTAATTGACACACTGATGCCTTTGTTTAGCCAATTGGGCCAAATCAGCGGTGTAGCTGGGCTGGGCCCATCTCACGCAGCAACCCACACATGATGAATATTTTTCATACGCATCATCATAAAACTAAAGAACAAATGCTTCAGTCGCGATAATAAATTGCAATTTTGTTGCCTTGTCAGTGAATTTACCTTTGTTTGTTTGCTGACTATTTGAGATGGCTAAACTGGAACATTCGACCAAAAGCATTACTGTCTTTCCGTGATACATTAAGTGAAGCAGTGAATAAGAACAATGGGATGTGAAGGTGCCTCCAGAGCACTCCCTCATTGTTGTGCAAGCACATAGTTACGCTAACAGACAATATCCATCTAGGACCAATTGGTCAGTGAGCAACAGCTAAAGGCCGACAATTATTGCTCATTTGGCCCTCTCTCGGATCACATCAAATCCCATCTCTGCAGGGTCGGTCGCTTGCACCTCATAGTGGATCCCTTCCAGTAGCCTCCTCAGCCCTTGCTTTGAGGTGGCATACAAGATCTTCGATCTGATCCTCGAAGCTGTAGGAGACCTGCAAAAGTAACATTATGCCAAGCCCCAAAATCCATGATCCCAACACACACAAAAAAAAAAACAGTCAGTCATGTGGAAAACTGATAAAAGTCAGTGAATTCTATCCAGTGGATACAAACTAATTTATCGATGCATGAACTGAATGATACGTATTAGTAAACTGATACGTCTGCAGTTCAGACTTGAACATTTTGATAGGAAAGGCACAAACATGCATGATTGATGATTGTGTTGGTACACATCAAGATCAAGGTTAGATGGTGGGGTAGAAGAGGCATATTCTTTAGGAAAAAGAATAGGTGCAAAGTCTATTCTCCACGTATGAGTTGTTTAGCTTATTAAGATAAGGATGGATGCTTCCAGGAAATCAACAAAAGGTCGGTGCTCTGAGACTTTTTTATTGTCCATGCATTGTCAAGTTTCATTCAAACAATACTAAGCAACAAGAAAAGCTACTTGGGGTCTTTCTTCACAACTCATATCACCTCCAAAATCCCTAATATAGAAGTTAAGAAATGGCTCTACAATTTTAGAGAATTTCAAGATAGTGAAAGAACAAATATATAAAACCCATACTTATAATTAAACTAAGGAATTAAGTTCATGCTAGTGGAATGGTCTCCCTCTACCATGTTAAAGCTTGAGAAAGTGGACCTAAAGGGAACATCCTTTTTTCCCACCATGAAGTTGAGCACTTAACTTTACTGATTTGTGCTGAAGTTTACTGAAATTAAGATCAGATCAAATTATGCATGGTTTTTTTAGTCATAAAAAATGTCCTCCTATGCAATGGATAGGGTTTGAAAACTGGTATCAGTCTAAAAGAATTGATGATTTCTAGATCAAATCCAGATGAAGCAAAAGAAATGCAATCTATTGAGCTAATTTTTTTCCTTTCTGAAAGATGTAGATGATGTAGGATTTCATCTGAAATAATTGCATAGTAAAAGAAATATCAGGTGATGAAGAAGATCAAAGTTATGAATGTTTATTTTGGGTGGGTCCCAAAGATGCCATTTTCCTATACGTCTAGGGTTTTCATCAACTTCCATTGATCTTAACGATCGATGATTCCTAGATCAAATCAAGATGAAGAAAAAGCAAAGCCATCTTAATGAACGAGCCAATAGAGTACCAGGTGATAAAGAAGATCTTGCTTCTCTGACAGTTGTCACAGGATACAAAGTCGAAGTCGAAGACGGCGTAGCGGCAGTCGTCGGCGGGGAGGGCGGCAGCGAGCCCGTCGTAGCCCTCGCCGGCGGCGCCGACTTTGTCGACTATCACCTCGCGGGCCTTCTCGTCGATCTTGTACACCACGTACCGGCTCACCTTCTTCCACTTCATCTCCATAAATGAGCTCAAACATTCCTGCTTCACCCGCATCCCCTCCGTCGCCTACCATTATTTTGCCCAAAAAAAGAAAAAAAAATCACAAACAAAAAACATCAGTTCGAACCAAAATCGAAACTTTATATGATTGAAGTAAAGGAGGAGCAGTGGATCAATCACCATCTTGAAGGCCATCGCCATGGCAGCAGCTTGGAATGTGGCGACTGGTGACCTCTGCTTCTGCCTTTGGAGTTGCAGAGGTTCTTAAAGACGGATTTATTTATAGAAAAGGAGTTAAAAAAAAATTAAATGAAATTGCATTTTCCCCCCTTTTTGAGAAAAATGAAAAAAAAAAAATCAATATTTAATATTGTTTTTTTAAAAGAAAAAAAAAGTATTCCATTGCTCTTTCCTTTTCTATCTCCATCCATTGGATGCTTTTGCTTTGAAGCAAAGAATGAAGAGGCCCCTATGCGATATAGTTGTTGGATACAAGGTCATGGGATCGCTATCAGTCACTTTTTCTTTATTCACATTTAGTGGAATGATCATATTTCTTCCATGATAATTATAAGATGACTACTTGCTCACTAAATGCTTAAGAGGAAGATTTAATTTAATTAAAGAAAATGGAAAAGATTATCGAAGAAGAAAATTTTAGTTTAGTTCAACAACTACAAATCACTTAAGGAAAGCTGTAAAGGTTCATAAATGAATTGCATTACTAACAAGTCTTAGAACTCATTGATGGAATAGAAGAATTATGAAAAATGTCATTAGGACACAATACATCTTTACAAGAAGAATTCAGTAAAAAGTTAATCTTAGCCACTTAACCTTGCAAAGAAAATCCTTATACACACATCAAATTTGTAATGTAGAATCAGTGATACAACAACGTTATAGTAGAGTTGATTTCCAAACTCAAAATACATGTGTTTTAGCATACAGACATGATAATGGCACTGCAACTTTTGTTGCTTCAATGAACCCCCACAAGTTTGCGGTACTAGCCATGTTAAAAGTCAATCAGCACTACCTTCATCAGCACACGAAGGATTAGTTTCCAGTAGAAAAATGGCAGCTTCTGTTCTTGCTGCACATCCATACTTAAAAGTACTGTATTTCCTATGTACTCCAGTGAGTTTTCCAGTTGCAGCCTTGAGGTGGAAATCCACCATCAACATAGAGCATTCACTGTCAGGCAGAGACATTTTAGGCACACAACAAGAGATTCAAAAGCGATGAATGGTGTTTGAGGAGTAGAACTCACAGTAGCTGGTTCTTTGAATAGGCAGTGTGCAATTCGCAAGTATTTGTCCATTCCTTCTGCCCTTTGAGGGTGCATTGTGCAGTATATATTGCTGCAGCAGCCAGTAACGAAGGGCAAAATTTGAGCATCTTGTACTCAACCAAAGAGAGCTCTATGATGAAATAAGAAAGAAGCTCCAACTGCTCGATATTGCAAACAAAATATAAGTTTTCGGTCACAGTAGAACTTGATAAATATGAAATAAAACTCGTACTTGTACCTTTCGGTCAGATTGAGCTGCCTTGAGAAACCTTTTCATGAAGACGTAAGGAGTTGGAATGGACATATTGAAGTGCAATTTCCCTACAATCATCTTTTCCTGCAAAAAAAAAAAGTGAAAATTACATCACAGATAGAAGGATTAAGGTAGAGCAAACTATGGGCTATGCTTAATAAAACCCTGGGTCATAATAACACTGATCTATTTTTCCTGTTTGGAATAAACAAATAAATAAAGAGAAAAAGAATACATATCACAGATGAAAAGTAGACGCATTAGTTTGTTTTTTGAAACAGACAATTTCTAACAAAATGAAGCATCTTGTGTGTAAAAAGTTTTATTGATGAAAATTGAACAAAAAGATAAAAGGAAAATATGTCACACGGATTAACTTGCAATTCCTAACAGTTGTCCACCCATTAACTTGTAAGGCCTAACACACATTGGGCAATACCCAAGTTAACCCTCGTATATTTTTTTTAGTTGTACTATGTTTCAAGCTCAAAGTTCTGTAGGCTATGGTTTGAAATTATGGGTAGAATTCTAAGAATATAAATAATCTTATGGCTTCTAAATCAAGCTAAAGCTTAATTTGA
>JBBPFQ010000057.1:558718-577699 GCA_037974815.1 Kaempferia elegans
CGGGGGAAGGCTAGGGTTGGCGATCCTTGTTTTTGCACGTGCTTGGCACGTGAGACGTGGGTTTTTATCTTGGATTCATGGTCCAGGGGTGGTCCAGGAAGTCTTGGTCCAGAAGATCCGGACTGTAAATAAATAGTAGGAAACTTCGCTTAGTAATAATAGTGCAGGCAAGGATGAGATAAATCGTTAGCTTCTTCACCTATTAGGAATCAACCTTAAGTTTACCTTTGATAATAATAATACAAAAATAACTAAGTGTCATTCAACTTGGTGGTGTTAGTTATATGAATCTTTTTACGTCATTAACCTTGATCTCAAATTATATCAATATCTATATTTAAATAAATTTTATCTTATTTTATTATTACTAACTAAATCTTTTTTTATTCTTTTTCTTATTTCACATCAAGCTTTTACACTTTTAATATTTAAAAAAAATAAATATTTATCTTTATCTTTTTTATTCAAAAGATGAGCATGGACAGCTTTAAATTTCTTTTTAAAAATGGAAATTATAATTTTTTTCATACGTTTTATATATCTAAAATTATATTTTTTTAATAAAAATATTTATATTTGGATAATAAAAAAATATAGGTCTTTAATATTTTATCAAAATAAATTTATTTAATTTAATAATGAAACCCAATTTATATTGTAAACTTTCAATTTGATGATGTTTTAAAATTCGATTATTATCTATAAAAATATAATAAAAGAAATAAATATTAATTTTTATTTTAATGAAGTAGAATCAGCATCTCAATGACTAATTGGTCCAAATTAAAAAAAATATATGTAACAGATTATTTTCAAACAATAGAGAACAATTTATAAATATAATTATAAATTAAATATTCTGGCTAATAAAAATCTTTCAAAATTGGTATGTTATATTTAAATTTTCATTAAAAAATATGGAAAAACGTAGTGATCATTTTTTATTTCTGTAATAAATAAGAAAAAATCAATTTGATTTTTTTAAAAATTAATATTCTATTTTGCATTGAAGGGATTAAGAACCTTAATTTTTTATTCTTATCGATCAAGAAGAAAAAAAGAGCAAAGAAGAAATATTATCAATAGAGAAGAGTACATTAATTGAAATACACAATCATTAAAAAGGAAGAAAAAGAATAAAAAATATAAATATAAGATCACTTACTAGGACATATATTTTTGAATAATCAAAAGTGTTAATTAAGTATAAAAAAATAACACACATAATTAAAAATAATAATTACAAAACAATTTAAAATAAATAAAATTAAAATAATTTAGGATTAAAACATTTTCATAATCTTAATAAGTATTAAGAATCATGGGATGCATTAAAATTAGGATCCTAAACATAATCCTTAATGGTCAGTCGACATTGTACAATTGAATGAACGATACTGCACAACTGAATGAACCAGAGTTATCGCCTCATTCATGTGTGATCAAATATTCAAATCAATATTATTAGTGCCCTAACAACGATGCAAAGAACACCTTCTCAATTTCTTTCTCAAACATCTAAGTATCGAATCCTAATTTCGGCAAATTTCTCTTAACAAGTCATTAACTACTGTGACTACTATAAACACTTTTTGATTTACCTAATGATCAATAAAAAATTTCTATAGGATCAAACCGATTACCCTTATAATTAATCGACATAAGTAGGATATGATGTCTAACTAAAAAAACAGTCAATATTATTTGTATGACGAATCAAAATTGTGTCTATAATAAAACTTGTGAAAAAGTTAAATTATCAACTTTCATGAAGGGCCGATGTATATCGTCTTTGGCACAAGTGTTGAAGTTTATCATAATGTCTATAACAAACTTCAATGGATACAATCTATAACAAAGATGAGATACTGTTAGGTTCGTTGAACAAATAATACTAGAAGATTTTAATCTCAAGGAACAGATGAAAATTTAGGTGTGGAAGGCACCTAAGAACACATCTCAACTTTAGCTGAAGGATTGCATCATTTGACAAGTTGATTTTATATTTACTTCAAACCCACACCCATGCAAACCAGTGATCCAATTGTACCCGGCTTTATGGCATTCTCTCTTTTACTCCTCCAGCTACAGTTTGAGCTTAAAACTGATTCAGTGGGCCACAAATATTTTTGTTTGCTCAGAGTGCATAAGCAGATCACAGTAGCAAAACTTACTTTAATCCTTTGCTGAACATGTGAATAGCCTCTAGTCCAAATCCTCGTATACTCCTGTGGTCCTGCAAAGATTATCGAAGGATACATTTATGATTAAGTTTCCTGATGGTTCAAGCAAAAAACACTATGGATCCGAATGAATAGAACAAAAGGAGGCAAGCATGAGACATCTTATCAGAGAACTTTAATACAAGAAAGAATACTGCTGCATCGAAAAGCAACCACTCAAAAAAAAAAAAAAAAGTGGGAAACATTTACTTGTCCCTAGCTGCCTAGCATGCACTATAGCAGATTAATTTGAATTCCGCCAAAGCAAAATTTGACAGAATGGACTGAACATCTCTTGTTCACATTGTCTCCGGTCATTCCTGACCATATTTGTCTGACAGAAGTTAGGGAGTTGGGCAACAGGAGTAATACAACAGAGTTAGACAACAGGAGCACTACAACCCAAGTTAGTTAACTATCCCGCTGGTGGATTGGGCAGACATAGTCCAACCTACCCCGGACATTGAAGCCCAACAAAAGAAAATGTTTGGTTAGTGATACTAATTATTGTCTTTAGAAGTTATGAATCAGCTTTCAGACTGTTCAATAAGTCATTAGGTTTAGGAAGAAAATCAAACAAAAGAGAACTCACTGGGAGTGCACGTTTGGCCAAAAGTGACAGAATCTCCTATTATTATCACCCTAACCTCAAGGGTAGGACCAAATCGTTGGTTCTGGTTTGTAACTTACAATAACACTATGCTGAATTTGGAAACACATACTGTGGTTTATTGTTATATTTCAAGAAATAGAATAACTAACTCACAGGCGTTAAGCTGAAAGAGATAAAATTCGAAGTTTTGGAAGTTTTGGAGGTATCTGATTGCTGGGACAGAAATTGGCAATTAAAATTTTCTAATTCATGAAAGAAATTTGGTGTGACAACAGGATTCTACCTGTCATAGGACAGAAAAGCCTGGCCAATTTTTCCAATGACCTTGTTTCGCACCTTCAATACACAAACCTAAACAAATTGTATGCATAAAAAAAGAGATTGACAGAAAATAACCAAGGATGTGAATGAATCTCGGTAAATGAACATTTTTGAACCTGTACAGCATCAAGGGGACCAGCATTTTCATCTCGATTTCGATGGATCACAATTCCATTGTCACATTTATTTATAAAGTGTGCACTTCCACTAATATCATAAAGATTAGGTGGACCGCCTTTCCAGTTTTGAAGCTGAAGAAAATTGTAATCTCAGAAAAAGTAGCACTTGTAGGAATGTTTAATTCAACTGAAACTATACCTGTCGTGGGTGGGCAACAAACCATACATGACAAGAGTGATGCTGAGCAAAGCGTTTTATCTTAGTAAGCATCTGGCTCACATACTCTGTTTCAGATCTGTTACATCGTCATGCTTATCAAGGGGGCAGCTTAAAAAGTTAACACTAGTTTCAACAAAAAGAAATCTCAACATAAAAAATTATCATTCATTCAATAATGGAAACATTACGTGTTGCTCTGATGTACTGCACAGGTTAAATGACTGTGCTAAATGATTGCAAAAAATTTAAAGATGACAAAGAAAACATATGGAACTGTCAAACGATGAAAATACGCACTGGCCCGAAGCCCGTTGGTGATCAAGTTCATTGTATGGATCAATGACAAGCCCACGGACACCATGTCGATGAACAGCCATTTTCGCACGTTCAAGAATCCACTGGATAGATGGAAGGACATCATCCTCACACCTATACATGATCCAGAAAATAAACTATGTAAGTGACAAGCATCTGTAACAGGTACTGAGAATTATTTATCTGAGGAATTGAAAACGATATTTGAAAAGCATATGCAGATTCTCCATTTTTTGAAGGAAAAATATAGTGATTAAATTGACAAAGATTTATAAGATCATGTGTCAAAATACATGAGACAATACCATATAATATATCAAATTAATCAACTTATAATCAATATAAAAATATTTACATTTACTACTTAGAATATTAAATTAATCATCCTAAGCAACCCAGAAATCCACAAAATATTTTGTATATAAATCTAAGCAACATCTATAACACAAGAACATATAGCAATGCATGCTAATCAATTGACAGAATCCATGAATATGGAAATATGCATGTCAGACATAATAATATCACGAATTTCCTTCTTTATCCATTTGGAAAACAATTTATTAAAAGAAATAATATTAACAGGTATATGATATGGGTTTTAACAAGCTAGAAATTGGTTCACTCAACATATTCATAGACAGCCATAAGTGGACACAACACTGTCCCTTACTGCCTAGTCTATGCGGCCACATAAGCAACTTATCTGAAGGCTTCTAAAGACAATGCTTGGAAATAACTTACCAGCCACAAATTGTTAAATATATGGCAACCATAGAGAAGGACAATAGCTTTTATATCATGTTTGGAGAAAATGCAGAATAAAAAAAATCATTTTCAAATTTTACAGCATATAAGTAGAACTCACCGAATCAGATAAAAGGTATCAAATAGCCATTCTTTTCCTTTATCAAATTCGTCAACACTCATGCGCTCAGCAGATCCACAATATCTTATTATAGTCAGGAAGCAAGAGTAAGTTAGAAGCAAAGTAAAAGGATCTCAAATACCAAAAGCAATATTGTGAAACTGTTTATCCATCAGATGTACTCAGGGCAGCTAAAATATCATTAACCAAGTCCAAGGTGAGCATATAGCCAGGAAACAAGAGTAACTTAGAAGCAAAATAAAATAACCTCAAGTACTAAAAGCAATTTATAAACACTTTATCCATCAGATACATATCGGGCAGCTAAAATATCATTAAGCAAGTCAAAAATCAAATAGGGTCGTCTATGAGATAAAGATCACATGAACACTCAGAACTTACTATATGAAACCAAATATAAAAAAAAATAAAAAATGAAGAACTTCATCCACTCAATCTGAAATAACCTTTTCTATTCTTAATTTTCACGCTGTAGAGCTGTATTAGACCCAAATATATCCAACAAAGTAACTAAAGTCCAAAGATATTGTTCAGAATTCCATTAAACGCTATACCTCTATTTATCTGACTTTTGAACACTAAAGAATGAGGACATCGTGAAACACAGCAAATTTTCATAGCCAAACATAGACTAACAAACAATTTAATCAAAATCAACACTACATCACCTCAATTATCAGAATAAGAGTGCCAAGGAAGCAAGTTTTCCACAAAATCAAAATGACATTATAAAAAATCTATACATATGTGAAAATAAATTGTTTTCATTTTTAAAAATAATTTCTCTCTTCATCTGTGTGACTCTGCCCCAACCCCACCCTCCTCTATCACAAAACCATGCCTCCTCCCCTCTAGTGATAAAACCAATTGTATCCCCCATCCCTTCCACGTGAAACCCCAACCCTATCCTTCTCTTCTTTGCAAAGCGCAAACGTTTACTCGTTACAACCTCATCTCTGCGAGTTTCACAATGGAAACCCATAAATCCTCACGTGACATATCAACCTCCAAAGCTGTCCACTTCAACTAGCATTCAGTCCTATATGCTTGAGCTTGGCAATGTCATACCTAAAACCCTAGCAACCCTTGTCATTGCTGAGCTTTTCCCTTTATATGTGTTTCTTCCTACAAGCTTTCTCTCATCCTCTCCTGTTTGGCAGCTTGGAAATTGAAGGACAGCTCCAGCTGGGGTTTCCCTTCCGATTACTATTGTTAGTGACTTCCTTTTGCTGCCCTTGATTCTTGTGTTCTTATGCTAAGGCTGTGGATCATAAATTTTTTGGCAATCCAACATTGATACTTGATTTCCTCAATAATTGATAGTCACAATACCCTATTGTTTCATCCAGGATCGTAACCTTGGTCATTGGGAACTGCTTGTCACTGGTGAACCTTCCCTTTCTAGACCTGACCATTAGTTCTACTTCCATGTCCCTTCAGTGCAACCATTTCCAAGACATGGTGAAATTATGTTTCACCTCTAAAGGTTAGGCAAACTTCAATTAAACCACACATTGCCTCATCTTGAAAGCTAAGATAAGAAAGTATGCATTTGCTAACATAATAATAATGAATAAGCTTACTTCTTTATTATGCTCATTTGTGGAAGAAAAATGTGAAATTCTTGCAAACAAGCAAAAGCACGAAGCACCTTCATGGTTAAACCACACGATGCACTACTGTGATTTTCAGTGAAATTTATGTATAATGATTCTAAGTTAATAAGACAAATACAGCAAACATGAAATATTTAATACCTTGCATCTAAGAATGGTTTCTTAATGTGCTTTTCCAAAAACTTTCTTGCATGTTCACGAACCTGTAGACCAAGATTTTTTTTAATCAATCCTTGTGTATGATAAGATAAGAAACGTCAACAAACGAACCTTATTTTCCATAGAGCAAAGCGCAAATTTCCACTCATCGCTTTTATTTATGTTACAAATCAAGGCATCAATCCACTCACTTTTGCCTGAATTAGGAACACCTGTTATTACAGTTAACTCACCTGGTACAACCTGCTCAAGAGAAACAATGTTAAAAGTTCAACAAAAAAAAGGCACTTCAATTATTATTTGAACAAAATAGCTCATCAAATGTCTCAGGTTCAATTAATCTTATCTAGTTGGCGCAGTCTAAAACAGACTGATTCAAACTAGTTCAACATTGGTCCAATTACAACTCATCTTGATTCGAACTCAATTTGAACCCATAGTGAACTCAAATAAAAGCCCGCTGCTCTAACTCTTAGATAACCTATCTAACACTGTATTCAACACAAATTGGAAACCGAATCACTAAAGCAGACCCTAATCATAACAATAAGAATGAAGAATCCTCTAATTTCGACAATTTCCCCATAATTAACCCTTGTGAATCCTAAATGTCAAATAAACCTCTTAAATACAACAATATTTCTCTTCTATATGACTGTTTCAATAGCCAATTCAAAAGCCAGATGCCAACAAAAAATGATTCCTCCGTGTTTGCAAGATCCATAACGTATTCAAAAGGAATTAACGGCCTTGCAATAAGTATTAGCAGGAAAATTGTGTTTAATTCATAATTTATCATCAACACCAGTCTGATAATGCAAATATCACAAACCAAACAATTTGGTTCTTGTCTAGATGACCAGCTTAAGTCTTTCCTGCCAAGGCAAGTTAAGGTAAGCTAGCCTCTGTGCACAAGTCTTTTGACATGTCTGCCATAGCTCCCACAACATTTCAGCAACCAGAAACAAAGCTTTCCATAATTTGGAAAATATAGGTCATATCAACATAAGAAAGATGATATATAACAAATTAGCAAGAAGTTCTAAATAAAATTGCTCGTAATAGCAAGGAATAGGCTTGTGGGTTCACTAGTGCACTTCGGAAATTTATCTATTTTACCATTTCATCTTACAGCAATTAACCTTCACTATGGTTTTTGCACCTTCTCATGTGGGGAGCCACATCACCACTACAAGTACTTGTACATGCTGGGCGCATGCCACCACATGCAAGCAGTTAACTTGAAACATTAAAAAAAATAAAAATAAAAAATAGCAGTTTAAAGGAAAATAAATTGTGTGGATCAGAGCTACATAATTATGGAAGCAAAGCTCATTTACAAATAGAAAGATCTTGATGATATCTTAGTAATAAAACAGAATAAAGGTTAAATTCTTACCTTGTAGTATTCATCCACAGCTCTCCATCCAGTAGAAACACCCAATTCATATCCAAGACGCTGGTGATAATACGCATCAATTTCTTGGAAAAAGTTACTAAATTCGAATAATCCCCTTATAGGAAAGAACTCAGCATTTTCAATAACTTTATGAAGAGCATCTGGTCCAAGGTTCATCAGAACCTGAATAAACAAGTGAAAAAACCTCAAATTGATCCATCTGCTTTCTTATGAAGCAAATCATAATGCCACAGTAAATGTATATACTAAGAATGCGCTTGTAATCCTCATTGTATCTGATAACCAGTGTTTTCTAAAGGTTCTATGTCTGCAAAGCGCAACTAAGAAATAAGAGATGAAATTCTATTGAATTTCATGAATCTGTTAACTGTGAAAAAAATATGTAGATGGCACAAAGTATAAGCCATTACTGGTTGGTGCTTTGACAAGTGGTTATTCTGTTCACAGTAATATAATAGTCATGTTTTAGTGAGTGTAATAAGGTCTTGAACGAATAAAGGAGTCAACTAAATGAGCAAGCACAAAGATGAGCATGTCTTAAAGACTATTAGAAGTAGAAAGTCAATTATAAGGCAGTAATGACGTTTGACACCTAGCTTCTATGAGGAAGCCCAACAAACAATCAAAGACCATCTGGTACCTAAAACATAAAACTTAGGATAGGAGGATCAGGTACACGTTCTAGAGAATTATTGGAACTTGATTCTTCAATAAGAGCAACATAGATTTCCTATAGTCCAGGTACAGTCCCCAACTCCCCTTATTTTTCCCGTAACGTGATTCTTAATTATGGAATTTCTCCTGTAATTAAGAAAAAAATCAAGCATTTTCACTTCATGTTAACTTTTTTTTTTAAAAGACTAACTATTTTTAATAGAATTCCGAATTAGTTGGCAATCCATTGGGCATAACGTTGTCATACCTAAAAGGCAGACCAGAACGTTCACTTTCTTGGCATGATATGAAATATCATGTTGAAGCTTGTACTGAACTTTGAGTTTAAGATTTTCATGGCATGCCAAACACCACGTGAAACGAGTTGTACCAAGCAACAAAACTTAAACTATTAAGAAATAAATCTTTATGAGTTTATGTACGGCCTGGCCCAAGCACAACCCATTCACATCTAGAAGTCTGCACGATCATACACAAAATCACTTGATGAAGTGGCCAAGACAAAAGCAAAGGGAAGTGCTGTTATCATTAATTCATGGAGGACAGAAAAATGAATAAATGTCAAGACCTATGGCTAAAAGAGAAACCAATCACTTTTTTAACTCGCCTAAAAATGAAAAAAAAAAAAAGAATTATTGCCTTGCAAACCACAAGCCAATCCCTTCACTTACAAAGATGATGGCTTGGTTACACCAACTGGCTTGATTACACCAACTGGCTAGCTGACTAACCTACTGAAGCAAATACTAATGTTGAAGGGGTCAAAACTTCACCCAAGGGCAACTTACTAAGATTCTACCAAACTCAAATATTAGGAGAATCAAATAACATCTATATCTAGAAGGGATACATGAAATAGCTGCTTATTCTCTTGCAAGGTGTCAAAGCATGTTAGCAGTTATTGAATAGGCAATTGGTCCGAATGGCTAAAGGAAAGACACATCTCTTGATTGTTTCATTTCCTATTTTCTTTCAGATTATAAACAGTTTGATGTAGCAAATGAAATGGTTATGGGAAATGGTGATGGAAAATCTGACTGGGAGACTGTAGAACCAGCGATGTGAGAGAACAAGAGACAGAATATATTATTTTTTTAGCCATGTAACTAAGTAGATCTCACTGTCATTTAGCAAGCCTACATACAAGTTCTGGAGGTCCTTCTTTCTTGACAAATGGAAATTGAACTTTAGAATCAAGGTATAAACTATCAAGTAGTACCAGAGTTTCAATATCTTATCGAAATGGTCTAGTCGTGGAACCATATGATACCATGCCAGTCAAGTTTTGATATTTATTTGTAACTTTTAATTAACTTTTTATGATAATTATCTGTTTATTTATTTATGATTAATTATATTGTTACTTTAAGTTTGTTCTTTACATTTGTTGATTAATTTGATCACCTCAATTTTAGAATTAAAAAATGTTTAAGGTTTAATTTTAAATTTTAATCACGTAGACGAAAATGAATCTTTCCCTATTCCCTATTACCTATTCCTCTATAAATTAGGAATATTTCCATTTTTGAATTTTACAACATTGGAGAAATTTCTTATTTGAAAGCCTAAAAGACTTTCATTGTTACAAAGATTATGTCCATAAGTATTTAATAAAATACTAGTTACTAGCTTTGCTTTATTTACTCATATTTTAGTTCATTTTCAACTATTGTACTCTTTCGCACCTAGACTGGGCCTTCTTTTCCATCAAAGTATAAATCAATGTAATGAGAACATGAAACAAGATCCACCTAAACAAGAAACATGCTGATACAAATAACAAATAAGAAAGAAAGAACCTTGCAAAGTTTGGTAGCAAAAAGAGATAACGGCAGTTCAAAGTTCAAAAAACTAAACCTCATTAGCATCTTTGCAAACTTCAGTTGCATCTTTCTTTGGCCACTTAACCCTCAAACACCTGTATGTTTGTCAAATTAAGAGGTATCAAGCAACTCAATTGTTTAAAAACTCAATTGCACATACACTAAACACAGTTAAAAAAAAAACCTTTAAAAAAATACGATCAAAACTGATTGAGAACAACACACATACATATTAACACGATCAAAACTGACAAAAGAAACTAAACCTTTCTCTACCAAGCCGACGTGCTAGTTCTTCCGCTAAGGCTTGACCAGGGGCATCTGCATCTGTTGCCAATATTATCCGAGATGCCTGAGATTTTTAACATTGAATGGCATAACAGATAAGCAACAAATGACCACACCAGTCAACACAGCAAAATACTGAGTAAATTTTTGAGAAACCTACCTTTTCTAGGTAAGCTCTGCAGTTCCACAAGAACTGAAACTTTGTGTCCTAGCCTTACAAAGAGCATGCCAACATTAGATGCCAAAAGAGTGCAAAAGGAATCATTTTATATGCAATATACAAAACCATCAAACACAACAAAATGATTAAAACACTAGAACCTATACTTCTAATATAATATTGTCACCTAAAGAGCATATTCGTCAAATTTCTGCAAAAGCAAGATTCTGAAAAAATAGAGAATTGGACATATTTTGAGAAAGACATCAATAAGCAAACTAGAAAAATAGCACATAGATCTTTTCACCTTTGAAAATTTAAAACATGAGATTTACTTGCAACCTTAATCAAAGGCATCTACAATTTATGCACCACAGATGTTGGATAAAAAAGGCAACCAAAATTCGAAGGCAACCAAAATTCGAAGGCATAATCTAGTATCATCCCAAATTTTTGGAAAAAAATGTTTGAACCTGGAGGCTATAAGTACAACTAGTAATTCTATTTGAATAAATACAAACTATTGTAAAACTAATTTAAAAACTACAATGATGGGCCAAAAAAAACAAAAATTCGTAAATAAAAAAAACAAAAATTCGTAAATAAAAAAAACAAAAATTTGTAAATCCTACACCTTTGCTACACAATATTCAACCAGGCCACCTCCATCAGATATCATGAATAACAAAGATTGCAGATATATGACATTTCCAACATACAAACTTAAAAATTCATAATTTTTACAACCAATAAACAAGGTTGTCCAATTGAGGTTTGAGATTCCTATCATGAATCATATTGGTGAATATTCAAGTAATAAATTGAATCAAATCTTGCATCATAAGGTTTGGTAGAAAATTATAAAATTTATTTAAAAAACAATTTGATATTATCCAGAATAATTTTGATATTTGAAAATCATATAAAATAATACAATAAAGGGCAGCCTGGTCATGAAGTTCTTGCCAATGCGGGGTCCCAAAAAAGGGTCTATTATATGCAACCTTAGCCTACATTGCAAGAGCCTGTTTCCGCAACTCGAACTATGACCACATACAGTAGCAACTTTGCAGTTGCGTCAAGGCTCACAACATTTCATATAATAGCATAATAACATAGCTGGAGAAATTTGATATAAACTTGTAACAAAAAATATATAGGCATATAACTACTATTTATTGCATTCCATTAAAATTCGAATAAAATGAGCAATACAAAATTTTATATCAAAAGTTTCACATACAAAAATCATCATCATCAACTAGAACACATCTTAGACATGGCTTCTACTTCAGTATAGACTCCCATAGTCCCATTGTCATTTCTCAACATGGCTTTAAAAGTGACCTATGTGACTTCTTAAGTGCTTCTGGCTAAAGGTCACTATGCCATGGTGGTAGGCAACCTCTGAGTGGCCTAGGTAGCCCACTGAGACTAAGTTCACTCGAAATTGGTCATTTTGTAATAATTTTTAGGTCATTTACCAACCAAACTCTCTTTTGTGTCTTTTAGGTTTGTTCTCCCTCCTCTTTTTCGCTTTTTCTTCCTATATTTTAAACATTTATTGTTAACACTAGATTTATTTTCATTTGTAGCTATTTTTTCCCTTTTTTACCACTATTTTCTAGAAGATTATGCTTCTCACAACAATATATCTTTATCCTCTTCTTATCATCTTATTTACTCAATTTGTTATCCTCTTACACAACTTGCATTTTTTACCATTACTTTTTATCCATTCAAAATTCCTTTATTATCTCTATAATTGCAAACTAGAGTGTATACTTTTTTTTAATAATATTTTTGATGCTAAATGCCTAGGCACCAATTTATCACCTACGCGCTAGGCAATCAATCAATCACGTTTGATCGTGATTCCTTTTGTCAGCTACGCGCGTGCGGCGCGATTTCGTTGCATGCACGCGATTCCTGCGCGATTTCGTTGTCTGCACGCAATTCATGCATGTGCCGCACCATGCCGATTGCAGCCCAGTGACGGAACAGTACATACCGTGCATGCCGGGCGGCAAGGCACGGTATTTCTTTCCTTGATCATGCAAGCTGACGAGAGAGGAAATTGGAGAAATTCAAGAATAAAGAACGCCAAAAATAATGGAAACTCGTTAGATTTAGGAAAGCTTTTATTAATAATTGAGGGATGATCCCTTAACATCTAAACAAGACTCTTATATAGACCATAACCTAAGACCTGAATAAAAGTACAAAATTACAATTAAAGATTTGGATTCCAATCTTCAAAGAAAGGAAATAGACCATTACTCGAAAAGGAAAATTTATAACTAATTGATCTTAACTCAAAATAGGATGTGGATCAAGACGAATCCTCCCTTATAAAAATCAGGAATATGAAAATTATTCTAAATACCCTAAAAATCAAAATTACCAAAAAATAGCAAAAATAATCTGAAAAGGATTTAAATGGTTGAATTTGGGGCTGAAATTTGGCGGTTACGGTTTCACCGATAACAAACGTAGGTTTTTAAATTTTGGATGTGTGGCCACCAACAGAGTCTGATTCCGAGTTATATAATTTGACCGTTTGAAGTTGAAGGGCCATATTGGGCTTCAACATGGGTTGAACCTGCATCAACCATCATAGTTATATAAAGAAAGACCTTCTCTAAAGAGAAGACAATTTTGAGACCATTTTGTCATAATATACCATTTTACATGTAACTTTGAAACATGTATCATTTTACATGTGACTGGTACGTAATGTATGACTTGAATCATCAACCCTATGATTTTGACAATTAGGGAAATATATACTTAAAGATCCATGTACTCTCTTATTAAATTAAATTAAATACAAACTTCAAAGTTCTCAAAGAAAGAAAAGAGAAAATACAGCAAAATTATATATTTAAATGAACAAATAATTCAGAAACATAAAATAATTATTAAACTAGTCAAACCTTCTCCTCAATAGGTATATTTTCGGAAACACTTGCAGGTGCACCATCAGGTACACTAACACAATTGCGATAGCCAGCCTCCTCCATAGAGAGCTTATCTATTTCTCCCTCGACCTATTTTATAGAAGAGGGATGAAAATGATTAAATGGTATAAAGCAAGCTAACCAGACAAAAAATGTAAACTAATGAGAAGAAGATGGTGAGAAAGCAAGTTACAATTATAATTTCACTAGCATTCTTTATATCATCAAGTCCATAAAAAATGCGTTCCCTGCCTTTTTCCTGTAAGTTGGTGAGAATGCATGTTATATAAGAATTCTGTCTTGTTTATGATTTGAATTGCAAAAAAGGAATGATATTATAAAAAATATAAACGATGTTGCACATACCTGCCAAAATCCTTTGGGAACTTTACGGTATTTGCAGCTTATAATCTCTCCATCTCTTCTGTAAGGAAAAGCAATACTCATCTGCATAGTATATCCAAAGGTTAGCAAGATCAATGAATTTTCATCTCCAACACCCGAAGAAGAAAGTAGTGAAACTCAGCAACACCTTATTATAATTCTGCAAAACACCATTTCGCCGTAGAGTTTCTACTGATATCCTTCTCTCTTCAAAGAATTTAATAAACTGAAAATTGAATTCAAAATAAAATTTGGGCATCAATAAAGTTTCTTAAGCCAAAGGAATATAAATACAGCAGTTAGTATCACATCCACGTCACATGAGAATCTGTCACTAAATTTCAGTAAAATGACCCTCAATCATATGAAATTCAATGATCCCAGGCCATTCAAATTGTGGAAGCAATTTAATGCTCATCAAATTATGTCATTTATATAGATGCAACAATAGATCATTATCACGTGTATCTTAAGGGTCAAAATCTGATGACACTGCTTGAATTTTAAAATGAATCATAACATACTATTCTAATAAAGGAAGTTAACTAAAGCAATACAACATTTCTTGTTATTATTCCAAGAGGATGAACCATGGTGCTATAGTGAGTTTGCCTTTTTGTAACCAGAATAATGAAATTTCAATTCATTAACATGTGCTCTTTGTTTGCAAATGTATAAATTTGTTGTCCCTCTGTCAATTGGAGGGAGCCTCATGCAATATTTTTTGTTTTCACCAAAAAATTTTATCAGGGTGGAGAGTGGAGACATAACAATGATGATGGAAATCATATATTTACAAGTGTATCACTGTTAGCTACCTCTCCAGACAATGGCTCCAGATTAAGTTGACTTTCTGTGATGATTTTGCAATCTTCAGATTTTGAAGCTTGCTTTATTTTGGCATAATCTTCCATGACTTTTCCAGTAGCTTGTTTTATTTTGGAATAATGTCTCGTGTCTTCTCCAGTAGCTTGTTTTCTTATGGCATATTGTTCCATGAATTCTCCAGTAGCTTGCTTTTTGGGGGCATAATCTTCCATGGCTTCTCCAGTAGCTTGTTTGCTTTTGGCATAAGCTTCCCTAAATTCTCCAGTAGCCTGCATGACATAGGCCATCCATAATAAATATAATGACTAGTTCCAACATCTAGCAGTAGCAGGAGCATATATATTTTACCTCTATCTTGCCTACCCATCCACAATCACCTCCATGGCATTTCCATGTTGCAAATTTTCTAGGTGATTATGACATAACATCAAGACAAAGAAGATATAAAGGTCATAAGGCCCGTAAACATTTAATGAGTGAAAGGAAAAAAAACAAAGAGGAATAGAGGATATCATGATTCATGTACAGAAGAAAACAACCCACCCAGTTTCATGGATGAAAAAAAATAAGCTCTTATCCATAGGTTGTCTGCCTTTACACTGAAATATCAAAGATAATAAGCAGAACTCATAAAATATTTAATAACACAATTTAGGAAACTAAATAGGGATAACAAATTATATATTCACAAAGAAACACCTAGATACTTCCTGATACATAAATCAAATGATGCTATATACAAAGGCAAATGCAACATCTCATCTTGGACAAGCATATATTAGATGTCCTCATAGTTGACCACAAATAGCCAAGAACATATGATAAGTACATGCATTGGAACTATACCGCAAATATAATTCAAGGCAATAGCGAAACAATCTAACTGGGACTAGGTTTTGTACCATATTAACCACGTATTTTTATATGCATTCACTTAGTTCATGTGCAAATATTGAAGATTGAGGAAGTGAAGCACAGTAGCAAGACATTAGACATGCATGAGTTTCTTATTAAAGTTTTCTTTTAAATGAAATCTAATAACTAATCTATACATTCCATCCTAAATATTTACTTTGGTGAATACATTCAAAAATTGTATGCTCATGAATGTTTCTGTGATATAATGTTGGACGTGACGTGACGTTCTAAAAAGCATATCCAATGGTTTACAATCATCCCACCACATAGTGCATGTTTGGTATGCAGGAGGCATATGCGGATAACATTTAAATATAAAAAATATTTATATTGGAGCGTCCAATTCATATCACATAAAAAATATCAATCATTCATTGCAAAATGTAAGAAATGTCATTTAATATTAATCAATGATGTAACATTGATCCATATAAGGGCTTTTCTAATTACAAATGCAGACCACATATGATACCTATATTCAGTTCACATAAAAAAATTCACAGAAGCAGCTACATATGGAGTTAAAGTGAGGGGCTTTAACCATGGTTGGATCATGTCATAAATATCCCGCATTGTGTCACTAAACTAATCTAAAATGGAAATTGTCATTCTTCTTATTGGAAGTTTTCACCTTTATAACTATCTACTGTCTGCCTATTCATCTATTAGCTAAAGTAGCAGCTATATTTAAGGCTAGCCCAGTGTGCTTAGACTAAATTCATATCAACATCAGGTGAGCTGGCTTCAACAAGATAGATTATATAGAGGACTATGCAATATATTTCTAAGAAATATCCCATACCATACAAAAGTTGGAATTTCTACATTATGGATGAATGAATTTTCTCTCCAGATCAAAGAAAAGAGGCAAGTGGTGTTCAGGCTCGTGTATGGAAAATGTGGCAGGATCGTGATACCTGACCCCTTTCAAATCATATTCTAGTACTGGTTGTGCATTAAGGAAGATTCAAGCTTTAATTAATTGTGTAGATGAGGGTATTAAGAGAGTCCTTCATTAGGGAGTTTGGGTATGGAATTCAAGGTTTAAACCCCAAAATCTAAACCCTAATATTTAGTGCTCATTTTTCCCCTCTTATTATCCTGCCAATAGACCACAACCTACGCGATCACATTACCCCACTAATTGCATGCCATGCCATGCCACTAAAGACCCACTAATTGGTTACCCTCACAGTTCATAGCAAAGGCATCCCCCAATTCCATCTGCATCTCAATATTCATTGAACTTGTTGAGGGATCAGATAGTTATAAAATTTGGCAAGGTATTTTTAAAGGATTGGCTACTCATTCAATTAAACAGAGCCAGATTTGGATATTAAGCATGATCAAGAGAACCAGCCATCTTCCATCCCTATTTAATTTAAGTTAGAAGGTGCTCTATTGTAACATGTTGATAACTGAATATCGGTAAGCAAACCAGCCTTCAAAAGATAGGAAGGCATAAAATAACAAATTTGAGTTCAGATGCTAACTCAAATTCTCAAGTATTACGACTCTTCAGTGGACAACATTCTTAAGGCTTGTTAAAATGAAATAGAAGAGATAGTCAATAAACATTTAAAATGCAAACTTTTCATTTGAAAGATACTTCAGATACAACAATCCATATCAGATGATACTCGGTGATTTCATAATTCAAAAGCCTAGAATGTAATATCTGCCGGCTCCATTTTTAGAAATATTTTCTGAAAATCATTTCAGGCTCAAACTAATGAAGGCATCAACCAGATTTTATAGAGACAAGCTGACATATTGATTCTCCTGGCACACTAGATGTGTTAAGTGTCAAAATCTCCGACAACTTTATCTCGCTGCTAGCGAGTTTGCTTTCAACATGCATGAATAGTTGTTAGATAGGAGCCTTGTCTATCACCAATGACGCCATAATATCCAAGTTTGTTTTATTTAAGAAAACAAAATATAATGGAGGGCTACAAGACGATAAAACGGAGTGCTCTTTGGTTTCACTGAAAGTCCAGAGAAATGTAACTATCAGAGAAACAATGGACTTTGGGGGTAAGGGGGCACCTTTGGGCATGGTATAGCCGAAACCATCCCAAGCTTCCAATCGTTGCACATAATTCCTACCGGCGCGAGTTTCGACCGCAAATACTGCAGTCGCTTCGTCAAGAAGTCGTCTTGTGTCACTGCAACTTTGACTGCTGCAAGAAGACAATTATCAATATCCATAAGATCATCCTAAACATACCGTGAGCGCCTAAAATAATTAAGAAGATTCCTGCTCCAAAGTGGAGAAAGATGCGGTCTTTGAGATGAGTACCACCGTCCCAAGCCATGTCGCGGCGAGGATGACAGGAATAAAAATGGTGTCGAGAATGTTTGGAACGAAGACGACAATTGAAGTAAGCACTAGTGGTGCGGATAGGAAGATGGAGGAGGCGATGGAGGAGGAGAGGCGCAGGTACGGCAGCGACGAAGCATCTCAACTGGAGGTACTTGGAGCTGGACATGAGAATGTCTTGGACAGGGCGTAAGGCGACTGGAGGCATTATACTTCTGCCGCCAACAAGCCGCCTGCCTCCGTGAACAGGCGGAGAACTCAACTGAGGGCGACAGAGTGAGTGAGCGAGCGAGACGAGAAGACGACACCCAAAAACTGAGGTTTATGAAACTAGGGCTTCTATCGTGTCTGATAATACTAATAGGGCTCCGCTGGACCTTCTTGATAAAGGAGGGACTCATCTGTAAAATTAACAAAACATACTTAATGGAAAAGGTTTATTTTGTTCCACGATGGTTAAAATATGAGAGATTATCAAATGAAGTCTTGAGGTTGAAATTCAACATGTCCGAGCAAATGGCTAGCAGCTAACACGTGATTTACCTCCTCCATCGCGGCGCATCTGAAACTCGATACGTCTGAAACTCGACAAGACCATTTGCACTAATGATTAATAGTCATCCATGATTTATCTTATCCGTGTTGACCTACGAACGAATTAGCGGCGGCGCTGGACGAAGGAATGACTTTTTACCCCCAAAAAAATAAAATTTATGAAACTAGGGCTT
>JBBPFQ010000057.1:580839-593027 GCA_037974815.1 Kaempferia elegans
CAGATCATTAA
Source organism: Kaempferia elegans (assembly GCA_037974815.1). Taxonomy (NCBI): domain Eukaryota; kingdom Viridiplantae; phylum Streptophyta; class Magnoliopsida; order Zingiberales; family Zingiberaceae; genus Kaempferia; species Kaempferia elegans. The sequence continues at coordinate 580,851 of JBBPFQ010000057.1, forward strand.
AATAAATCATCTCAATGATTATTAACACTCAATTGTCCGCAAATTAACAGGCCCATTGATGGACTATCCACGAACATAGTGCTTAGATCCGACAGATATCCAAGAGCTTGGGCTGTTGGCCCACCTATATTATGAATAGAATCCAACAAGTGACTAGGTCCCACAGTGAAGGACTCCTTTCTAATTATACTAACAGACAGCAGACGTGCCAAAATCCATGTGAACCGAGTGCCACGCACTCGAGACAAGTATCTGCACGTAGATACGCACCAATATCAAAGTCCACGTGGACCTCCAATGTTACAAGACACGGTAAAGGTCTCGTCAGTTCTGTACCTTCTGAACGGCATAGTTAATGACGTCGTGCATGCAGATCGAATAGCCTGCCTGATCATGTTATCCTTCACGTGGCCACGCCTTTGCGTGGCATCTCCACCCTCCTTTACTCCTTACCTTTCGTCCCTAGCTATTATAATCCATTATCTCATCCATTTTATACATCCAAAACGTGATGTAAGACTCCAACAATTGCATCAAACTTTATTTGCAAGAATAAAAAGTTAAAAAAACACTCCATTATCTCATTAAAATATATCGAATAAGTTCTTTAAATTTATTTGGTAAAATTTTTTATAAACAACTTATAAACTATCAAAATAAGTTATTTTTAAAAAAATAAGAATGACTCTACTTTTACAAAAAATATATATATATTTTTTTTAATAATTTTCTTCTCTAAAATATCCTTATATATATTTATTAATTTTCGTTTTATTATTTATATATTTTTACAAACTAGCAACTTTCTTTATACCAATTTCTTTTCCCAGCACACTATGTAATCTTCTCTTCCCAGCATACGATTCCAACACTCTCTTCCATTTCTTCTCTATCCGGTACATAAATTTTTCGATTCGATTAGAATTTATTTTTTCTATCTAATTTCTTTCTATATCCTTATTTTCTAACCGCAGTTGTACAAAAAAGTTAATAATATATTTTTAGTAGTATATCCTTTTTTATAATTTTGTTAATAAAAAGATATTATAATACCAAACACATCAATATCTTTAAGTTGTTTACAATAAATTTATCCAAACACTGTAAAACTTATTTTAAAATAAGATGTAACTACTTATAAGCTCTTAAAATAGCTTATAAGTTGTATAAGTTTATAAGCTGTTTTTAATAAGTTTAGTCAAACATCTTCTTAATCTAAATTATTTAAATTTAAGTAAAATTATTTAAATTAATTAAAAAATATTTTCAAATAGCTATCTAAATTAATAAATAGTTACTACATAACTACATAAGCCACTACATAACTAATATATAACTACAGATAAATTATATATTATAAATTTTAAAACTTAAAATCTTAATTCCTATAACTTAAATCCGAAATAATATTATATCAAAATAGTATTTATCAACTTAATTAAATTATCTAAATTTCATAAAAATTAAATCTATACAAATTATTTTAAAATAATTTTAACTGTTATTATGCAACGAGTTATTAAGTCATTACTATAATATTATAATAATTTACAATATTATAATCATACTGTATTAGTTATTATATGGTGTAGTTAACTAGTTATTATAATAATATTTAAAGTTTATTTTTTTTTAGAAAATAAGTTTTTATAAAAAAAGAATATATTTGACAATTCATAAAATTTAGGATGTTTTTACAATTTTATTTATATCTTACATGTTTAATCCATTTAACCTCATTGATTATCTCTAGGGTTATCTATTCGGTCCCATAGAACTTTCCCATCGGCCACCAGAATAAATCAGGAAGCACTCACGACGGGCGATCTAGAAGCCCAGCGAGTCTAATTTGAAAAAAAAAAATTATATAAATACAACGTAGTTTAGAATTGAACGGTAAGAGTTTAGGAGATCACCGATCATTCTTACTGCTGGATTATTATTTTTACTATTTTAATTAATTTTAAATATGATCAATTCACTTCTTATCGTTTCAAATTTCTATACACCATCACTTAAATTTGGAATATAAATATCTGATTAATTATTCAGAAGACCTTACTGTTGTTGGGTAAAAAAAATTTAAATATCTCCATATTGATATGATATTGTCCACTTTGAGCTTAATCTCTTATGATTTTACTATTGGGCTCTACATAAAAGGTCTCATACCAATAGAGATATTTTTCCCCATTCACGAATGTTGGATTAACTTAAGCGTCGGAGGATCAGATATCGGGACGCCCTCTCTATTCCCTGACCTGGTCGCTAACGATTTGGTTGGATTGTTTGCTAGTGTGTTGGGCATAGAAGCGATGAAGCCATGCTATAATCTTCACCAAGTCTCCCACCTCAACACGTCGGCACTCCCCTCCCTGATATTTGTCTTCATGTTTCATCAAACTATTTTATAAAGCTTATATGCTCATCCAAACACCATCTTATTTATATTCATCCTATAGATAAAAAAATTAATTAAATAAATAAATTTAAACAACTCATTAAATTAAATAAAAAATTTAAACAATACACATACGCTCAACTTGTTAATATTATAAATAATATTAGTTAATCATATTCTTTAATAAAATTATTACCAATTTATTAAATGAAAAAAATAAAGGAATTTAAATTATTAAACTCAATAACTAATTAAATAAATAAACATTTCAAATCATTAAACAAATTGAAATAAAAAATTTAATACCATCTAAATAAACCACTAGACTTTATTTAATTTTATTATCTTATCAAATAAACATAAACATCTTAAAATTTAATATGACAATAAATATCTTGTCAATCCGTACCATACCTAACGTAGAAAAATAAATACGAATAATTATTCCCCACAGATATACTCAAATGGCACTGAATTTCGATTTCATAATCTTTTTACTTTTTACTAAAAACGTACACAGAAATTAAAAATAAAAAAAAACGGACGTCACTTTATAATTTACCAAATGACGTATTTTTTAGAGTGATTTTTCATTTATAACCTTTTAATAAATCTCACACACTCTCTGTTACTTGCAACCTTTTTTGTTTTTTTATTTTTCCTCTTCTCTTTAATTTTCTTTTTTTTTTTTCACACATGCATACGCACACAGACTTTTGGACCTGATATGAATAGGCTAAAACTCACTGATAGTCCTAGAAAGATCCGATTGAACCCATTTAAGTTCCTATAAATTTCTGAAGTTGTAAGTAGTTCAAATATGATATCCATTATTTATATTGAATTTTTAAAGGTGTTACAATAAAATTATAAAAAATCAGTAAAAAAATATTAACTTAAATAAAAAGTTGAAAAAAAGTTACATACAATAACAGAAAGAGAGAGTAAAATTTGTCAAAGGTTAAAAATAAAAAATTACTTAAAATTATATGTCGTTTAGTAAATTATGAAGTGACGTATACCTTTTATTAATTTTAAATTTCTATGTATATCATTTTGATAAAAAGCTGCATAATCTTCGATCCCATAATCTAACGTGGGATTTACGGTCGCAATTAACCATGATGACGTGTGTTATTGTTAGAGGAAAAAATAAAAAAAAACTCGTCATCGTGCCCACCACCGATAATCCCCATGATGTTTACATTGAAATGGTCATGTGAAGAGGGAGGACGTGTCACTCGACAGGACAACTTCACGTCCGCGAGAACACTCTCTTCTCTCCATGTGTCCCCCGCCACCACCGCGCGCTTTAACTCCCGCCTCCGTTATCTTCCATCCGTCGACTCGGCGCCGGATACAACTCCAAAGTTTTGTCTCTTTCGCTCTCGTACCGCCACGACGCCGCCGGATACAGAGCCCGAGATATTCTTAAACGGAGGTTAGATTCTGACGCAATCACGGTCGCCTCCTCCTTCCTCGTCCTGATTTATAAGTCTCGTAGATCAGCAAGCAAGACAGGACACGACGGACGGACCGACGGCCGGACGGCAGCCGCAGCTATGATGATGGGAAGAGGGATCAGTCTTCTCAATCCGACGGTCCATGTTCCCCCGGTTATTTCTCTCGACGATCTGGCGGTCGGGAACTTCCTCTCCTCTCCCCTCCCCGTCAGCGGAGTCGCCGCCGCCGGCGACTGCCTCCCCTTCGACGAGGTCACGCTGGCGGCCATGCAGTTCTACCTAAACCGCGAGGAAGGAGCTGGCTCCCGCACCGACGCGCCGCCGGTGGTGGACGCGTACGCGTCGGATGAGTTCAGGATGTACGACTTCAAGGTGAAGATGTGCGGCCGCGGGCGGTCGCACGACTGGGCCGAGTGTCCCTTCGCGCACCCGGGCGAGAAAGCGCGCCGACGAGACCTGCGGAGGCACTGCTACACCGGCACTCCCTGCTCGGACTTCCGCAAGCCCGGCGGCTGCAAGCGCGGCGACGCCTGCGAGCTAGCGCACGGGGTGTTCGAGTGTTGGCTTCACCCGGACCGTTACCGGACCCAGCCCTGCAAGGACGGCACCGACTGCCGCCGCCGCGTTTGCTTCTTCGCGCACACCCCTGACCAGCTCCGCGTGCTGCATACGCCGCCGTCATCTCCGCTGCAGAGCGCGACGGCGCCGCCGGAGTCCTACGACGGATCGCCTCTGCGCCACCAGTCCTGTTTGCAGTCTTACTTTTCCAGAAGCCTCGTCTCTTCGCCGACTTCGATACTCAACTCGTCGCCCAAGTCGTCGCCGACTGAGTCTCCTCCAATTTCTCCGAGCGGCGCCAAGCTGCGGCGGGAGTCGTGGCCGGCGAGCTCGGGTGTGAAGGAGATAGCGGCGTCGCTGAGGCAGTTGCAGCTGAACAGGGCAGACTCTATGCCGAGTTCGAAGGAGCTGCATATGGGAAACACTGGCTTCATCTCCCGGCCGGGATCGCTCGCTAGATTCAATACTGTTTTCCGTAGCCTGCCGTCGACTCCGACGGGCGTAACCGCCGGTTGGCCGGAGGAAAAATCGCCGGTGGAGAGAGTGGAGTCAGGGCGAGCGCTGCGGGCGAAGATGTTCGAGAGACTGACTAAAGATAACATCTTAAACAGAGCAGAAGCTACAATGGACGTGGAATGGGTCTCCGAGCTGCTAAATAGTTGAAATTTAGCAGAGAAACAAACGAACAATTCGACGGTAAAAGCTTGAATTTTGATGTTAATTAGTATCATTGTCATTTTTCATGGAAGATGAATATTTGAAATCTCCAAAACGGGTGAATTTGGTAGCTGAAGGCAGCTGTTCTTTTGCTTCTCATCGGCGAAGAACGGAGGAGAGGATTTGTAGTCCAATTCGAAATAAATGAAGTAATTTTAGAGGTTTGATTGAAGCTGTAGCACTTTGTGCAAATCACTTTATTTGATTCCTAATCTGTTGTTTTGATGTCATTTCAGTTGACTGCTAAGCGTCCATTTGGCTTATTGCGTTGTAAATTAACTGCAAATTGAGATTGTAAATGTAAACTTCTTATCCGATGGATTTAGAGTGTTTGACCTTATCCTCCACGTGGCGTGGCTGTGCGGTACGCTGTTTTTAAAATTGCAGAATAATCTTGGATTCGAAAATATGCTCTGCATGATTAAACGATATAGATAATTGGAAAGGAATAATAATAATAATAATAATAATAATAATAATAATAGTAATAAAATTTGTTATCATGGTAACTGATTTGTCTTAATTTATTTTTTTAAAACAACAAAATAAAATTATTAAAAAAATAAGCATATTATTTATAACTAACAATTATTGTAACAAGGCCTAAGTCCAGGAGAAGTTCGTTTAGATCGTCCGTCTCGCATTCACCCTTGAGAATCATGAGTTTGTTTAGAAATCGTCCGCCTCGCATCCATCCCTGAGTATATGATTCAAGTGGAATCATACAAGAATAGATTGATAAAAATCTCTTGTAATATATCCACCCGTACTCATAATCCAACATATACATTACATGGTCCGTTTTAGTGATTGATAACTTTACCCATTTAATGATTTTGGCACTGGACGTTTCCAAAATGGATCGGCCAGATGAATTAGAGAAACAAGGCCCTACATCTAATAAATGAGGAGTCCGTTTAGAAATCGTCTGTCCAACACCCACCACCGAGTATATGATTTAAGAGGAATCGCACAAGGGTAGATTGATAAAAACATCTGGTAAAATATCCACCAGTACCCATAACCCAACAGATAAAATACATTATATAGTCTGTTTTAGGGATTGACGACTTACTCATTTTGTGACTTTAGCAATGGATGTTCCCAAAATGGATCGGGGCGGATGAATTAGAGAATTGACAAATGTCTGTTGACATTCCAACCTTCATTCTCCTTTCAGGACTGATCCGAAAGAAAATCTAGTACCCCTTGATCGTAAATATCTGAATAGGACAAATCGATCTCCGTGGATATCTTTGCTTGAGAATAAATGGTCCCATGATGTTTAGAGCTTAGGTTTGTCATATATAACAATTGACTATTATTATTTTTAGTTGATGATATCATAATTTTGTTTGAAAGTACGAATCAAGCCAAATTTAGTCAGTGACTAAGTGTTCATCTTGTGAGTTTTTTTGTTTGTTTATTTGTTTGAAAACTTGATCATTTCCCTTCTTCATTGATACAGAATAAACAGAAGACTGGCTACCAAGACGTCCGCTCATCTCCTTTCTTGGAAGGTAGTCCTCATACTTGTTTGGGGTAAACGAGAGTAGATAAATACCTCATACCTTTCCAGATAAGAGATGAAAGGAAAACATACCTCCAAGAGGAGGTAATTTAAAATTCACTCTTGCTATGACGAAGTATAGCTTTATTTGACTTGCTTTAGTGCTCCTGAAGTTTTTTTCAGTAATTCGAAGGAAACAAAACAAAATTTTCATTTATTTATAAGCAGGGTCTCGTAGCCAGTCTCACAGCACAAGGAGCTACAAAATTGTAATGTATACACAGAACTAGAGAATTATTATGGGTACGAGCCATCTTAACTATTTTCACATTCTTTGCTTGCTATGACACAACATCTATAGACAATAGGTTCGCTGATAAATTACTTCTGTAACATCTATAGGTTTTCCTAATTGCAACATATTCAACATGCAATACTTCAGATGGCACCATTGCCGATCTGGGAATCATCTGTCGCATGCGCATCGTGATCATTGTTCTTGTTGGCTGCATCTAGAAAGAAGTGATGTGATGCCTCATCTTCCTTTTTGGCATCCTCAACATGCTCATGACTGAGAAAGCTAGGTTGATTAGTTGAGGAAAGCAGTCTTGCCCACATCCTATCTGTTATCACAACCTTCTTGCATCTCTCAGTTATCCTCTGTGACATTGAAACACAAATCATTTTAGCAATGTCGATCAGCTTCTGCACTTTCAATCACAACTTTTAGTATAGATTCATTACTTGTTTTGGTTTCGAATGAGGATTTGGTGTGAATTAGTATTAGTTGCATCTCACACTGATTAAGCAAACAAGACTTACGTGGAAGGGTATATAAGCGTGTCTTCCGTTAACAGGCCCAACAGTGAAGCCGGTGTATCCTGCCATAGCACCATGTATGGCACTATGGGCAAGCAATGTGCAGTAGACATTGTCTGATGCATTACTTGGAACTGCACGAATCATATATGTAGGATCTAAAAAATGAAACGTGTTGTAAGTAATCATATAAGTATTAAGCAATTAGCAAAAAAAAAAGGATATCGTAAGATTATTCATAGCTAAAGTACCTATATACTTGAGAGTTGTGGACATCTTACTGTTTGAAAAGTGATCCTGAGACAGAAAATCAGTATCTTTAGAGATCTGGCAAGATTCAGAAGAAAAGAAGATGCTTGAAAACTAGTAAAATTATTGGTCTTTCAGGTACGATTAACACCACATTAAGGAAAACTCTCTGATTGATTTTTGAGAAGTTGCAGAACCAAAACTAAGCATTAGTAACCATCTAGAATGAGGATTTTATCTCAGTGTATTTAAGGATGTACTTAAAAGGAAATCCTACCTTTATCTTTTGTGACAACCAAAGACCAACATCAAGTAGAAGCTTATTGCCAGAAGCATCTTGATGCTCCATGGATTGCATGCTTTTGGCAATAAGATCTTGTCCTGCACCCTCAGCAACAACAATAACCATGTGACCATTTTCTTTGAGCCGTCTTTCAATAAACTCCAAAAGTCCACCTTTGCCTTCTAAGTAAAAGGGGGATTCTGGAATTAAGCAACAATCCTGTAAAGAAGGAGGGAAAATTACAAACTTAGCTATGAACGTAAAGTTCTTTAGCATTGTACATTCTTGATGGTCATCTTCCGTATGATGACTAAGAAAATAATAGGACCTACCACATCACGGCTTGCAAGAGTAGCATACATCGCAATAAACCCTGCAATACACATAATTTAACATACTGTAAGAAGGCAATATTAATATATTAGGCACATGTTTAATTTCTATGAACCAAAGGCAAACATACATAGTATTAAGATTTGCATTTTTAAAAAAAAATTGATTAGTGACAGTCTCAGGGAATTAGCAACTATGAAATTTAATGTGATATGCTTTGTTGGGATGAACTTTTATACAAAATGATACCATACTATCAATCACTTTAAGTATCAACTCTTATTATTTCAGAAAACATAACACCCCAATTTAGTCTAAATTGTGGGCAAACCAAGGAGCTACTTAGATGAGTTAATTACTATTAACTAGTTTTAAGCATTGTAGGGCAGCAGTTGGGCCTAATAAGTCAATGAGTTAATTCTAGGGATGGATAATTCTAAGCACGGTAAGGTGTTCGAAAAGACTGCACGTGTGAGGGTGTACCATTGGGCTGCACATGTTACCATTCAAGGATTATTGTAAGCTATGAGATAAAGTTTGGGTCTTGACAGGATCTCAAAACCTTAAGTGAAAGAGATTATAACACCCTAATTCATGGTGAGTTGTGTGGTACAATCAAGGAGCTTTGTAAACTTGGATAAGTTAGCTACTATAATCTTGACTAAAGCATTTTAAGCCATAGATACTAACCACTGTAGCGACCCATTAGCTTCACAACGCCAATACCATTTTCGACACTTTCAGCTTCAACATGCGCTGCATTTATTGCTCTCTGTGCCTCCTCCACAGCAGTATCAAAACCAAAGGACTTGTCTATGACCTAATTCAGAAGAATAAAAGTAAAAAATCAACAAGCACAAATTAGTTTGAAATCCTGAAGCACAAGAGAAAATTTGGCAAGAAAGCAATGGAATACTAAGTACCATTATGTCATTATCTATGGTCTTTGGAATGCCAGCAATAGCAACTTTGAGCCCACGTTTCTGAATTTCCTGAAAATATACCAGAAGAGTTTCTAGGAATTTAAGGAGGTGAATCTGATCATGAAGAGGAAAGCATAAAATATGATTACAATATTTATGGCTATGTTCCTTTCACTATAAAAGCCTTTTCATTTATGATTACAATACCTCAAAGATTGCAGAGGCTCCCTTCTGAGTCCCATCACCTCCAATTATATATACCTGGCAGGAAATATACAGAACAAATAAGAATCTATAATATGATGACTTCAAGGAATGTCGCTTGAACCTTTGAAAATTAACATAGGAGAATCTAATGAAGTTGTTGCGAAATTAACCTGATTAATACCACGATCCTGAATACTATCAACAATCTTTAAAGTATCATGACCACCTCTCGATGTGCCAATTATTGTGCCTCCTCTTTTATGAATATCATTAACGCTTTTGGGAGTAAAGGTGATGGTATTGCGAGCATAAAAGCCCCTATAACCACCCTACACATTTTGAGCATTAAGTTAGCTGACGAGGCAATTTAAATGATGAAAAGAGATAAAGCATTCAATTTTTTTCATGACAAGAAAAAGATCAAACATCATTTACTTGTTTCATTGTTACTTACATCTATTCCAAGGACTTTAGTGACACCATACATATCATACAAGCCACATACGATTTCCCTGATGACAGTATTAAGCCCCGGGCACAAGCCTCCGCATGTCACAATGCAGGCATGCACCTCATCTGACTCGAAGTAGACCTGAACAAGCATGACAAAAAAGAAAGAAGCCAAAGTTATCATCTCTTTTCCTTGAGTGATAACCACTTCATTTTGAATGGATTCCGTTTATACTAATTTAAAATAGAGAGAAGAACCTACTTTTTGACGAGGCCCAGAACGACGGAAGTGCGTCCCTCTTGGACTATTCTTGTGGACCACGATCTACAAGCATTATAAACATCAGTGATCCAGTTTTCTTAACCTCCAAAAAGTAGAAAAATTCAATTTGATTAACTACTTCCCAGAAACAAAAAAGTATAGCTTTATAAATTGATTTCTACTATAAAAATATAGAGGCAATAAAGTAATTTCATGGTCACCTTATGCGCAACTGTGTCGTCAACGTTCACAAAGTATTGCCTGTGAGAACAAAGTCCAATGAACAATTGATTCAGGAATCAGGAACATCGAAAGACAAGAAGCTAAGATCTGGATAGTCCCAAAGAAACATACTTGACAACTGAGTATGCTGGATTATTTTGTAGTGGATTCGGATAGGCCTGCCAACGAAATACCCAAGCAATTAGGAAGATTAGAGTGAAGAGAAACGAAGAAATCTAATCTGAATTAGATTAGAGATGCATATAATAATATCCAATAAAGAAGCTTAACAAACAAAATCCCCAATCAATTAGAAAGATGAATAAACACCGAAATTGAAGTAAGGCAACAGAGAATCCCCAGCATACTATGACCTCTTACTCAACCAAGCACCGGAGCGACAAATCGAGAACTCCAAAGGCACTACAAATCAACTAGAGATGCCGAATTTTGAACTCCTTTCACAAAAGGATCATCCAGACAGTCACAAAACAGGGAAATTTAACTCACCGAAAGATCCGTCAAGTAATCGGTAAGGTGGGGCACGTCCTCGAGAACATATCCCCCTTCTCCGTACTCAATTTTCTTCAAAGGTTTGGAATCTGACGCCATCTTGCTCCCCAGACGCACCTTCACCTCGCTCCCTTTCCGCGTCGGCACCGTCACCGAGGAGAGAGAGCTCCGGAGGTCGAACAAGCGACTCGGGTTCTTCACACTCCCGTTAGACTCCGGTTTAATCGTCTGAGGAAAGGGAGACTTCTGCAGAGGCTCCATGAATGAAGGAACGACGAGAGATGTGGAAGTACAGTTTCTTCTTTGAACCTCCACCTGGAGCCGCCATACTTATAGCGGAGAAGGTCGTGAATCTGGCGGCGTCGCCGTCGGTTCCGTTGCGTCCCAGTTTCCGCGAAGACGAAGAGGAGAACAGGACGGGAGAGGATCAGAATATTCCGTTATTGATTTTTTCACGGAGACACACGGAAACATGGAATACACGTGGACGGAGCTGATTTGCTAAGTTTTAAAGAGAGAGAAATAAATTTTCACAATTTATCTTTTTTTTTTAATTTTTCCTTCCTTCCATTTTTTAATAAAATCTATTAAAAATTATCCACCATTTATAAAAACATTGAAGTTAATTATTTACAACTTTATAATCACATGGCTTTACAATAACTTCATATTTTACCTTTCATAATTTCTTCCATAATTATATGTGCATTTTTTAATAAAAAATAACAAATATATATATGAAAACTGATATTTAAACTAGTTGACGATTTTTAAAACACAACCAACCAAATATGGGTAACTTGTTTTAAACTCCCCAATTAAAACTGAATCTTTACATGCAGTCCCAACATAAAAAAAAGTTTTATTTTCACTCTCTAACCAATTATAACATACACTAATTTACCTAATTGCCCTTATATTTTGTAGGTATAAAATGTCCAACATGAAGTATCATTCCTCCGAAGGGGACGACATCCGGGCGGCCTCCGGTCGCTCGCTCGAATCTAAACTATAATCAAGATGGACGGGTGAACCCGTCGATGGACCGCAATAATCAATTGCAGCCGGATTGCGACATCAATCCGGCCACAAAATCGGCGTGGTCTAATTTGATAGAAAATATACTTGATTCTAATTTAAATGTGCTAAATTTAGAAAGAATAATAATTTATTTTAGACTATTTATACCTAAAAAAAATGAGGGACAATTTGATATAAAATATACTTGATTCTAATTTAAATGTGCTAAATTTAGAAGGAATTATAC
>JBBPFQ010000057.1:613086-636088 GCA_037974815.1 Kaempferia elegans
ATTAATATTATTATTTTATTAATATTATTAATATATTATTAATATTATTATTAATATATTGAGACCAAACTTAGGCATAATTAACTAAGTATATATATACATACACCTAGGTTTTGTTTAAGCGCCGCGGATTACTCTTCTTCACGACCACGATCCGCCGCCTCTGTTTCCTTTTATTCTCGATCGCGACGTCGCCACACCCACGACCTTGCCGGATTCTCCCGATCCCCACAGTCCAGATCGTCCTTTCCTCTTCACAAGCCGACGTCGACTTTCTCTTCCCCTCTCCCTTCACGCGAGCTCTGTCAGCTTCCATCGTGCCGACGCCGTCATCCGATTGCATCGGCCCTACTTCATCCACCGGCAACCGTGGTGTTTTTCCCTCCCTGATTCTATCTGCACACTCTCCTCTTCACCCGGCCACTTCTCCTCTTCCCCGGTCGGCAACACTACTTCTCCTGCTTCCCTATTCCCCTTACAGTCGCGACTCACCGATCCCTCTCCGGCGGCCAGATTGGAGGTAAGTGCTTAACCTAATCTCTGATCTAGGTATTTGGTTATAGGTTTGATGAAATTTAGATTTGGGTGGGTGGATGGTAGGAGTAGCACCTCCGACCGGCATCCCATTCCTTGCTCGGCCACAGGGCAACGCCAATCAAGGTATTGGCACCAACAAGAACACAGATCATCGGATTTCTCCTCTGCGTTGCAGCCATCTTGAGCAACATCTTCCGAAAGATTTGGTAATAACCAAGATCTGAGTTCAAATTCTGTTATACGATTATTATGGAGTTGAATTTATACTTTAATTATAATGGATTGAATGATGGGTGGGCTTAATCCAAATAATTGAGGATTTGTCGATTAGGGTTTAGCCATTTAGGTTAGGAATTCAGTTTAGCTGATGTTCTCGTATGTGAATTGCTAAACTGTGTATTATATTATCGTAGGACTCTGATTTGCAACGAGCGATTCGACGAGGGGGTTATTTCTGACACATGTTATACTTAAAGGCGGATACCTTGACCTATCTTCTTAGATACTGTCTGTTGATATGTTTAGTATACTATAATTAGTATTAATGATCATGTTTATAATCTATCTTGATAGGCTACCATCTATTACCTATTGTTTGTTCTTGTCATTGTATTTAATTAGGTTTATATAATATTGCTACCTGTCGCATATCTCGTACCTTGTCACTCATTTAGTTCTACTTATGTTGATAATTGTAGTATGCTTGTTCTTGTCATTCATTTAGTTCTAGGTCCCGTTGATACCTGTTATTTACCTTATCCTTGCTACACAATTAGTTCTTCTCTTGTTGATACATATGTTTGCCATGTATTTGCTACACGTTTTGGTTATATATTCTTGACACTTGACCTGTATACCTAGACATGGATATTAGGTTATTTCCATGGTCTTATTTCTAGTGCATACTGTATGGAGGTGTATACTTTCTTTCTGTATTTCATACATTAGTGACATGCACCATCTTGCACATTACATGCTGGCGATCATCGGCTCCTTCTTAGTTGAGCCCGTCGCCAACCACATGATATGCACACACCGGGTGTGAGTGCAGTTGCTCTGTCGGGCTCCGCTCGTCCGCTTACAGGTAGCATTGACGTAGTGTGGTAGCAGGCAGGGATCTCTTCTCTTGACTGTGAGACGAGGGATGAATGCGATGCTCGGGTGTACTCCGAGCAACATCATGTCCACTCGGGTGCGCAGGAGAGGAGAGGAGAGCTTTGCTCCACCACTATGTTTGGGATAGGAGGATAGGTGTACTCCGACAGCATCCAATCCACTCGGTCACTCAGGAGCAGTGATGTCAGAGTACACAGTTGTCATAGCCCTACCCACTCGACCGCACCATCGCGTGTGACGGTGGCTGACTGACGTCAGGGTGACTCATGTCATTTACATCATATGCATATTTATTTTGAATTGCATTTATCTATTTGTGATTGCTGCATTTTTGTTGCTGCATTTTGGTGGTTGCATATGCTTGACATGCATACAGGATACATGGGTATTTGTTCTGACGACCCTACGTGTGTTGGTATCATTTTGCTTCCCTTCTATCAGGTTAGGGTAGTATGGTATGTACAGTCTATTCTGTAGTTCAGTTCGCCTTTATTTCCTTTTTACTGTGTAGGATGATTATGATGCATGATTATTCCTGGTAACTTTAGTTTACTTTGTATATCTACTGGTAACTGCTGGGTTCTTTGGAACTCACTCCGTTGATATATTTTTCAGGTTGATGCTGTCAGGAGAGTCCAGTTGTTAGTCCCCTCTTTTATTGCAGGATGTTCTTTTCAGTTTTGGTCTTTTAGTTGGTTTTGTCATCTAGAACTATGTTTCAGACTTGCATTGGTTTTGGTATGCGTAGATTTCCTTTATATCGAGTTTTGGGTATGCTACCCACGTATTTTGTTTTCCGCTGTGATGTTTTCCGTTTATAGTGGAGTAGGGTTATGGATTTGCGATGTTTGTTTTTCGTCAGTTTTGAAGTAGAATAATATTATAAACTGCATGGTGATGCTCATTTTTTTTATATATCCATAAACTGCGTGGAATGTTTATTTAATTTATCTGTTTATTCCAGCCATGTTGGCCGAGAAGGGATATGTATATATTCAGGATTCATATTGTCACCAGTACAGGGAGATCCTGCCGAATTTTTGTCTGGTAGGGACCCCTCGGGGCGTGACAAATAAAATAGTTAGGATAATAAAAATCAATATACTCTTAGGTGGATAAAAATCATGATTTGACATACGAATACAACAACCATCAAGTCTTATCCACTAGGTGATATCAATTATATACTACGTCGTAAGGTTATATCTCCTATTATATTATCATCTATATTTAAATAAATTTTAAATTATTTTATTATTGTTAATCAAATCTTTTTTTTTTCTTCCTCTTCATCATTTGATGTGCATAGTTGTCATAACTTCACACCGTCTAAATAGAGCATTTATTGATTGTCTAAGTATACATCTGTATCATCTTAAACGTCTCTCGAAATTTTTCCTCAATAGATGCAACCCGACTTTCTCTCTAATATTTTCATTTCCTATCATGTCTATTTTGTATATCCACACATCCACATTAACATCCTCATATATGTAACTCTCATTTTCTGCTCATGTGCTTGAGTTATAGTCCAACATTCAACTTCATATAACATAATAGATCTAACCGTCGTTTTGTATAACTTCCCTTTAAATTTTAGAAGTACTTTACGACATAGGCGTCCTCAATTTCAACATGCTGCTTGTTTTTATAACATTTCTCTCAATCCCTACATCCTTTTGTAAAAATTATCCTAAATATTTAAAGCTCTCAGTTCTAGAAAACTCATCATCTCTTATCTTAATAATTATCTCATTATGACTAATATTATTAAATTTAAATTTCATATATTCTATCTTTACTCTACTAAGCTTAAAATTTTTCACATCTAAGAATCTTAAAGATGATGTATAGAATTTTTTATAAATTCCAAAAATAATTCACACCAAATTACACATAATTATAAATAATATGTGGAAATAAATAGATTGTATTTATCGTATTAAATATTACAGTCAAATTTAATTATTTAGAAGACTGGTGAATATGATAGAAATTATCATTCAAGAAACTCTTTCATATTTTTTAATTAGTAAAATTCCTTTTCTATTGTATGATACATTGATAAAAAAAAAAAAGAATAGTTTGTTTGTTTTTTTATTTTCTTAGTTTAGAATTATTCTTTTCCAATTTTGATCTCAGTAACCCAACAAATCCAATTCCCAACTAGTTTATGCAGGCACCACAATAACCTTAGATTTGAAGATGAAGAGGCAATAATATCAATGAATGCATGGGGCAATAACACCTCTTTTCCCATATCTTATGTATCTCATCCCCTCTATTTTGTTGTACACACACAGCAGATGTGTACCAAAATTAGACCAAACCATCTGATTTTCCTACTTGCTTTAGCTAAATATTTTGCTGATTCAGGTTTATAATTATCAGCAAAAGTCAATTCAATGGATTTTGTATTTATTATAACCTATATTCTAGATAAAATGGGATGTGAAATTGAAACAGTTCCAACTTGACTGATCATAATCAGTTAATTTTGAAAACCATATGGTAGAAACATGAAGTGTACAATAACCTGTGGGTATATTATTTCATGTGTATCAACAGTATGCATATTATTCACTATAAGCAAAAAATGAGAGAGATACCCAGTACCTTGAACATACGACCAAGTTGCTCAACACACTCCATCACCAACTGTTGATGACCTAAAATTTTCCTGCTTTTCATAATGCGCACTATGGAAGCATCAATGGCATATCTTCTGTCCTTGTCAACATCTTCTATTACTTTCTTCTTCTCATCCACAGGAGGGAGAGGTATCTGAAGTTGATGACAAACCAATGGATCCAAATAAATGTGTGATTAAATAGATGGAAGAAGCAACCACGAGTAGATGAAAAAAAAAAGAGAGAGAAAAAACTAAATCTTCCAAATTTGTGCACAGACCTTGATCCTTCTCATTTTGTCAGTGAATTTGGAATTAAACTCAAACACATCAGTTGAAGAAATGGTTTTAGTACTTGGCTCCTTATTAAGAATTTTATACTTCGCACAAGAAAGGGAGTGGAGCAATCTGATTACATCGTCATCCGTCAAGTTAAGTTGAGTCATGATCTCTGAATAGCTCAATCTATCAGAGGTATTGAACAAAAGAAGAGCAGCCGCCTGTACACAACTCACGAATGCTTACAATTGATATCCAAGAGTATTCTAAACAACAAATATTGAGGGTTAAATAGATACCTGATATGTTGTTACAATAAGTTCAATGGTTTTGGGTTCAAATTTCCCATTGATATTACAGGTACCCAATGAATATATCCAAGTAAGCTTTCTATGTTTAGTTTTTGTCTGATAAAATTCCCTGAAGACCTCCACACACTTAACCTGAAATTAGATATAAAAATCAGTTCCTAGTGCACAAATAAAAAACTCACACAGAATTTTCTTTAAATAACAAATCTTTGAATTTGAAGATGAACTCCATAAATTTGCATTATTGCCTTTATGTCACTCACATCTTTCCTCATTGTCCTAACCATTTATTTCAATTGAACTTAGTAAAGCCAAAAGAAATAATATTGTAGTAATGCACTGCAATATGTTTGTTTTGGATTAGAATAGAGCCAATGAGAACAAGGATGAAGGTTTCTATGTTCCTTCTTTGTTCTTAATTTTCATCTCTTTGTAGTAAAAATGGTGTTTGACATGATTGAAGAAATTGTGAAAGGATACAAAAGTGTAGGTAAGCAAATGAAAGAGGGAGGAATTTGGCAATACCATTTTCCCACCAATATGTACTAAAGATGAGATCCATAACCAATATGTTCCTTCTTTGTTCATGATATTTGTTTTTCAAAAATAAAACATATTAGTTAAGAAACAAGGAGAGAACATCCATAACACAAAGGATGAGATCTAACAGAGGGCCAATCAGATACCCAAGAGAAGAGGATTTCAGAAGCTAACCAAATTTCCACTGCATCATTAAACTTCCAAAATATATTGGTATTAATTGTCTGGTCAAAGTACCCACTAAGGCATTTAACTGGACTGGTCAGAGTGCATCCATTAGATAGTGTCCATATGTGAGGATCAACACTAGCAAAATTTGATGACTAGTCACCCAATAGGACTAAGAACTTAAAAGGGTTTGGGAAAGTGTAGTGATTTCTGGTTCCACTATTATTTTAGTATTAGATTATGCAAATTGACCTACATTTATCAGTTCAAGTACGGTAGTGATACTGTGTATTCAGATCCCCTCTGATAAAAAAAAAAGCTTGACAAGACTTTGACTTGGTGTCAATAACTCTAGCTTTTCCAAGCCA
This sequence comes from Kaempferia elegans, assembly GCA_037974815.1. Classification (NCBI taxonomy): domain Eukaryota; kingdom Viridiplantae; phylum Streptophyta; class Magnoliopsida; order Zingiberales; family Zingiberaceae; genus Kaempferia; species Kaempferia elegans. The sequence goes on from JBBPFQ010000057.1 coordinate 619,035, forward strand.
TGTAGGTGTATCAGTATCTTCATTATCAACTTCAATTAGAGAGATGGGATTTCATGTACCTTGAATAATTTTCAAACAGCAAAAGAAGTTAAGCTAATAGCAATTATCTTATTCTGATGTTCACGGATACCATGGATACTAATCCGGATTGAAGACAAGATCACAAGTGTTTGAAATAAGTTGCCAGGAATCAAATATGCTTAAACATAAAGTGAGAAATATAGAGGATGGGAAGAAGACCAAAAGCATGAGAAGACAAAAAGATCAGATGAAAGAAGAGGCATTTTTTAGGGGATCCCCAAGATTGCCTACATCCATCACCTCTGAGAGGCATCTTATCTAATAACAGTACAACATACATAAGATAGCTTACATTGGCTTTTATGATGCAAAGAGAGAAGGGCATATGCATAGACCAAGTCTTGCAGGCAAGTTAAACTCAGGTGCATTAAAAAATAAAACAAAATAAAAATCAATCCCTTACAACAATCAGCCAATCAGCTAACTAGGATCTTAAATGAACCAGCTCTTCATAAACAAACTTGGTGCTTGATATGATAAATCTCATTGATGTCCGTTCAATAGTAAACAAATATATTATACAAACAAACTTGAACTATAGTAAGCTTGGTTTGTTAACATTTATGAAAAAAGCTCATAAACAATTTATGAATAAATTTATTTACCAACTTACATAAAATTTAAGTACAAATTTATTTTTTAATTTTTTTATTCAAGTATACTAAACATTATAATTTATAAAATTTTACAATCTTAAATTGTTCATAATATGTCAAAAAATAAGTAAATAATATAAGTTTTACATATTAGATCAGAGTTTTATATAAATTACAAAGACAACAATTTTGTTATTTGAGCTTGATAACAATTTTAATAAACAAGCATGAAGAAGCTTGATAAGAAAATAAACAAGCTTAAGCGCACTTAAGCTTGGCTTGGCTAGTTTACACCCCGACAGCTAACCCAACTCAGTATTGATAGACGTTGATGAGAGATTTGTGATGCAATTAGACATCTCATAGCACCAACAGAATATCACTAAAAATTTGTGAGAAATCCCTCATATCCAATTCAATGAATCTCACTAATCAAGAAGATTAGTTACACAATCAACAAAAAGAATTCTTCAGATGATATAGCACGTTAGAGGTAGAGGCAATAGTAAGAGGCTCAACTGCAGACCAACAAGAAGGCGATATTTTGTTAAATTTGAGGCAAACTCATTTAGGAAAGTGGAGAAGAGGGATATTTTCAGAATAACTCAACTATCAAGTTGGCATATAGTTAGGTTAATATGTATGAAGGTTAAAAGAAAATTTAGGAGGTAATTAGGCATTAAGTTTATGGAAATTTAAGATATATACTAGAGGCATTAACAATTTTATAAATATAGCTGTTTATTAATCATACTAATTTTTTATTTAATTTTAACGTATTAACATTATTATCATTTATTAATATCTATTGAATGTCTGATATGTTATTTTATGATAAAATATATGTTAATAAATCATCATTAATAATTTGGGATTGACAACAAAAAGATCTTATTTTCCTATAATAATGTATTAAGATAATGAGGTAATTTAGGTAATTTAGGAATTAAGTATATATTAAGACGTATTAACAGTAGTTTAGGTAATTATTGAAGATTTTTAAATATTAATTAAGCATACAAAATTGTTATTTAATTATAATTTATTAATAGTATTATGATTTATTATTTCCTATCAATAACCTCATATGTTATTAAATGGAAATATATAATATACTAATTTGGATTATGAGTGTTTGATGTTGACAAAAATACTTGTCTTTCCATAGAACTCAATGGAAGTCAATTACACAGCTTGTAAAGCCCTAATACAAAGCTTAATATTTTTTCTCTTAAGCTTCAGATTCACATGGACAGTTTATTAATAATTATAACCAAATCGTCAAACATTATTTATTGATTATATTAATCTCTCAATACGATATTATTTAATATTTATTGATAGTATTAAGTACAAGAACAAAAGAAAATAAACAATGGGGTGAAAAATTAAGTGCAGAGAATAAGAACAAATGAAGGATTATAATCGCATAACTGATTCTGAGTTAAAATTATGGGGGAAACCGGGAAACCATATTAAATTTAGGCTCATCATACTAACAAATGTTCAATTAACTAAGCTTCCTCTGAGATGCTATGGTATGAGAGTCATTAAGTACATTCTGCAAGTTCTAGCTGTAAAAAATGAAGATAGTTGCTTGTCAAATCCATTTCTTTTTCATGCTGAATTAGATTCATATTGACATTTAAGACTGATACTAGTAAATTAACATTAAGAGGAGATAAATGAAACATGAGTCAACTAACCATCTCAACAGGAAGGTTCAGATCAAATGATTTGTAACTTGGCCAGAATCCAGTTGTTAGAACAGTAACAGTAAGATCTATCCCTGGATTAGCATGAAGATTACTGTTGAGATAGTCCTCAAAGCTAGACTGGTTTTCCCTTGCAAGGGTAAGATCAGTGACCTGAAACCAAACTCACAAAATCAAGCCACCATTGTATATCTAACCAAGCAAATCAAAATGCATATACAAACCATGCCCTCCATCTTTGAAGTAAACTGCCCTCCGCATTGCTGCTTTAGCTTTGTCAAAATGCTCCTCTCATGGTCATCATTAGCACTTTTGTCAAAGAGCAACCTCCTGGCAAGCTTCTTCCTATGAATTCACAACTTTTAACTTCAGCCAAGGTTGAAAATAACAGAAAAGAAAAAAAAACAAAAAAGGTTATTCATAATGGATACAAGTCACCAAATAGCCAACAAGTAGGCTATATACCTATAGAACTCAGCAAACAAATCTTTGTCACTGATATAAGCAAGCAACTTTACAACCTGCAAAACATAGGAAAATTGTTGAATCCAACCCCTAGAGCATAGGAAAGAGGAATACAAACGGCAAAATGAGAAATGAAATACAAGATAAAGGATGGGGTATGGCAACATTAAGCACTGATACATAATTAAGGTATTCACCTTCTCAAGAGTCTCTTCAATTGCTTCATCACTGAGTTTTTCACTTCCACCTTTCTTAAGGATATTGTCACAAAAAGTAGCTAATAGCTCAGCACTCGAGCTGCCTGCAACACCCTTGTTGCAGAAAACCTCAAAGGCCTCTTTGAGTGCCTAATCCACACAGACAAACTTGGATAAATCATAAGAAATACATCGCAAATAGTTATCTATAATAATAAATACCTTGTGAAAAAGGGAGTGATTCTGGAAGCAATCATTCACGTATGCCAAATATTTGTCATGTAGTTCAATAACTTTTCTAACAAAAACCTGCAAAGCCCAGGGGCGTTAAGATAACTCAGATAATGACTATTCAATTAGCTCCCAAACAAGTAAAACGAGAAATGACCAATCTGTACCTGCTCTTGGAGGCCAACAACATCCCTTTTCTCCGCCTGAAAATTTACAGTGTAAGAATGTTACAGGTGTTGTTACTAACGCGTAAACAAGTTCAGAAAAGTTAATCAAATATGTTGTGCAGGGAGGGCAGACTTCAGAAGATTTCACAAGATATGGTAACCTAAAATCTAATGATTCTTAGTTCGATGGAATCAAACACCAAGCCATGTCGCATGGCATGACTCAGAAGTAATGTGGATCCATGGAGAGAAGAATAGGAACTGGAAATCTATAAATCAGAGAAAGGGATGAAGAGATATTATATGTAAATTGACGCAGCGGCATGGAGGAACCGGATCATCAACTTGGATGTTTTCATACATCTCGATCCCAAACACAACAACAATAACAAATACTAAAATCAGTAGTAAAGAAAAAGAGAAATATTCCAAATCTATTTATAGAACTAGCAACAAAGAAGAGGTCAATCGATGCTTGGTCAAAAACACTAGATGTAGTCAATGAGAAAGAGCATGATGAGAATAATGAGATATCAGTGCCTTCCGATAATGTAATCAGATGAAAAAATTCAAAATTATAAATTGCAATGACAATAGCAATACAACTACTGATGGATGCAATGACAGTGCAGATGCATAAGGAATGAAACTTATATTCCCTTGACTCCATACCTGAGCCTTGGGCATATGAGCAAGGATATACCCATGCAACCGAGGATGATGATGGTTATGTACTAGAGCTATGAAGAGCGAGTACCAACATTGATATAGAGGTGGTAGACAAAATGACTTGGCATTGATTCTAATAATGGTTCATCGTACTTTTAGCCTTTTATTATAGTTCTAATGCATCATACGATAACTCATCATATTAAAAGATGTGTATCCTACTCTATGATCGTCAAACCTAATTGCATGGCAATTGTGTCAGTTGAACTCCCTTTCTCAATGGTGATTTGAGGCAATGCTAATGGACATATATAGAGTACCACATATCCAAAGATAATTACTTAAGTGGCCCTTGGAAATCCCTAATCTGGCAAGGATGTTAGAACAACAAATGTTCCATTGATCCACGACAAGGTATCAAAATTCTTGTAATAGTTTATAGCATAATGAAGTTTTTTCAATATATACAAGTGAAAGGAAATGAGTACTAAAATTGAATCGGCACAGCAAAATACTGAAATTATATCGTTTCGGTCAAAGGCCAAACTTCTGGCAAAGCTATTTTAACCCTTGCTTAGTTCACTTAGTTGCTCTAATGCCACAAAAGGGTCCATTTCTAAACCACACTTACAAGTAACCTAGTTCATTGCAAAATTACTCTGTAGTTTAGTCTAATGCATATATTATTACATCTTAAAAGATTGCTGAAATGCAGATGACAAGTTGCGAAATGTTAAGAGCGGAATGTTTAAGCTAAGAATTATCTGATTTTGATTGAGATCAAAGCATAAAAAAATATACAAGTCGGTTACGCTTATAATTCTATATTGTCAATTTAGACACTTTGTAATCGTCTCACTTTTATCTCTAGTTTTGAGTGGATGGTGCTTCGATGCACTGGAATCTTAAACATAGTAATTGATGGGATTTAAAACAATATGCTTCTACAAACAAACTAACAAGTCTACCTTTTTGTTACTTGCAGCATCTTCTGCCTGTTTAACTAGAGCTGTGCCCTCAATAGTCACATGCTGAGAGTAAAAATTCAGAAACCAGAAAGTTAGATTATTTTTAACGTGATACTCCTAAAAGTGAGAAGTTAAAATATCAGAAATAAACCTGCTTAAATATTTGAGACACAGGATCTAGGCCGCGCTGTATTCTACAGAAGAGCCGGTACATTCGTGAGAGATCATCCACCTATAAAGAATTTCAGATGATAGTTGTTAAATCCTAATAAATTTTACAAGGGAAACTCATTTAACAGGCATCAACTAGGATACTGGTACCTTATCATCTCGAAGTAATGCATGACATCCAGAATGTTCTTTTTCAAGAAGTTGGCTAGCATAGATAAATAATAGTTCGTGTTGCACTTTCTATGGGACAAGAAAAAGAGTGATATCACTAGGGTAGTAAAAAATGAAGCAAGAGCTTAATTAATATTAGAAGCATTGCAAGATTAATAAGGTAAGTCAAAACCCCTATCCATGATCCGCAGGAGTGGTCCTAGACCATGTGTCATTCAGAATAAATACACGAAGCATCAAATAAAAGCAAAATATTCATAACCAATGAACCTGATTGGTATAATTCAACAAAGTTTAAGTTTATGGACACAACCTTTAAGGGAAGCACATATAAGGCACTAATAACTTCAGCTAAATATATAACTTATAAAAAGGCAATCATACCTCTAGCAATTTCTGTTCACTGCTAGAGTGCAAGTAATGTGCAACCCTGTCCTTCTCACGTTTTAAGCATTCCTCTGCCTAAAAAAGCCACATAGAACTTTAAGCATTTTGACAGAAATCATGTGAACAAATTCATGGATATACAGTACCTTTAACATGTAATCAGGGCATGAATCTTCTAGAATCCAGTTTGAAGCTTTCCTAGAATAATAGGCAGCAGTGTCATTAAGCAAATGTGCTTCAAAGTCGTCTTCATAACACTTCATGTTACCCAATCCAATTTCAACAAAAATGTCCAAGACATTCTTCAATAAAGCCCTATCAATTTGCTCCCCTTCACGCTCTCGATCAATCTGATTATAAATACATAATGATAGGGTGGATAGAAACTGAATATTTGACGTTGAGACACAATGTAAGACTTACCAAGGAGATGACAGCATCTTTGACTTTACCCTTGACTTCCTGATAGACCTATAAAAAATAATAATAGAAAGTAACAGCTTGGTCAGACTCATACTTATCCTACTGCAAAATTCTTGAAACATGGTGAATGACATTGAACTCTGCAGGAATGTACCAAAAGAAGGATGTCATTATACCAGGTCACGGAAGCATGTAAGCCCAACTTCATTTAGTGGAGGAAGTGACCTCCTTGTGATAAAGTAGCGGTCAAGGTAATGAAAGAAACGTGAAAGCCACCTGACCATTACTTTATGATTTAGCCATCTCTTAACTAGCTCCCTCAACATAAATTCGTCATGCTTCATTCTCAAAGAAGGCAATACCTGAAAGAAGTGAATTTGTTTAACAAATTTAACGCAAACCAATATTATAACAGGCAAGGAACAACAAAAAGAAGCCTTAAAGAATGAAATTTCAAAATCTCAATGAAAGAACAGACGGATGATTGTGCACATTCAATTTGCAGACACTCGATCCCTCCTCATTAGTTATACTTTCCCCACCTTGTATATGTTTCAATTCACCGAAGAGTTGCAACCATAAGACATGCAAGGATGAGCAGAACTTTGAAGTACCAAAACTAACTTTAAAAAAATAGGTGTATGTTTTAAGAGGATTTAATCTGATGGAGATGATGATTTAATTGAATACATAATTACTAGAGATATTTTGTTTATGAAAGAAGGAATTAGTTGTTGTTAGCAGTCCAATTATAGGTGTATGTTTTAAGAGGGATCAGGTTCAGGTTTGCTGCTTGTAGAAAGTGGTAAGAGAGGTATTGGCTTGGGCGCATCAAGTAGGTAGGGTATAGATAACAAAAATATTGAGAACCTTAACTGTTGCCACTCCTACTTAACACAATAATTTAATGTTTTTGGTAGTTAATAACTTGTAAGTCTCATTAATTCTTTTGCAAATATAAACAATTTAAATATTAATTATATGGATCTTAATTATGTATATGATCCATGCTACATTGTTGAATAATATTAGCCATCATATTTCATATATTTTGCATTGTATGATTGACATATTCTTTTTCTATGTGGGAGTATGAATTGAATATGTTGCATTAGCATACTTTATTGTAAATATGTTAGCCATTTTTATTATAATAAAATATCATTTAGCATTTTTAAAAACCAACTGTATATGTTACCCACACATTGCGTAGGCACTAATTAGGGTATCGTAGGTAATAACTTGTAAGCCTTAATAATAATTTACAAATAACGCACGTTAAATATTAATTATGTATCTTATGTATATAATCCATGCTACATTATTGAATAATATCAACTATTATATTGCATGTATCATTGTATGATTGGCATATACTTGTTATATATGGAAGTATGAAGTATATGAGTTGATTAATAGATTTTAATGAAAATATATTAGTCATTTTTATCAACATACCATTTAGCATTTTTAAACCTAATCGCATATGTCATCAAAATACTGCATGTGCAGTACTGAGGGTATGGCAGCAAATATCCCATATTTGCATGTCCACTAATTAGGGCATGCCAATAAGTACCCTGACAAGCAAGCATCCATGGGTACCATTCGAGTTCTTGGTATCCATGGGTACCATTAGAGTTGCAAAGAGATCCAAACATATAGGTACTCAACACATTGTCATCCCGTATAGCCACTCAATAGTCGATGCACATGCAAAGAGATCCATCCTCTTTTTGAAAGGAGACTAGGGCGCCAAAGGAAGCCTTAAAGGGCAAATATAGCCTGAGCATAGCAAATCTTGGAGATATTTCCATAAATCAGCTAACTCAAAAGGTGCCATGCGATAGGGTGTCATGGACAATGACTTAGTACCAAGCTCCAACTCAATTTGGTAACCTACCTCATGCTTTGGTGGAAGCTTCTTTAATAGCTCTTGTGGCATTCTTAAAGCACCAGTTGAATAATCTCCAATACTAGCTCCTTGAAGTTGTCATGGATTCCCCCATCACTCAACTCTTGGATAGTGTCAAAGTAGTGTGGATTTATCTTTAAGTCCCAACTGAATTGTAGAGCTGATAGCACCTTAGACTCAACCTTAGTAACACACATTTGTTGGAATGGCACATACCTTATTTCCTGCAAGTATGGTGAGGGGTTGTCGCTAAAAGAGGAAATGTATGCACTTGGTAGAAGAACTCCAACCCTAGAATTATTTGGAGATCGTCCATTAGTACAATAAAGAAGTTTACGCTTCCGCTTCATTCTACTAGTTGAACTAGAATCGACTTAGCAATGTCAACAATAGCGAGTTCACGGCTTTAAGGGAAGCTCCACTATTAGCAATCTTAAGGCCCAATAGCTTAATCTCATCTTTGATAATGAAATTATGACTTGCTCTTGTATCCAACATGGCTTGAACTTCTTTGCCATTAACAATTACGTTTATGAACATAAGACCCTTCTTGGTTTAGGAAAATTTTATGGCTTTGAGACCTTTTGTCATAGATATTGCTTTCTTCGTGCTGGTTCATAATGGGAATAAGGATCTTGCGCTTCGAACAATCCATCCAATGCAAACCATCACAAATACGATAAGGTTTTTAGTGTTAAGTTACTTGTCTTTGGCATGTCCAACTCGTTACCATCGTTAACCTTACAGTCCTTATATCCACACTTTGTTTGTTTATAACTGGTCTTCTCTTCCTTTGATTGGGAAGAGCAATCAATGAATAACTCAGCATCGGTGATAGCAACTTCTAGCTCCAACACACCTCGTCTCTCCAACACTACACGTGTCTAATCCTTTAACCCATCCATGGAGTAGAAAAGAGAATCTTTATCAATAATGTCATCAATCTCTAACAAAAATAAAGAAATCCTTGACATGGTCTCTAATGCTACCCATTTGTTTCAGCCGATGTACATGATCACATGCCTCCTTCTCAATGTAGTTTTGGATTGCATTGCTTCTTGAGTTTCTTCTTGAAATACCTATTGTGTGAAGATTTTTATCTAAACATGCAACACCACCACAGCTACGCAACATTCTGTAAGTAAATGGGTGCACCATTGATACTGAAAGCATCATCCTATATACCCTTGAAATCGAAAAATCTCTCAAGGTTATAGAAGAAAGTATTAACTTCCTTCACATCACAGGCACCCTTGTAGACGGCTATTGTTGCATTGGGACAGTATTGATGTTGTTGGGATGTGAACACTCCAAGCTAATCTCACTTGTGTGTGTATGAACTCCCTCGTATGTGTGCTTCCACTTCTACTCGTAAGCCCTGTAGCTCCCGCTCTACGAACACTATAAGTCCAGCAAGCTAGAGATGGTCTGTACACCTGGTAAGTATTCTTGCAAACAAAGCAATCAAGGATGACCTTTTTGGCGGCAAAACTTAACTCAATGCACTCTATCTCTACATCATTTGGACACTTAATGAGATCCTCAATGATGGGCTTCACTTTGAAGGATCTTCCTCCATACAATCAAGACTAATCTCCCTTATGGCGGACTACACCTTGGAGATAACTTGCTACAAGTTAGCAGCCCAAGCTTCAATAGCATCCATCCAAAGCCTTAGCCTTGTCGAGTCTGCCTTATGTGTACTGCCCCTCTAGTACATGAGATTGAATTCCCAAGGCATCCCTATTAGACATAATTACTTAAGCATAATATGGCTCTAATATCATCACTATCTTATTTTTAGCACCACTGGCCCATGTGACACCTTGACAACTTACCAGAAAATTTTCTAAGTCTACTTACTAGAGAGAATTGAGAGATGTTGGAAATAGGAACGTAATTGAATCAAACGTTTATGAACAAACTTGTGTTCAGTTTGGTAAGAATTTGTTCATGTTCGTTCAATATACACAAGGTCCTTGTGTTCATGTGTTCAGTTTGGTAAGAATTTTTTCATGTTCGTTCAAAATACACAAGATCACTTTAAGGAATAAGTTTGAACAGCTGATTGAACTAAATGAACAATCTTGAAGATATACTTGTTTAGCCTGTTAATATTCATGAATTGTTCATGAACAATGTCCACGAACAAATTTATGGACCATATACATCAACATAGCTTTTATCAAACTTGTGATGACAAAGAAATTCTTAAACAAACAAGCATGTAATATCAAATTTACTGACTAACCAAACAAGCTTAAAAATATAAAAATTTCAATCAAGCAAGCAAGCTCGAATTGAGAGCTCGATAACATCTAAAAGAACCTAGCTCAAGCTCATAAAAAAGGGACTAAACCAAGATTGAACAATTATTTCATCGGCTTGGTTCATTTTAGGCTCGGCTTTATTACCTGTCAAACATGCTTGAACGACACAAAGCTTGGCTTGGTTTGACTGGGTTTGGCTCATTTACATCCCTACTTGGAAGATTAATAAATTAAAAAAATTCTATTTCTAAGGATGATTACAAATGAAAAGATAGGTATTTATCATCCTTCAGAAAAAACAAGTATGATCAATTTAATCTAGTGACAGTACATTACATATCCAAAAAGTTTCTAAAAATATCTAGATATTTTCATGATGAGAAGATTCTAGAGAAGTGTCTAGAATAATCATAAAAAAGAAACTAAAAGAAAGATCATGGGTCAAAACTATGGGCCAACAAGGTGGGCCAGAGAGCATATCAAAAACCACTATTGAACTTGAAAATCGATGAGTTGTAACAAGAAGCTCAAAGAGAAAGATTAAATCATGTAATTATATATCTTATTTCCAAGTCATGGTGAGGCTTCTTAGGTATTACGCACCACCTGGATGTGTTTTGTTTTGATGAAAAATAATAGAAAACAATAACTGGAATAAGAAATTTTAGAACTGATACACCATTAGGCATATCAGACGCATGAAAACACAACCAAATAGTAACTCCATTAATGACCATATTTTGAAGAAAAAAACATCGATTGAGTTAAATAGACAAACAAAGAAGAAGAAAACTCTTATTATAGGGTTGAATACCAACTAAAATTATGGAAGAATAAAACCGGAAGTAAAAATTAGCCATGCTCACCATCGACGTGATGTAATCCTCAAATGAATCACGGTACTTGTCATACAGCTGCTGCGAGTAATCATGCGGTGGTTTCTGGGTACACATGTTGTAGATAGTCCTGCTCCAACGACGGAACCATCCAAACCATAAAAAAATGAGAAGAATAACGAAAAAGGGTTCAAATTGAGAAGGAACCACCGGACGACATACGTGTAGAGCATCATGTAGTCCTCTGAGCTGAACTGCGACTCCGGGAGCCCCTCCAATATGTTCTTCAACTTGGTAATGCCCTTCTGCATGAACTCCCATCCCTGCTCCAGATCGATCGTTTTCCTCTCGTGCATAGACATCCTGAGGCGGGATCGATATCCCGGTTAAATCCAGCAGGAATCAGGATCGTCTCCTTCGCTGGGAACAGAGCGAGCCAACGCAAGGAACCCTAGCGAGATGGAGATCGAAGCCCCAAAAGACCAAAACCGAGCGCGGAGAGAATTGGGGCATCAGCGACGACTGCAAAAGGTTAGGGAGGGCTATTTATTAGCATATGCCGTATATTTCTGGCTCTTGCAAAAATATTTTTTCTATTTATCTCATAAATGATGAAACATAATAATAAAAATTATTTTTATCTTAAATAATTTTTTTTAACTTCTATCGAATCGAACTAATGGATCCAACCAACCTAATTTAAAATTATACTTCGATTTATTTCAAAATATGGATGTTTACAAAAAATTACGTCAATTTTTTTTATTAAATTGATTCCAATTTTAGATTTTAAAAATCAATTAAATTGATTTAAAAAATTATTAAATAATAAAAAAATAAAAATATTAAGATTTTTAAATTTTTTTATTAAATCGAGTTAAGTTTTTATTTAAAAATTATTTTTTAAAAAAAAATTAATACCACTAATCAAATTAATTGATATCAGTTTTTTTCACTAATGGCTAGTAGTCACCCGTGATTTACCTCCTTCGTATTGGCCTGGGACGGATTAGCAGAGGCGCTGGGGCGAACGAATCGTCTTTTGCAACGTGATATCAGTTTCTTTGATTATAAAATATGATTATTAGTTTAAAAAAGTTCAAATAATTTAGTTTTAGATAGTTTAATTGGATGAGTTCTATTTTAACAAAACACTAGTCCTACTTTCAAATTCAAAAACATATACGGTATTAGAAAATTTAATTATTTAGGGGGTGTTTGGTTTGCATGCTTTCTATTTTCATTTTTTGGAAAATACGCATTTTCTAGAAAATAATGTTTGGTTTGTATTTTCCATCTCTATTTTCTAAAAAAAATGATATAGCATTTTCTAGAAAAATAGAGAATGTCAAACAGTCATTTTCTATTTTTTAGAAAATGCACGTTTTTGAGAAAATGAAAATATGCAAACCAAGCGCCCCCTAAATTTCTTAAAGGTTATAAACAAATAAATATATATACTTTAACACCCCCTTCAAATTCATGATGCTACAGCTAGAGGTATTGAAAGTTTGTTAGACAAAAAATGAAAGCATGAAGCGAAATATGTCTTGGTAAATATATTAGAAATCTGTAGATTTGAATGAACGAATGACAATGTGATGATGGCAAGCTGAAGATGATGATGAGTAATGTGACAATCAATTTTAATATGTTTCATCCGCTCATGAAAAACTGAATTGCACACAATTTGAATAACACTATGATTATATCAATATAACGGAGTAGGCTGATGAAGAGAGATACTTATATCCACAAGCAACAAATGCAACCAAACTATCTCACAAATAGTTGAGGCCATGACACGGTACTCAACTTCCATGGAAGATTTAGAAATAACTTCTTATTTCTTACCCTTCCAAAAATGAGGGAATCATCAAGAAAAATATAGTAGTCAATGGTAGATTTGTGATCCGTATGATCACTAGTCTAATCAACATCAAAGTATGCACGCAGTTCTAAAGATGAAGTAGAAGGAAATAAAATTCTTTGAAATTTAGTGCTCCAAACATACCTAAGAATATGAAGAACAACAGTCCACTATAGTTGGTGCAGTGACAAACTGACTAACCACATGAACAACATACGCAATATCTGGACGAGTCTTGTTGAGATAAACCAAGCTCCCAACAATAGTTCGGTACAAACTAGATCCGGTAAAGGTGGACCATTAGATAGAGAATACCGAGCATTGGTCTCATGCATCAACTACGCTATTATCAGTGAGACGTGCACGCTCAAACAAATCAGATATATACTTTAACTAAGATAAAAGATAACCATTTGGAGAATAGTCAACCTTAATACCTAGAAAATAACGTATTATACTTAAGTTTTTCATTGAAAACAACGAGCCAACTCAGACTTCAAGGAAACAATTCCATTAGAATCATCATCAGTAATAATCATGTTATCAACATATAACTATAAAAGAATAAGATCTATACTCGTATATCTGATAAACAATGCTCATGATTACTAGGATTCAAACTAAGCAAATTAATCACGGTAGATAACTTCTCAAACCAATCATGAGGTGCTTGTTTGAGGTAGAGCCATCAATTTGGGTTGGGTCCATCGGGTTGACCCGCCCCACCAAACAATTTAAGCAGATGGGTTGAAATTTTATCAACTTAAGTCTGTCGCGGGGCCAATCTGCCAAGGCCCACGACCCGCACAGGTCGGCCCATGACCTGCACTAGATAAACAAACTTTAAGGATACCTTGACACAAAAATTGTGGATCGGATTAACAATTCTTCGATCAAACTATCAAAGTCATGAGATGAAGGCTCTGTGATCATGTAGAAATTAAGAAAAGAAAAAAGATAGCCGTATTATTGAATCAAAATTATATAGAAATAAATAGTACAAAGTCTTATATAGCTAAGTTAATAATCCCTAAACCCTAAATCTAAAAGAGAAAAGACTAAATTATCGTAAAGGCTATAAACAAATAAATATATATACTCCAACAACGTCGACCAGCTGCTAGCAGCGAGGTGAAGCCATGAGGGAATAACGACAGCAGAGGGGATGCAAAGAGATGGCGCCAACAGCTTGCAGAGGGGGACGAAAAGGGGAAGACATCAACTGACGAGGTGAAGTCGTGAGGGAACAATGGCGACGAGTGGCAGTGAGCAGCAAACAACGATCGCAGGTGATGAGGCCTTTCCCTCGTGCAACATGGGTGAGAAGATAAGACGACACAGTAACGTAGGTTTTTAATTGAATTTTATTTAATTAATTCAAACAATTCCTAACTTAAATAAGATAGTTTAAACCGACTTTTTTAAACCATAATTGAATTATCCTACACACACACACACACTTAAATAAGATAGTTTAAACCAACTTTTTTAAACCATAATTGAATCATATATATATATATAATTTTAAATATTAAATAAAATATATTTATTTATTATATATATTTTCAACTCATTATTATAATTATTGTTTTTTTTAATTTAATTTATTCTAAAAAAAATTTAATCGAATAACAAATTGATTTAGTCTTCATAAATCAATTTGATAATTCTATCAAACATTAAATTAAATTTAAAGAATTTTTGATAGGATCGCACGATTCTACGATCCAACCTGACCGATCCAATTCTGACCCAAATAAATTCGATGTAGGATCGCGATTCTATAAACTATAAGGTTGACTCATCTACAAACTTCCTCTTCTTCTTTGTACAAAGGAGAGTTGTTTTTTTCCCTCCTCTTACTCTTCTGTCCTTGCCACTCCTAAGTAATTTTAATTTTCTCTAAGGGGTAAAAATAAAGTAGACATTAATGTCAAATTTATAAGGCGCTTACTCTCTAACCATTAAAGTGAATTATATATTTTTATTTAAGAATTGTTTGACTAAAATTGTTAAAATGACATATTTATTCATATTTTCAGATGAAGTTAAAAGTGGGCAATTAGATTGGCAATTGCGTTACAATATTATTGTTGGAATTGCTCGGGGTCTTCTCTATCTTCATCATGATTCTAGATTTATTATCATTCATAGAGATCTCAAGGCAAGTAACATTCTTCTTGATAAAGATATGAATCCTAAAATATCAGATTTTGGCATGGCAAGAATATTCGATGGTGATGAAAATGCAGCAAAAACAAAGAGAATTGTTGGAACATAGTACGTAATTATATCTTTCATCACTATCTTATTGCATGCATAAGTGATTCAACTAATTTTAATTCTCATCATCTTTGTTTTTTGTTGTTGTAGTGGATATATGTCTCCCGAATATATTAAGAATGGAAAGTTCTCTATCAAATCTGATATTTTTAGTTTCGGAGTATTGGTACTTGAAATTATAAGCGGCAAGAAGAATACAGAGTTTATTACTTCTGGCCAACACCTAAATCTATTAGATTATGTGAGTATCATAAAAAACAAAAGTAAATCTTTATTGCTCATTGTTGTTGTCATCCTAATTGTATCAATTAATTACAGGTATGGAGATTGTGGAGAAATGATAAAGCTTTGGAATTAATAGATGAAACAATTTGCCCTTCATTTTCTATGGAAGAAGTCATGAGATGCATAAATATTGGCCTCTTATGTGTTCAAGAAAGATGTGAGGATCGACCAACCATAACATCAATATTGTTAATGTTAGGAAGTGACAACACATTGTTACCCGAACCAAGACAGCCAGGTTTCGTTTCAAGAGATCTACAGGAAGGCAATTCAACAAGTTTCATGAAATACACATGTTCGAACCAAGCATCAATCACAGTCTTGGAAGCTCGATAGTTAGTAATAAATATACAAGCATTGTAATACCAAATGTAATATTGAAATTTTGTAATCATTGAGGTTTGCATTATTTGTAAAATTCAAAATTATTAAATTTATTATTTGTAAATTAAATTATTTGTAATCATTGTAATCATTGAGGTTTGCATTAATCTAAAATTCATATTAAATTTATTTTCTTCAAAATTATTTCCTTTTTTGCATTATTTGTTTCCTTTTTTTGCATTAATCTAAAATTATTTTTGGACTTGGCTATCAAGTATAAGCTTGTCCGTCCATTAATTCTAATTTTCAAAATAGAAAATGGAGTGAATTCCCACTTAGATTCATCTTGGCTAAATGTTTAATGCTTTGGAAGCAAATATCTAGATGCACATTCCTGGATTGTATGATGCCAATGTAGAAAATTAGGAACCAAGTAACATTACCTTGAATGTGCATCAAGCTTGACCATTAAGGCCCATGTCATTGGGAAGAAGGGGAGGGAAAGGAGCTGATTTTTGTCATCGTTCTCTTTTTTATCCAAAATTTGATGAGGAAGGGTGTAGGAAACTGATAACAGAAATATTTTACAAGGTTTCATTATCCATGATACATCCCTTTACAACACTATTTCATTTGGATCCGTCTACCATGATGGCTTTAGCTCCACTAGCTACATATAGTGATTTCCCTCTTAATCTATTTGGCTTAGGGAAGACAAAGTCTACTGGTAGCATATCGCAATAAATAATAATTTAAATAATTATTATTATTGGAGAATTAGCGATGTGAGAATTTTCAAGAATTTTTAGAAATTTTCTGAAAATTTATTGGAGCTCGTATGTTAAATTCACGGGGATAAATAAGTTAGGCTTTTGAAAGTCAGTTTGGATTACCCATTAAATGGGAGTTATAGAGGAATGAACCTAGGGTTTAATCGATTGAAACCTAGGTTTATTATAGATTAACTCATCTATAGCCGATTTCCCTTCTCAAACTGACCCCCTTTCTTTATTGCGGCTTCTCCTTTCTT
>JBBPFQ010000057.1:651982-665934 GCA_037974815.1 Kaempferia elegans
GTTGACTCGTTTCTCGTGTCGTCCTTCTCGTCCGTCGCGTCTTTCGTTCGACTTCTTGTATTACTAAATTTTTACATACTTAGACACAAAAGGTTGACAACACAAGACCTAAAATAACTTTGATGGTCACATCAAAACTAACCTGGCCAACATAACTATCTCTATTTTTTTTTTTTTGGTTCAGTCTCCTTGAGTATCAAACTGTGACATCATTAGTCTAATTCTGAATGGTTGGTGAAACAGAAACCTAGCAATCTAGATTTGCAATTTTCTTGATTTAATCGACGGGTGTTGCTTAAGAAAACCAAAAAAAAAACCCCATAGGAATAAATAATTATTCACCAGTCCATAAATTTAAAGATGGGGATCGTAGTCTGAGCAATTCTACTTGGACAAAAAGTTCCAACTAAAACAGTGATTCTTACTGCTGAAGCTCCCTGTGGAAAACATATCCTAATTAATCAGCAGAGTCAGAGGTAATTGTCCATGTCCCTGTCCCTGTCCTCATCATTTAGCTGCATGCATTCAGCAATAATATTTACCTTGTGATGCCCACCTTCCTTCACCATCCATGGTTTCTTCTTTTGGGAACCAATGGACAGTCTTCATTTCCTCCAATGTTTTCCAAATCACTTCTGCCCAACCAACCACTGTATTGTAGATCAGCAGTTTATCATATATCTTCTGTGCAATTCAGATAGCTAGATCAAAAGAGAATTAATAATAACTAACCATTCATATAATACTAATTAATGATGCATAAAGTAATGTGGCAAAAAACCAAAAAAACTTAATTTCAGAGTTTGAGGATCACATGAATATTATATTTACTCTACCGATTAATTGCTAGCACATGAACAGGTACTTGAAAATGAGGAGCACTAGAAGCTGTCTTTTGCTAGGAAGACTGCTTCTCCATCATGAGTTTGAGTTTGTTCTTCTTCCACAGCTTAGCCGTGGGGTAAGTGTCAATCAAGGAAGTGGACCTCCAATGTGTCAAGGCAATGAAGTTGGTGCCAAGTATATATTAATTATCAGAAAATTCCAAGTCCAAGCACTAAAGGATCCACACACTGAGACTTAAGCATGCTTTCTTCTTCCTCCAGTTGATGATGACTAACAAAAGTTGCTTGCTTCTGAACTAAATTTTACCTCGTGCTCTGGGCATTGATTATCGATGTGGCAATTGTTTTCTCTCGCATGTTTCATTCCTCCACTTAAACTAAGTAGATCATAAAGATGAATGCTAACTCTGAGGAACTTATTTTATTATTCATGAAGACTAATTGAAGAGAAAAGAAAGCAAACTTATCATCCATTGACTCATGGTCATAAGATAATGATCGTTGATTTGATTGCAGTCTAAATCAAGCTTCCGTGAGCAACAAGGCCGGGTTTTTTCTAATGGAGAAAAAAAATCTAAATGAAGAGAAAATAAGGAAATGGTTGCTAATTTATATCTGAAGAGAGGGCAAAACCATACGAAACATTCTTTTCACCTAAAGAAATTAAGAGGAAGGAAATATTATTATTATTATTATTATTATTATTATTATTATTATTATTATTATTATTATTATTATACCTCCATTCATTTTCTTCCAAAAGACATTAATAAGGGACAGGGAAACTGTCTCCTAGTGTCGTTTCTTGCTCATGAGTTTGGGTATTTCCATCTAAGGAAACACAACAAATAAGATTGTATATAGTATCATAATATCATAATATCATTCATCCCTTTTTTTTTAAAAAATTTATATATACTTCCACGTTCAACAAAATTTATCATTAGTTATCAAATAGATGAGATATCAACCGAGCATGAAAGTAATTTTATTTTTAATCCAATTGGGAATTAAAATTGGATCAAAAATCTAATCCGAACATTGCAGAATCATATCAATTGGACAGTTGACCGAACATCATCTCACAACAAATCTAATCAAAAGCCACGTGTCGGACGATGAATCCAACTGCCCCGCGTCTACACGTGTTCGAAACCGTTAAGAGAGTACGCACAAGAATACACTCTCGAATGATACCACACTGCTTATAAAATTTTAATGAATAAATTAAATTAAATTAAATTAAATAATCACCTAGCAAAAAAATTTGTATCCCGTCGCTTACTAGAAAGTGTACTTTTTCGAGTTTACCAACACCGGAAGAGATTTTAAAAAAGAAATATAAAAATACGAAATTAGAAAAAACAAATTAAAATAAATAAAAAGGCAAGGAGATATTTTCGATCCAAAATTGGTCTGCGAATCGGCGGCTGGCGACGAACGGCACCGAACGGTTCTGGTTCAGATGGCGGCGGGGAGGCGCTCGTTAGCGAAGAGGTCACTGATGTCGGAGAAGAAATCGTCTACTCCGGCGGCGGTGCCGAGGTCGAGGTCACCAGAGCCGAGGAGGAACTCGTCGCTCAAATCCTCAGTTACGAAGGAGATCGGCGTCGAGTCGTCGTCAAAGAAGCCGAGCGGGAAAGCCCCTTGTACGCCGAGGAGGAGGTCGTCGAACATTGTTTCTCTGTCGTCCGGGAGCAGAAATCCGCCTGGCTCTGCGGTAGAGATTCCCGCGGCATCGACCACGGTTGTCGTCGGTGGATCCTCCGCTTGCTTGGTGGGGGAGGAGGAGGAGGAGGGAGAGGAAGGAGAAGAGTGGCAGAGGACGGAGGTCGGCGAGTAGAGGTTGCGAGCCTCGTCGGCGGCGGTGTCGCACTCGCTTGAGACGGAGGAGAGGTTGTTCTCCGATAGGATCTTCTTCGCCGCCGGAAGGGTCTCGTACGGGTTACTATTAGCAGCGGCCGCCTCCGGCGGCCGCGCGAAGTTTGTAATAGCGTCGGCCCCACGGAGTCGGATGGCGGCGGAGTCGTACACCTTGGCGGCTTCCTCGGCGGTTTCGTACGTGCCGAGCCACACCCGCACTCGCCTCCAAGGGTCTCGTATCTCCGCCGCGTACTTCCCCCACGCTCGCCGGCGGACGCCGCGGAACCTCGGCGCGTTTCCGTCTCCGTCTCCGCCTCCGACCACCTTAGATCCGGCCTTTCTCTTCCTCGGGGCGGCCGCGGTGGCGACCTTCGAGGTCTTGACCCTTCCTGCCCCGCCTTCCGCTGGCGCCGCAGCGCGGGCCTGGACGGGCTCCAGCCGGATCTCGCGCACGTGCCTGAGGACGCGGCGTCGGGGGTGGCCGCAGTAAACATCATCGCCGGACGAGTCGGTGGCGTCGTAGTCGTCGCAGACGACGCGCACCGTGCGCGGACGCGGCGCTTCGTCCGAAGGGCCGCGACGCCTAGGCTTCACGGCGACCACCTTGGCCGTCACCAGGACGTGCTCCGTCCGCTTCGCCGGAATCAAAAACGCAGCAGCATCCACGTTCATGTCCATGCTCTGTTATCTACTCTGTTCGCATCTACTCCCCTCCTACTCACCTGCATCGATCCAACACACCAAAACCCACCATCTATATATATATATAAACAAATACAATCTTTCAGCCTCAACAACAACAGATTTATCCCTCAAATTCCACACAGCAAAACCCAAAGAGTAAAAAGAAACAAGACTGCGAAAGATCCCAAAGAAAGTGAAGAACATAAAGGGGAAAGAAGAATGAGTTCTACCTCGAAGAACCAAAACCCAGCACCAGCAACCTAAGACCCTGAATACGTGCCAGAGAAGGTCGAGAACGAGCTTCCAGATTCTAGAAATTAAACATCAAGAAATATCAAACAGTGAATAGAAAAAAAGGACAGATAGAGAAGAAGAAGCAGAGAACAAAGTGGGAGGAATAGCGGGATTTGCTGTTTTATAGGATCCCTGATCCAGTAATGCTTTTTCTCCTTACTATTTTTCCCCCTCTTTTATAAAACCGCAATGCCATGTATTAATTAAATATATTTTAATTTTTTTCTTAACTATTACAACTTTTTAAGAAAATTAATTATTCTTTTCTCCCCTACACAACCACGTGTTTAACAATAATGATTATAATATTCATAGAAATAAGAAAGAATAAATATAATATTTTGATTTTCTACGTACCAAAATATATGCATTCAAATTCCCTTTAAATTCTTCTCGCCAATTTCCCAACCTCCCATTTCTCCTCCTTCCTAACAATGAACGGCTATGTCTTTTTCTTCACAATTAGAAATTGTCAATGAATGGACATTTCTTAATGCATTTGTAATTAATATTTTAACCTGCGATTGCCTAAATCGATATCTATCTCCGGATTCAAATTGACACAATTAACATTTTAACCTCATCGATCGACGCCAATTTCATGTGCATCGATGTCTAAAATAATCAAACGACAACAACTAAATTTTATGACCCAATGCACGCACTAAACCCGAGCCTTGTAATTTAATCCGTTAAAAAAAAAATTTAACAGCTGCTTCGTGCTTCGGGTGCTGCGCCGGTGTGCCTACCGCGACCATCTTACGATGGTGATCACGGCGACGGATGTGTGAAAATACACCCAATTTACTAGAGTTTCAATTCGGATGGATCGTATTTGAGTCGGATTGGATTTTTTTTTATTTTAAGTCTCAATTTGAACTTGACTTGAACCTAAATTCAACTCGAAATCTCTAATCATAAACTTGACTTACCCGATCAATCTAAATTCAACCCATATAACTAAAAATCTAATTCAATAAGATGTTTTTTTTCTATATTTTCCTATAATTCTTCATTTTTATCTTACTTCATCATTATCGTATAAAGATTGATATTAATATACATAAAATCATCTTAATTTTTAAAATAAAATTTAATTTAACGAAAAAAAACACCTCCGCTAAGTGACTAAACTATAAATTTGGGTTAAATCAAGTCAATCCAAACTCGAACTGACCTAGCTCGAAAATTTTTAATCCAAAATCTCTCCAACTCAAATCACACCCGAACTTGAAAATTCTCAATCCGAATTTTTTTTTTTTTTATGTCAACTCGAATTGAAATTTTTTATACTCCTACAATTAGCAAACCTATATGGTAAATTTTCATATAAACACCAAAATTTCCCCTTTTTTTAAATGACTATTGCAAATCTCAAATTTGTCAAGTTTTATCTCAAAATCATTAAACTCTTGCTATTTTATAATCTAATACTGACTTCATTATCTAAATTTTCAAAAAGTTGAAGTGACCTATGATTTTTTTGTTAGGCTAATTAATGATATTAATGATTGAAGGGTGAAATAATAATAATAATTTATAAAGTTTAGAGATATTGTTGATTTTAATTTTTCAAGGGGATTTTGAAAACCAAATTACCCAAGAAAGAATGAAAAGTTTTCTTTAAAATATCAATTCAAAAATTTTTACCATAAAACCTTTTAGTGAAAATATTTTCTTTAAAATGTTTTTTTAATGTAAATATATTATTATATTAAATTGCATATGATTTCGAGAAATAAGGAAATTGTTTTTTTAAATAAATAACTTTTACTTTTTTATGAATTTATATTTGGAAATATGGATGTATAGAATACAATTTAATAAATATTAGAAATTTTCATTTTATGGATTGTAAATAAATTTGCTATTATTTGGATTTAAGTGGACAATGTTTAAAAATAAAATAAAAATGGAGAATAAATTGATGTTTATTGTGCATTTCCAACAATTTAATTGACATATAATTAATGGCAAGAAGTTATGAGATGATGAAAGACCTTAATTATTAACCCAATTCACTTATACAGGTCATCCATTAAATTTTTGTTCAGCGTTAATTGTTCATTTTAAACAAGAGAATAATTAGATTCCAAAATTAGAAAGATTTAGAAGATTTTAATGATTTACGAGTGATGAGATGAAAGGTGAAGTGCTCGCCTTTTATTAATTTGTCTTAGGATTAATACGAAAAAGATAAATTATAGAGAGATGTGACTTGAAAATTGTTAAGGTGGGGCTGGTACACAGATCTCATCTCCAGCTGGCACTTTTTTTTTTTAATTATATATATATAAAGGTTAACAAAATATTTTTTTTAATTATTGAAAAAAAAAGGTTCTATTATAAATTTTAAAATATTATGACTTGTTTATAAAAGTGTCATAAAAAAGAGAAAAATACACCTGAGAATATAAACTTTTTCCTTGTCTTCATTAGTCTTCAGCAATGATACACTAAAAGAAACAAATTCAAGGAAACTTTAAAAAAAGACACATATAGTGATGGAGTCAACCATTTTAATTTTTATAGGCCCAAAACTTCATATATCTTTTCTTGAGATTTTCTTTAAATTTTATTCTCTTTATAAATCATTTCTCTATATTTAATTACAAGGTGAATATGCATATAAATTTCTACTCCTAATTATTTGATGGTATATTATAAATTGATTTTATAATTTATTTTTCTTTATATAATTTAGGATGAATTATGAGAAAAATATGAAATAAGCATAATTAAATATTACTAAAAGGGCCAAAATTTAGAAATATTTACGATATGCTTTACAAATGATGCAATTCGATCTGACATTACAACACGAGTCTACTATACCTATTTTTTATTTTTAAAATAATTATTAATATAGCCATTTATCAACTTACTCTAGCCTACGCATTGCTACGTTTTGGCAGCACGTGTTCTACTAGACTAGGTCAAATCCTACGCGTACCGTCCATGCGACATGTACCGGGTTACACGTCAATATATATCCTATCCGACTATCCGACGGCACTACCCAACCATAAGGAGAAAGATCTTCTAATTCATAATTTTACGGATTAAGGGATGAACCATACTGATGTTATGATCGGATTGATATCGTAATTTGATCGTAATTGATTGTGATCTATCGACGAGTTCATCCATCCATCTTAATTGTAGTTTAGATTCAGCTGGGCGACCTCCGAAGGGGATGATGGCCTCTGGGCATCCGCCCAAATCAAAACTACAAGCAAGATAGATGAGTGAACCCGTCGATGGACCACAATCAATTGCGGTCGGATTGCGAAATCAATCCGGCCACAAAATCGATGTGGTCTATCCCCTGATCCATAAATTTGTAGACCAGTAGATCTGTGTTCGACAATAAGTGATGCGCTTATGGCATTACATGAGCTCACTTTGAATGTCCAAGTTATCGCCACGGTGTATATATAAAGGGCAACTCGGCGCAAGAAGCTCCCGTCATGCATGCGGAGTTCCGGAGAAGAATCTATTGTATATAGCTTTATCCTTATTTTTTACAAGAGACTATATCCTTATTTTTTACAAGAGACTATTTCTAAAATTCAAACTAGTAACTTTTAGATCACGAGGGAATACTGTTATCATTGGCAAGCACCCCTACCTGGTATGTGTATGTGTGTGTATATGTAAACCTTCAACTATGCCCAGGGCCAGGATGAAGTCGAGCCTAGGAAAATGGTAGTCTGGTGACAAAACGCTTGTCGGCCCACTGGATTTGTCTGATATAGCAGAACCACAACCGATTGATTGGTCTGATCTGGCAGGTGGAGTGATAGATCAGTACAAACAATCGGAAGGTTCATGACATGAAGGAAGAAGGTAGAGATTTGATTTTCCATGCATTCAAGTACTGTGATTTTATTATTTATTATTATTATTAATTTTTTTTTTTTTTTTGACCTTTACGAATTACGAAGTAATAAAGCTTTCTCACTCTCGAAATTTATTGAACAGGAACACATCTCACCAACTTGCTAGTCAATGAGAAAGTTTCAATGGGCTGCTCCAAAAAGATAAAAGATCCAGAAAAACTTGCGGATATGGAACTCAGAAGGTGCAAACTTCACCGCTATGCATTCAATATCGCAACTCAAATCTTGCAAAAGATATAGTTAATGCTGTTGGGTACTGAATAAAACATTAGATCATACTATTATTTTATTTGACTAACAAATAATATGTGGGTCCCCGGCTATTTTTGATGTTAACAATCAAGTTATGTTAGTTCCTGTGTTGTTTAATCTTTATGTCTAAATGTGTAGAAGGTTAGGAACACAAGAAGTTGAGTGGAAGATGCAACGGACGAGAAGGACGGCACGGGAAGCGAGTTGACGAGGCTCAGTACGTCTGAGGGACAAGAAGTCACGGAAGAGTACACCGACGGACAAGAAGAATGCGCGCGATGGTCCGAGGAACGAGAAGCCTGGAAGAAAGGCTGCTCGAGGAAAAATGACAGAACATGGATTCTAGTGAGCCATATTCCGGATGTCCGAAATCACCCACGCGATTAGAGCCGACCGGAAGCGGAAGAGTCAACTTTTGAGTTGATATGCTGGCTCTGGAAGGTGCCCTCACACAGGAGAAAGACGTCTGCCGAAGGCGCCTTCAAGCAACAAAAGGTGCCTCCCGGCGCTTCCTGCAACTGCAGCATAAGGCGTCTCCTAGCCTCTCAAAGGAACTACAGAAGATGCCTGAAGGCACCTTCAGGCTAGTTAGAGACCGTTTTAGTGAATGGATAAAGTTTTATTCCGCAGATAAAACTTTATCCACCGAAGGCGCCTTCAGCCCACGGGATAGATTTTCTAAAAGCTATAAAATAATGAATCAACTTGTACACAACTTCTTTAGTGTTTTCTTAGTTAAGTTCTTAGTGTTCAAAGATTGTAAGAGGCTTCAAGTAAACCCTAGCCTCTTCATTTAGTTTAGTTTATGTTTATTATAGTTGTTGTGTCAAACTAATTTGAATCTCTGCTTAAATTTGCTCGAGATATTTTTATTTTGAATTTATAGGTTATCGACCTCCGTTCACCGGCCTGAAATGTTCCTACACAATGCAGATAAAGAGGTTCAATACCCAAGGCAAAAGGACAACCGTGAGTTACAAGATAGCATGCCGTGATTGTGAAAAACAGATGAGTTGAACTGAGGCAAAACATTCAGATCGAGCAGTCAGTGAGATGCCTATAAAAAAAAAAAGATAGTCGAGCATTTATAAATTATTGATCACCTTCTTCATTTCCTCAGGCTGGAATTGGACACTCATCAAATAACATCGCCATTTGCCCTATGATACTGACAGTATCTCAGACATTGTTTGGCAGAAAAGGGAGGATGACAACCTTGACAGTAAGCACATGCGTCTACATACTCCAGCCTCGATCGTAGTTTCCGTCTAACACAACTTTGTAGTTTTAAAAGATGTTGCGCCATCTTCAATCTCTAGAGTATTAATTTTCCCCGAGAACTATATCCAAAGTCATCCAAATTTCAAGCATGCATATTGCATTCCAATGAGACTGCCACTGCCTCAACTCCAGCATTTCTATTGCTAATGCTTCTACATATTTGATAAGATCAGTAATTAATACATAAAACATAAAACCAAAGAGAAGTCCCTCATTATAGTGGGAACTGCCATCCGAGGCTATATAGCACCAATATGAATAAGAACAATCAGAGCAATGAACCAACAGGCATTCACAATTTCATTGCGGGAGTAATATAATTTCTACGGATGTAAAGTCTTTTGTCAACGACGCTGGCATGACTTCATCCCCGATGTTTTATTCGAACTGTGGGCGCACGCTTTATGGTCTTCAAACGACTGTGTTTTCCTTCTGATCTTGCTTCCAGCAATTTTGTCTTCAAGGTGCTTTCTTTTACACCGCATGCCAGTCTGGAGGAAGACTCAGCTAGATAGGGCGTTTGCTGGTACTTCCACTGCGGAACTGGGCTATTTGTCTGATGGACATTTCCAAAATCAGAGTCCTCAATTGAAGCAATTTGGGACTTCCATAACAAGTGAGATTCTTCAATGCATGTGTCATGATCCACCGAACCACATCCAGATACTGCTGCAAGATTTTTCACTGGATTATCAGTCTGATGCATCGAACCATTCATGTAAGACAAATTCTGCTCTGTATCCTGTCTGTGTTCCTGAGAATGATAACAATCAGATTTAAGTGATCTGCTAGTTTCAGTGGGATCAACTTCAATTTTTGCTCGTTCATCATCTGTTGGAAAGTGTACTTCCTGCACTCTGTTCAAAAGCTGAATTCTGTTTACAGATAGCTTCGCTTTGTCAATTATTTGGTTATATTGACTGTGCAAGTCTGATAAATTTTGGTTGCAGTCTGAAGGGTCTATCTTTTCTCCCAGTGAAGTAGCCATTCCTCGAGTTTCCAGCTTTTCTAATACATTCTGGTTAATGTGCTTCAGCTGGTCATGGCTTCCATGGTTGCGAGTACTCACATTGAGCTCAAAGCAGAGTGTATCACTTGCCGCAGATTCATCTTCATCATCAGCATCATGAGGTGCACTGGTAGCCCCATTTAAATGGACAGACTCAAGAGATTGACGCCGTAAGTTACAGTGTCTCTTATCATCGTAAGCATTATTACTGCACAAGGCACTAGCTTTTCGAGTTTGAAGAAATGATTGAATTTCATTTCTTAGTCTGTCTGCAACTGTTGTTTTTTCAGCCAAATCTCCTTGAGCTTCAGCAATATTCATCTGAACTCGCTCATCAAGCCAAGCTTCTGAAATATGAAGTACCAATCTATCTACTTTATGGCAGCGATCTCTAGGAGTTGTTTGGCTCAACTCCCGGACCTCCTGCTCATAATCTGTAATGCCCTTTGCAAATTCATCACACAGGTCCTCCAAAAGGCCACATGACTTTCTCTCCCTATCCAGATCTTTCAAAACATTCATGTACACAGCATTTGCTTCGGACAACTCTTTTCCTAGTTTTCGGTGAAGACTTTCAGAGCGTCTTCTAAGATGTCTCTCATCTTCAAGCTCATCTCTAACTGACTGTACTGCTTCTTTCACTTTCTGCTGCTCTTTCTTCTTCCTAATCAGTTTGTCATCTCCAAGTTGCTTCATTAGATCATCCATTTCACAGCGATATAGATGATGCTCTTGCATCAGCTCTTGAATGTGTGCTTGTGCATGCTCTAGCTCCACCTTCAATGCTTTCACCAATGATACATTCGCATCATGCTGTTCTTCAAGGCTCCAAACTCGATTTAGTAGTTTCAACAATTCTGCTGATGTTCTGAGACCATATCCTGCCTCACCATTTTTCCCCTTGAGATCAAGAAGACTGCAAGGGGTAGCTTGACCAATTGCAGCCAACTGCAACTGGACAGATATTAATAGATACAACCTTTGAGACATCACATGCTGCAGTTCTATTTTAAAATGCACAGCGAGCTTCATAGGATATATGCAACATGCTAAGAATTGAGAGACAAAAGTGACACGGTAGCATAATGCTCTTAGTCACGCATTGTATTGAAACAAGGATAAAATTTCGACCATGACCTCCAAAAGAACCCAATTAAAAATGTTAAAAGCATGCTTACCTCCATGGAACTACTGTAAGTTGCAGGAGATGCAATTTCCACAGCTCGGGCTTTTCTCTCATTCAATTTGTAATTTTTTACTAATGAAGCTGCAACATGCCGCTTCAAACTACTTGCATTTTCAGGCTGTAATAAAAAACAAAATAAGTTCATGAACAGTAATTACATCTCAATAAGGATATGGTAATAGTAAAAATGTACTGAAGTTAATAGTAAAAGGATATGGTAATTGTTCGAAACAGCTGGAGTTCTTGGCTTCTTGCATGTTATTTGGGTGGAGGGAAAAAATCAAGAAGCAAACTGTTTTCTTGTTTCATACGAGTTAATAAATGATCTTCTTATATGCTCACAAAAAAGATAGGCCGTTGCACGAAACTATGTTAATGCCAGAAGCCTTTCCATGATTTGCAAGAAGCCATTTTTTTGAGACTCGACTTGTGACCTCTAGACAATAACAACTTTACCGTTGTGTCAAGCTCTCTTCCTTCTTATATGTTAACAGGAAAAATAAAATAATCACAATTTGACCACCAAATTTGTAGCACAAGGTTCACCGCCTCTTCTAGTTTCATGCTGAAATTGTGAAGGAAAATGAATCAGAGGATAAAATCCTATGTTTTTCTCTTTTGTTAGTTGGCAAGATTTCATTCGTAGTTCCAGAAATGTGCATAAAATCAATTCATAATCAATAATCTCGCCAAAAACTACCAAAGAAAAAAAAAATCATCAAGAAAGGCATTAAGTCGAACACTTAATCAGCAATATGAATCACGAGACTTACCCGGTCGTCGAGACCGTCATCAATCGCCTTCCCTTCCCTTTGACGTCGGAGCTTGTCGCCTCTCCGGCTCGTCGCTGCGTAGGGCACCAAGTCCTGGTTCTCCCATAGGTTCGCTCCAAGCTTCCGCGCCGACACCGAACTCCTCTTGGGCTCGCTCGGTTCGCTCTCGGAGGAGCAGGGCGCTCTCAACTTCCAGGTGGGTACCGGAGTGCAAAGGCCACCCTTTTTCCCCACCGCGACCCCTGTCCTCAACTTTACCCCTAAAAACTCCTCTTTTCCAACTCCGCTGCTGCCCTCGTCATCACTTGCAACAGCCTTTCCCCCTTCCATGGCCCCCCACACTCGACCGTCTCTCTTTTCCTCAAAAATCAATTTTTTTCCCCATCAGGAGCACAAGTAGGAGCCACACGCTCTTGCCCTTAGCATGTCCTCCTGACTTCTCCTGCTGCTGCTGAAGCAGGCATAATCCTTAGACGTGCAGCCAAGATGGGGCCTTTATTAGCTTAAAGAAGCGGGGTTTGCTTGCCACAACAACTATTTCTCCACTTCAGGGGAATACGAGCGATAAGAGAGCTAGATCAAGCAGTAAATCCAGTGGGGACTGAATCGAGGAGGGTGTTCTTCCCAGGGTTTAATTATTTTAAAATGCATGGGAAGTTTTGAGGGGATATATGCCACGAATTGCTGTGCAAACTGAGAGTGTGACCCAACAAGTCCCGACAGCTTCGAAAAGCAACTTTTGAAGCTGAGGACACAGTTTGCTTGCGCCTTGTGGTTCTAAGCGAGAGAATTATTTTTAGTGCTTTGTTTATCCAAAGCAGCGGATTGATGAAATAAATTTAGAGGCATGCAATGAGAATTAAAGGGAAAGAAATTTTTTCCTCTGCATATTTGTTTATATGATCAAGGGAAGGAAGGTGGATACATACTAATTTTATAAGTGAAAAATGAATAGCGGTATAAGATGTACTTTGGGATGTCAAAAAAATACACCTGTCATTTTTTTTATATATGATATAATTTTATGAATGAAACATGATACATATTATCATTTTCTTCTAATTAATTTTTATTTGATTTTCAAGTGATCAATTTTTATTATAAAATTATTTGTTGATTGATCCGGGTAAGAGAAATTGGGTCATGGTTATCAACGGATTAGTCATGTCAACAAAGTCAGGTCAATAATGGTCAACAAGGAAGTTACATCATCTTTAAGGTAGGCGGGCAACTCGCCGACCGAGTGCTCCCACTCGGTTGGTCGTCCGGAGGGCCCCCTCTAGAGCATTAAGGAAGTAGGTCGATCGGACCCATCGAGCCACACGTCCGGTCGGATGTGGACGCCAAACAAGTGATCGATTGGGCAATTTCACCAGATAAGCAAACTCCGCTACAGAAGGAAAGTTATGTCTCTTAGTAGCCGACCGAGTGATTCATCCGAGTAGATGACAATTTGAGGTGTCTCCAGTTATACTAACAACGAACCGCCGGTCGGCGATATTCTCGCTAAGGCGCAACGGTCGATTGACACAGACCGTGTGTAACGTCTGATCGGTCCAACAGATAAAAGTCCTCCTTGTTGCTCAATCCAACTAGAAGGCAAAAGAATATTCTCTGCCTGAAATAAACAGCTGTGATTCCTTGTATGAGGGAAGTTTCCAGAATGACGCATGTCGCCATTCTACGCCAATCACGGTGCTCCATTATGGAAAGCTCGTTAAGGAAAGAAATCAATCGTGACCACGTTTATGGAAAACCCTAAAACGGCGCTAATGTTTCAGATATAAATATAGTCTCTCAATAAGCACCAAAGGTATGCAAATCTGTGAATTAATACTGTTCTACATCAACAACTTTATTTTC
>JBBPFQ010000057.1:823093-835893 GCA_037974815.1 Kaempferia elegans
ATTTATACCTGGAGAAATTAGGATTTCCGAAAACAGGTGTCACATTTGCATTAATGTCTTTCCTTATTGGGCTTTTCTTCCCGTGGGTTGCTCATGATTGCAGTCGCCACGTGTCTTCACCTGATAGGCTTGTTAGCTGGCGGGGAATATTTTCTGACAGGCCGTTACGCTAAACGACAGAGGACCTTTGTCTTCTCTAGCCGATCGGATTGCACCATAATGGTTGCTCAGCCATGCGGCCCGATCGGCTATTGACCTTGGCAGGTGAGCTCCCGCCGACCGATCGGTAGATTCTGAGCAGACTTCTCTTACCCTTTTAAACTGGGGCGTCGGGGCTCCTTTGTAAGTGATGCTTCGGCGTATCCACTCAGTCCATATATTTTGAAGAAGAGTTCTGTAATGGGGTGTTGTCCGGCCGGCTGCATACCGCTCGGGTCATTGAAGATCCGCTCGGCTTATTGATGACCTGACCTTTATTTAGACAAGTAACTCAACATATTTTTTTACTTAACCAGGACCTTTTATGTCGATCTGACCTCTGCTTTTACCGACCAGATCAAAGGGCAACGACAGCTCCACAAAAACATCACACTTCGTTGCCTGGTCTTCATGATGTATCACAGTATCAGACCTCTGGAAGCTGGAGGACTAGGCATCACTGATCCCAGACCTCACGCCCTTTTACTGCTATGCTCATGGTGGTGTAACTCTTGACAGCCAGGTTCAATGATAAAAACTTAGCTAGATGGCTAGTGATGCATGCTAATGGATAGATAGGTGGCTAGCTAGGTGATACATTACCGAAACAGTCTTGTTTAGTGGGTGGGGAACACAAAAGAAAGGTGCACAATGCTGATTGCTGAAGTGATTATAGTTAATCTTAAAGTATCTGTGACCAAACCTACTGAAGTAGCAGACTATTACAACCTATCTAAGAGATAGACTAGTAGATCACAAGATTCAAGTTGGAATTTCTGATAATATTCTCTGGAAATGGAGCTCGAATGGATTATTTACCCTAAAATCTATGTACAATTTTGTCAACAGTGGCCCAACAAGCCAAATTCATTCCACAATTCCCTGGAAAGAGATTCTTGAAGATGGGTGGACAGGGTGATTAATAAGCATGGAAACACCATGGTAACAACACCATTTCCAAGATAAGCACGCTGGAGTCTCCTTCTACTCACAGTTGGTCACAACACCATTTCCATACTATTGCCCTTCTTGATCAGTTTGCCTGCAGGTAGGGGTAGGGGTTGTGGTAGTTGCAACTGCTGGAATCAGGGAGGCAACCTCACATCAGAGGTCAGCTCCATTTTGACCAATGCTCAGTCATTTCTATGTAAGTCACCTGTCTTTTCACCTAATTATATATATAGTTTATGGTAGTAGTCTCTCCTAAGCTAAAGAAAACAAGAACAACAATTTGCATCACTTGTTCTTCTTCTGTGGACTTATTTGATAAGTAATAAATGTCAACCAGCCAACTGACACTTAAAAACACCACGTTTCATTTACTATTTTACTACAAAAAAGTCTGCTCAATAAACATTCAAGCATATCAGCAAGGAAACGAGGTTTTAGTTCAGAAAAACCAGTTGTAGTTTGCTAGTTTGTGACATAATTACAACAATTAAATTTGTATCTGGAGATCATGACTTAAAGGTTCTGCCACATATAAGTAAATAGTGGCCATTATCAACATTAAATATTACAGTTATGTAACCAAGTTGATAAATAAATAAATGGTTTTAATTAATGAAAAACTGATTCACAATGATGTTTGGAGAAAGAGAAAGTATTCCTCATTCTCATTTTATGAGAGGATGGAATTTATTTTCCTCAAGCTCACACTAATTGCAACTTTACTGCGACTACTATTTTTGGGTCAAATAAACAACACAAAGATATAGAAAACAACTTCTTGAAAGTTACAAGTGAAGTCATCATTATTTTTGCTCCAAGGTTCGCTCTCAATTTGCAGTTAGATTGATGCAAGAAAAATGCAATCATTTCCAGTATGCTATTTGAGCATAAATGGCACCAAGAATTTTCAAACTCACATTGAATATTGTCAGCAATTAGAATGGTGATTTATCTAATGATCTTACTTATCAGTACTCTAAACAACTTTGTGTATGATGTAGAACGTTAGCTACTTGAAAATCGACTGCACATGTAAGCAAATTTATCAGTTGGATAACTTTCAATGATGATGAAATCATCTGCAGGGTCACAAGAGTTATGTCAGACATAATGTCTCCTAAATTGTTCTGTGATCGTGTTGCAATGACAATATCAATATGTTTTTATCTAGGAAAGCAACACGTATGGTTGAGTTTGTTAAAGCTCCCTTGTGTTCGTTAATATTGATATCTTCAATCTTTACAAAGAATAACCCTATATATTTCCACATTCCACTTAGTATAACAGAAATATTGATCTGTTATTTTCTTTTTATTTATATATGAAATGTTCTTCATGAAATTACAGGACCATTTTCTCTTCTTTAAAAATATGGAAGAAAACGATGATTTGTTTCTTTGGACCCCTCTTCAGATCAAGGGAAAATCCGAAACAGCAAGAACTAATCCTCTGCCATGCAATAGCTATCAATGGGAACCCCATAAATGTGTACTATGCAATCACATTTATATTTAATGATCTGATCAACTTTCATGTCGATTCTTATTCCTTCACTGAAGCACAATAAAGTTCCCTCTAAGAAGAATCTTGAGATGGAACGGTTAGCAAACACTACTCAAACATATAGAACAATATATAAGCCCATTGATAGACTGATCAGATTGAGTCCTCTTTCCCTCAAAAAACAAACAACAACAAAAATAAAGTTGCAGCCTATTACTTTCCACTACTTCATCACATGTTCATCTTAAATTAGCTAATCAATTTTCAAGGCAGCTCACATTGCCTCACAGAAACACAAAAGTCATCCTTTGGCTTCCTGTCAGAAGCATGTAAGAGAGATAAGATGAACTGAACAGTAAACACTACGAAACATAAAAAACTAGATCAATTCCATGAACAGATAACCTAATCAGTCACAAGTACGAAACTGTCTCAATCCCCACTATCCTTTCGGTTCTTTGGTTTTCTGTCCATTAATTGCTTTCTTTCTCGGGAGTGTTCTCGATGGATCTATGACTTGGCTGCTGCTGGAGTGGTTCAATGCATGGAACAAACTGTGTATCACATCAATAAAGGGACCAAACTAAGGCTTTATTTATTTGAGCTTTGGCTCCAATTATGGGAACTGCTGGCAGTGGACAACCGCTTTACACGCAGGAAATAACATGGATTGAGGTAGGCATGTTACTGACCCCACCCACTCAATAGGAATTTGTGCACAAAAGCCATGAGGCATCAAGTGGATTCCAACTCCTAACCCAACCACACATTGATTCCTTTAAACCTTAGTAAAACCTTAGTCGGTGCCTCCCTCACGGACTTGCCTCAAAGAATATCCCAACACCAAAGCTTATTAAATTGCAAAAGTCATGCATCGGTAGCGCAGAGATTCTCCTCCCCTGTTAGAGAAGGTCCTACGATCTGAGATGGCCAATGGCAATAGCAGCAGACACATAGCTATTGTTTTTCTTTAAAGATCATAATTCAGCAATCAAATCATGTTATGGAGCTGCCAAACAATGAGCTCATGTGTTCTCTTGGTTCAAGAGAAAGGCAGCAGTCCAGCCTTTGGGTTATTAAACAATCTGTTAAAACAGCATTACTTTTCTTAGTATTTTTTTTCTAATTAACCGATTCAATTCTATAGAAATTTTGCACCAACCATCAGAGTAATTGAGAAGCGCTCATAATAAATGACTCATCAACTTAACATACTAAGCCAACCATCCATTAAAAAAATTCATTCATTATTCGTTGAGACTGACACTCAATTTTTAAAGATCTACGAAAATAAGGAGGTGCTCTGCTGCTGCTGCTGCTGCTGCTGCAGCAGCAGCAACAGTTTGTCCCGGGACGGCATTAGGATTCTCCTTGCATCCTATAATGGATGCAGTCATTATTTTATTTTGCAAGGATCTTTCCTCATGCAGTGGGTTGGAGATCTCTAGAATACAAGTTCAATAATTGAACTACTAGTTTCTTTTTATCTCTTTGTTTGGAGAAGTGAATGCAATGGAGATATTTTAGTTGCACCGCAAGAAAAATATTTATTTAATTTGATAAATTATATTACTGTCTCTTTTTTGTCATACCTTGAAGCAGCATTCGAATAGGAAATGTCAACCCATGTGGCATGATGTTAAAATATTAGTTCCCCTACCTGGAGCTGCCTCACTATCTTCCACCACCATGCAATCTGAAATTATAGATTAAGGGGCACCTGGAACAGCTTCCTCTAAGAAGGAGCCCAACTCTCCCAAGTAAGATTCTCAGCAGTGCCAGTGATCTTTAATATAAACTCTCCAACTTCTTCTGCATTAAGCAAAGAGCATAAGATCAAACTTCAATTATGAGTTGGAAACACAAGATTATTACAAAAACAATCAAAGAACATAAACCCTACTGACGTTCTCACAGTTATAAAGCAACCTATCTGGCTATCTCATCATATACTGTTACAGACAGTTTTATTTGAGACAAACTGTGGTTGGTGAGTAAGGATTTGGATTAGGTAAAGTTGATAATTAAGAAGGCTCCTCAATTTGAGTCATCTAGATGTCTTCTAGATTCTAGTGCAAGTGTGTTTTCTTATAGAAACCTGTTAGGTAGAGACCATGTGCAAGTGTGTGGTCATTCTGCAGCAATGGTTAGGAAGAGCAACATATAATTCAGAAGCTTTGAATATGCAAAGGATCTTTAATTCAATTATGCATGTTGAAGTGGAAACTTGTCATTCATCCATTGTAAGGCTTATTTATGGATGGAATCAATATCCTCATAAAATAAGAGCTCAGTTTCATTATACAAGTGTCAGATCAATATAGAAATTGGACGGCTCAAAGACTCATGATAACACAATCATTAGTCTACCTTTTTGCCTACCAGGGACTGTTGTTTGAATCTATGTTCTGCAGTAGGGGAGTTATTCAACTTCAAATATATGAAAATATTAAAATTTAATGGATACGTAGAACAGAACCAATCCTTATGTATTTTACTGATTCAGAAAAGAATCATGACTGTAAAACTTTTAAGAGTCAATTGAGTTAATGAAAGGAATTCAAGTTCCCGTGGCTTTTATGCTCAATATTCAAGCACTAATCATGAGAACAATCAGTTAAGACACAAATAATTATGTTCAAAGTAGACAAATTTTCTCATTTAACACACAAAGGTTAAAGAAGAAAGTGACATGTCGATATTTGGGACCACCATCCATCCAGCACTTTAAATAAATAACTTTTGTAAGAGAAACTACATCCACATAAATGTTAAATTGTGCTAGTTGAAATGTCACGGCATGTGTGCCATAGATATATTTGAAGGCAACAGTTTCGGGTACTCATTAATTAGTTGTCAACAGATTTACCACAATAAAAGTGACAGGTTCTGTATATAGCATGCAAAGAACTTGTTTAATCAGTATACAATTGCGAATCACATACTTTGTATTCATTTGGGATCCTTTGGGATTCGTTACAATAAAAAAACAAAAAAAGAGCACCCATCATTCACTACTAAGATATAATATCCATTTTCTGTAGAAAGAAAATAATTCTCATTTCATCCTTTTCAGTTGTACAAGATCCTACTTACATGATTCAGCTGCTTGTTAGGGAAGAAAGCTTGAGTTGCAGTGCTTTCAAACCCAAGGAACAAAAAAAAGACGATATAAAAAAGGATGAGCAAGAAGGAAAATAGAAAAAACCTCTTTATGAGGTGTTCTTATCCTA
This sequence comes from Kaempferia elegans, assembly GCA_037974815.1. NCBI lineage: Eukaryota > Viridiplantae > Streptophyta > Magnoliopsida > Zingiberales > Zingiberaceae > Kaempferia > Kaempferia elegans. Next base: position 828,979 of record JBBPFQ010000057.1, read on the forward strand.
GAACAAAGTAAATAAAATAAAATTCCTATTTTCATTCAACCCCATCCAACATCTGAAAATTTCATAGGTGGTGGGGCAACTTGCACACAACCTACACTTTTGACAGAACCTTCATTGATAGACGCTTCCACTCCACTAGCTGAATCAAGAAGTCCTTAACCTGGATAAACACAACAGGAATCATGTTAGCAGTTTGGCATTCTCCAAATATAACTAGAACTTGATAGGGAGCTATATCTCTGTGACCACTTAGTGGTCCTTAAGGTTGCATTGGACGCTAAAAATACTCCCAAGCATACAAAAGAGAAGGCTCATCAGTTTTGGCACTTGCCTCAGATGGCTCCTGAAGGTAATAAGTAGCATTTGTTTCCTTTGGAAACTTTGAAACAAGGATGCCAATGCCTTGTCCGCTATCTCTAAGAACCTGAGATTCAAAGAGAGAGAGAGAGAGTGTTTCCGTTGTTAGTAAGAGTTGAGACACTTCCTTGATCAACATATATCTATGGAATATCATATTTGTATATGGCTTTCAGTTAGAATAAGGCCTACCTTGAATGCATCTTCATCAGTGCGATCATCTCCGATATAGATAGGCATTACATCCTTGCAGTTGGCAAATCCTGTAAAGGCAATAGATTATTTGACTGAGCATCTCGAATCGGAAGGAATGACGGGTTAAAGGTTGATGATTTTGCATAAATATTCCATCATCCAACCAAACTGCTGGAAATGATGTGATGCGACACGTTGGATTGTTGCTCAGCTTACCAAGTGACTCTAATAGGAATTCCAATGCCTTCCCCTTATCCCATTTGATAGTTGGACGAATCTCCAACACCTAAATATATCCAGGCCAACAAGTAAAGCAAATCACAATTAAGCTCTAATCAAACACCAAGATGTTGTAAACCAAATGAATCAAAACAATGTTTTACCTTTCTTCCTTGGGTAAGCCGCAATCTGGGATACTCCTTCAACACATATCTCACCTGCTCGATCAATGCGTCCCAATTCTGCATGAATTGACATGGAATATAAGTTTAACTTTATTAACTTCGCAAAATTGCTTTTCGTTACTGGCATAAAAAGGAAGTTGGTGGCCAATGTGAAGTGATAACTAGCCTTTTCATCCACACATCTGAAGTGCACAGATACACAAAATTTGTTGTTCTCCACTTTGGCCCCAGGAGTGGACTTGGTTATGTCCAACAATGCTTTATAGACCTGAAGAAAACAAGAGGAATAAAAAGGAGAGAATTAGGAACAAAAGAAACTTTAGGATTGAGAGAGAAGGGAGGAGATGAACTAAGAAGAGGAACCAACCGTATCTATCATGGGAAGAAATTCAGTCGCTGGTTGAAAAAGAACTCCTTTGGCACCCTGAATCACACAAAATGAGAAATCAACATGAGCATCTTAGAGAAGGAAACTAAATGAGAAAAGAATGCCGAAGCTTTAATCTGGTCGAGATTGGGGAGGAGAGCATACTCTGGCCTTGGCATGCTGGGACGTTTCTGGGCCTTTGATGTCCATGCCGTGGCTACCAGCGTAGTATAACTCGGCCAATTTTACGAAGTTAACAACCTGTTCGCCAAGAGAACCGCTGAGGTAGGGAAGAAACAGAAGTCTTAAGTCGTACCGTCTACTTGAAATCGAAATCTACCTTGTCGAGACATCGCCCGCTCACGATCGCCGTGGGGAAGTCCCTTGCCACTTCCTTCACTGCTTTCCTCATCTAGCGTCCGAAGCGACAAAGAAGCGATAAACATCTCATTTTGAAGCAGGGAACACAAAGCAAGTGGAAGGGAAAAAGGCAAGGCGGAGCGAAACGACTCACCGCATTACTCATGAAGGCCGAGTCGGGATCATCGACGATGGGGGAAAGGGTACCGTCGTAGTCCATAAACATCACGATCTGTTTTCCCTTGGAGGCTCTCACGATGCGATCGAACTGGTTCAAAGCCGACGGATGCCGCATCTGGCGGGGAAGAAAATGGGGGAAGGGGCTAAAACCCAAAAGACACGTACTTCAGACGAAAGGAAAGCGAGAAATTTTCAGGTCCTCGTTCACCTTTACTTCGAGGACAGAGTCGACGATGGGACAGGAAGCGGCCTTGGGGTGGGTGGGCGAGGATGCCTTCATGGATTCCAGCCAAGAGCCAGTTCTGACGCCGACAACGTCGATCTGGGAAAGGAACTTTTTCCGGAGTGCGATCGGTGGAGGATAGGGGAAGAGGGGGGAGGAGCCCGATTCCGCCACCGTGAAAGCTGCGACGTCCTCCGCCAGCACAACATTCTGCTGCGTCATAGTGGGATTTACGCCTATCGGTGAAAGGAACATAAATAATAGGCGATGAGGGTGGGTGGTCGAATCGCAAGAGTCGATTTTGAGTGCCGCTGGCGCCGGAGAAAGTCGGCGATGTAGCCGGTGAGGAGAGGTGGCGAGGGAGGAGGGCATTTTATAGGTTGGATCAGACGTAGCTGTGGGCTAATCGTCTATTCCACACGTGAGGTGAGGGCCCTTGGGAGTTCGGATTCTCTTTCTTAGTATCATCGTGTCTTCTCAGTGTTGATAGGACGGTTCAGATTATATTTAAAGGATGTTGTGCACATTACAGAGATATTATACACATATTAAAAATATCTAAACCGTCCGATCGGTACTGGGACACAGGGACACGATGATATCGAGACGGAGGATCCGAACTAGTCCCATGGGACCCTACTACACGTCTAGACAACTCGTTATATAATAATAATAATAATAATAATAATAATAATAATAATAATAATAATAATAACAAATAAAACAGTTCATTAACTTTTAATAACTAAAAATAAAATAAATTTTAAAATAAACTACCTCTAATAAAGTATTAACTGGATTGGAAGTTAATGAAAGAAAATTGAATCTTTAGTTACTCAACAGTTATTATGGGATGATTTCATAATTCACTTTCTTTTAAATAATTTAAAGATAAATTATGAAAGACATCAAGATGAACGTTGTTATTTTTACTATAATAATTCAATGGATTGAAGAGTCTATTGTAATAAATTTTGAAATCAAATTTTAATATATATAAAAATATCTAATACGTTTGTCTGATTTTTTTTCATGTAAAGAAACATTGTGTTAGGATAAATACTTTTCCTGATTTACTCTTTTTCAAAATATAGGGGGCTTATTTAATTGAAAGGACGGCTTAGACAATGACTTCAATTTTTACTATAACGGAGGAAAGAGTTTACATTTTTTTTTCATTTTTTATTTATCAAGAAGGTGTGAAAACATTTCTATTGAGCGAAATTCCACTAAGATTAAGCTCACTGAGAGTAACAAATCTCATTGCTTAATCAAATAATTAATGTTAAGCCTAACCGTGAAAGCGCCACGAACACTTAAGAAGTTAATCACGTAGAAGTGAAAGATGATGTGTTCATAGAAAATATCAAAATTTAAGGATAGACATATAAAGTGTGATGGACGATAAAAAGTAAAAATGATAGATAATAAATTTATGTGTCTATTCTTTAATTTTTATTTAAGTTTTTTTTTTTGGCACATATCTTTCCTTAGAGTGAAATGATTTAATTTTCATGGCAAATAAGTCGTAGTTAATCAGCTCATAAATGCCGACATTAGGAATGCAATTAATTACGAACATGCATGTTTATGCAAAATGTGCTTCGTGGTTTGTTTGCCTGTGTAAAATATGCCCTTTCATTCGGAAAATCCCTCAGCCTAATTAATATGCCAACGTCCGCATAATAAGTGAACAATGGCGATGCGTTTATCATGTGCATGAAATAGAATGCAGTGCCGCCCATTCATTCATTAGGTAATTAACTGAGACTCAAATAAATTAAATTAATTGAAAACACTAAATAATTTACAATATTGGCTATGCAGTTTGTTGTTATGATTAAAATATTTAATAATAAAGATGAAATAGCTTTTATTTTATTTTTATTTTTTATTGAGATTCCATTTGATTGATTATATTACGTGTTCTACATCATGCACTCTTCTTTTCTTTCTATTGTAAAAATAACTCACATAAAAATAAAATTTTAAATTTAAATAGTAAACCATTTGTCATACTTCAAATTAAACCTTTACGCTATAGAAATTAAGATTCAGATGCTATTTTAAATTTTTACCAAATGATTCATCATTCATTCCATAAAAATCTTTAAAACATAATATACTCTCCCAAGTATTGCATTATTATCCTCCCTAGATTTCAAAATAAGACGTCTTAAATATATATATTAAATGATCACGAGATGAATTTGGACCGATCTATGATAAATTTGTCCATTAAATTAATAAACTATTATTTTATTTTATTTCAGGAAATTTTTTTTATATCTCTATTTCTTTGGGATGACATAAAGTAGTTAGCTAGTTTTGCTAAGTAATAATTATCGTTGTTCACAAATGTCAATCAAATACTTTTTTAGATCATAATCAACATTAAATTATTGATAACATGATTGATATGAAGACTTAAGACTTTTTGGCATTAACATAATTAAAATATTATATTAAATGAATTAATATGAAAAAAAATCTAATATAAAGATTTTCTTAATTTTAAAATTTTAACAAATTATTGCTATTAAATTTAAATATTATCTCTATATTTAACAGTTAACGGTAAATCTGGCTGGTCGGAGTCTAGCTAGTCAGAAATAAATTTATCCTAGTTAAAAAATTAAATAAGGTAGTTAAAAAATTAATTTAATATTATTAATAAAAATTAATTAGCTATTATTTTTAAAAATTAAATATAAAAATATATGAAAAAAAATATAACTTACTTATGAAGTTGGATATTACCTACACACCCCTAATAATTCTAAAATTTATGAAAATATCATTTTGGCTAGTCAGATTCTATCATTTAACATCATACAACCGTTAAATCTCAGTTTCATGAGTTTAACCAAACTTGAGAAAACATTAATGTGAATTTATTGTCCGAGATTAAGGGCATCTCCAATGGTTAGAGTTTTATAAACGCTTTTTTGATGATCTCAATATGTCACATCATGCCACATCAATATTCTAAAAACCTATTGAAACATCTTCAATAGTTAAAGCTTTAATGATTTTTTTTTTCCAATTCATACCATGCAATTGCATGTCTACATGCACATTATATCGATTTTGAGATAAAAAAATGGATTTGAGTTTTCAAACCTGTTTTTTAACTACAAACCTCAAACATTATTCCAATAATGATTAAAACATTTTATTAAGGCTTTTTAATTTTATAAAGCTCTCACCAACCTTACATTGGAGATACCGTAAGAGGATGACGGTGTCTCTCTCACCACCACCGTGCCTCTCATTCACATGCGATCTTTTCTTCTTTCATACCCTGTACACCCAACTTGTTCTTAATCAAATTAAATGATTTTCTAATGCAAAATTAAAGACATTAGGCCAACTTAATTCCTTCAAGGGTAGGTGTAGCATGCACGTTGAAAGTTTGTGGTTTCTTTTTTGACAGTGAGTGAATTGATTGATTGATGGTAGCCAACGAGCTAGATATGAGAATGCTCCCATGTCTTCATTAACACTTGTCGACGTACGTTTCATTAACCAGTCATTTTTTTAAAATTTATTTAATTTTAAACATGGTCGTGTGTCCATGTTTCTTTTGGCCGTGTAGATTTTCTTCCTTATATTATCTTACAATGAAAACAAATCAGTGGTCTGTGTTCATTAATGACTGCGAGAAGTTCGTATATATAGACGCAAACTATTTGATTAGAACCGCAATATTACGTTTGATGCAAGAAAGCAAATTACATTGTCGATCATCTCACTGAAGATCTCAAGTCAAAGATATAATTAAACCGAACAATATATATTTCTCCATCAGAAATAAAGATGGATCAAAATCTGATGAGTCAAGAACACGTGGACTTGCATAAATACTACTTGGATTTCCATTTTGTCCCAAGTAAAGCAGATCTCTCTGCCTCCATGCGTGATGAATTGCATCTTCTTCTTTTTGAGATAAAACGAGGATTAATACTTTTGACAAGGATAATCAAAGTAGCTAGCTAGCCTTCGTGCATGCTCTTCTTTTTGCACATAAAGTACTTTTCGCATGGGCAAGGTGTTGTGTTAGGATTTCTCTAGGAATGGTTAATGTTTGGATTTTGTCGAAGAAAATATAGCCCGACAAGAAAGCAAGTCCGGTGAATGTTTTTAAATAACGACAAGTTTGGTAACAGAACCAAATGTGTCTCTATGATATGTACATTACTGCTTTCTGCCCTTTTTTTCCCATTAATGTCCTAATGTTATAACAACAATCACCTTCTGACACAGTTCCTCAATCCTAATTTTTCTGGAGTTGTAAATGGTTAAGGAGTTATATTCTTGAGAAAACTGGAACAATACTGGACTACCTGTATCGACTGTTTGTAGTGTGTCATTCCTGTATAATCGCTAGCTCAAGGCAGACACAAGATAGGTTTCTCTTGAGAAGAATGAGGAGGGAGAGTTTTCTGACAGGCCAGTCACCAAGGCCATGAGGGTTGAGTGCTATATAGATTTTAGGATCATTCACTGATGTGTTTCATTGTATTCAAATGAGTTCCAATTCTGTCGTGGAATTATGGACATATTATATATATAGAGTTGCAACTTGTGCTGAATAGCGTTGCATGCCCTTGACAACAATACCAATCTCGAGAATGGTTAAGAAAAATAATCTTACAGACATCTGGAGAATGGTTAAGCATCTTCATTTAACTTTTTTTTGCTCTCAGTGATCTAGCGAGCAACGGTTCAAACAGAAGATCTCTATGGCAGCAAAATACAAGTATATTAACCAGAATCATAGTAGCAAAATCAATGGAGCATTGTAACAACGATACTATATATCGTGA
>JBBPFQ010000057.1:847065-859672 GCA_037974815.1 Kaempferia elegans
TGTCGTATATAGTTCGACATGGGTTTCACACTTTGATCATCTCCATGTTGTTGTTGAAAGATTGAAAATAGAGTGTTTATTTGTCAACAAGAAGAAGTGCTCCTTTTTTACTACGTTGATAATTTTTTTTAGTTTTATTGTGTCTATTGATGGTGTTTACTAAGATTAATCAAAGATAGACATAGTCTTGAAGTGTACTCAACCAAAGATCTTGTACAATGTCAGAAGGCTCCATAGATTGACTTCTTTCTACCACTAGTTCATTAGAAAGTTAAACGCTTTGATTGGTCCTATCACTGAGTGTTTTAAGGGATGTAATTTCAAGTGGTTTGAAGAGGTGAAAGCTAGTTTTCAACGGGTCAAGTAGAAGATAACAGAGGCACTAGTTCTGACACTCTCTAATTTTGACAAAGTGTTCAAGGTCAATTGTTATGCATCCTACATCGACATTAGTGGCTTTCTGAGTCAGTAAGAGTGTCCAATTGTTGCCTTCAGTGAGAAACTTGTTTGGACCAAAAGAATTCACATATCTCTACAATAGTATGATATTGTCCACTTTGAACTAAAGTGTTCATGAATTTATTGTTTAGCTCTACCCAAAAGGTTTTATATCAATTGAAGTATCTTTCATCTTATAAACTCATTACCTTTTTCATATATTTTCAATATGAAACTTTGATTATATTCTCAACAATCTTCATTTCAAATGAAGGATCACCATTATTCTCATGGTCCAGGTCTCCCTTCAAATATTTAGTGACTCTTGACCTACTCTGGGTGTCCCCTCATGCTCTTGTCATTATTGGCATGTTTCGGCCTCCCATTAATCATCTAGTCAATTGAAGTCACTCTTCTCCATTAAGACTTTTTCACCACCTAGCGTTCACTCCCCAGGATTTGCACCAAGCATCCAGTCACCCATGACTTGCTTGGAATTTTCACCACCTAAGATTCACTCTCCCATGATTTCCACCAAGAATCCGGTGACCCTTGACTTTCTTGGACTTTTTGTATAGAGTTCACTCCTATGAGAGTCCCCACCTCCTTCGTTCATGGTCACTATTCCACCCACATGACTTGATCTAGACCATGGCTATGATCCCATTTGTTGATTGATGGAATTTACATATCTCCACAATAGTATGATATTATCCACTTTGGGTCTAATTAGTCATGGATTTATTTTTGAGTTCTACATAAAAGACCTTATTCCAATAGAGATATATTCTATCTTATAAACTCATGATGTTTTTTTATGTATTTTCAATGTATGACTTTGATTATATTCCCAACAAAATTGTCTGAATCTAAGAAAAATTATTCTATCTATGACTTGGAGTTCTATGTAATTGTTTAGTCCTTGAAGCGTTAGTGCAACTACATAGTACAAAAGAAGTTTATTATGTTTACTAATAATGAGGCCTTGAAGTACATCCACATAAAACACAAGTTGAGTAGGCGGTATGCTAAGTTGTTAACTTATTTGCAAGAGTTCACTTCTTTGGTAAGGGACCAAGTAGGGAGTCTAAACTGTGTCGCATATGCCTAGAGTCATCGTTCTACATTACTTAACACCATGAGTACCAATGTTATAGGCTTTGAGGTCTTCATAGACATGTATGCAGTGACCCTTCATTCGGAAAGATATTTCAGGAGGTACATGATGGTCTCCACCATAATTTTATGTTGTAAAATGATTATCTATTTCATGCATTGCAGTTGTGAGTTCCAAATTGTTCATTCCAAATTGTAGTTGTGCAGTGACCCTTTTGTTGTGATAAGACACTGATCCATATCTCTACTACTTTTATTAACCGAAGTTGACTAGTGATGTAGTTCACTTTTGTGGACCGATGTTATTTATACCACCATCTAAGGGAATTCTCACAAATGTAGGCTTGTACACTCCCTTATCTATTCTTGAAGCTACATGGTTCGACGTCAGTATGAATTTTGTATTGGGACTACCAATGAACCTCGAATTCCATTCTAGTTGTGGTTGACAGGTTTTCAAAGATGCCATATTTTGTAGCTTGCAGGATGCCTACGGATGCTATTCGAATTGCCTATCTTTACTTTAAGGAGATCGTGCGTTTACGGTTTACATGATGTTCCTCAATCTATAAGCTTAAGGATCAGAAGATTGGGCTATGTGAGATACTGCAGAAGATCAATGATGCGCCTTCCTAGTCACTTGAAGACTTTTGATGTCTTCAATGTGAAGCACTTGCCTCCTATTATGTGGATGCTGATGATACTACTATGAACTCGAGGGCGAGTTCTTTTCAACTCGGGGTGATTGATGCAGGATCGATGCAAGAGCACCCGAGCTTCAACGAATCATAACTTTTGATTCGGGTTTTAGAACGAGATGCTCTTTGGTTTGAATAGAAGCTTGTTACCTAGATTTGTTAAGGGGGAACCCATAATCGGCCAAATTTTGGATCCGAAAAACATTTTTTAGGGCTTTTTGGAGACTCCAAACATCTTTTTTTGCTATTTTTAGTAATTTTTATTTTTGGTATTTAGGGTATTTTTGATATTTTCATCTTGCAATTAGGGTTCTATATCAGCGATCAATTTAGTTGTTTGAAGACAATCCTTGTTATTGAATAAAATTTCTATTTTCAGTAAAACCTAAAGACCCTTTGTTTTTCGATTTCTCTTATTGTTTTCTTTACAATTCCTCTTTCTCTTCAGCTCACATGATAATCACTATTCTACCTGGCGTCAACCCTTCCCCGGGCCCGCATTGGCGGGAATTTCGTGCACCGAGCTGCCCTAATGAAACTAAACTTTGAATATCTTATACCAAGTCTGGTGCTCTTCAACTGCTTGTGCGCACCATATTTGCCAGTCCATTTTTTTATATTATATTGTTTCCTCAAGTTTTACTTTTTTTCCACGGGTGTTATATTGGCCCTTTTTATACAGCACACAAATAACTTACTTTGTTAGTTAGGTTCATGATTCCTAGTCAGTTTCTCAAAATTTCCTGCTAAATATGTGATTCTCTTTTTCTCATGTTTAACATTTGAAAGTGTTGATGAATTGTAAGAATTCCATGTCTTATTTCTCTGATTTTCCCGTATGTGCCAGATAAGATTTATTGATAATACAGACCCAGCCGGAATTGATCATCAAATTGCACATCTTGGGCCTGAGCTTGCATCAACACTTGTAATTGTTATCTCAAAGGTCAATTTAGTAATAACAATAAACTATATGTGATTCTTTTATTTTTCGTCCTTTACTAATCTGTGTTTTACAACATAAACTCAAAATATCAACATGCTCAGAGTGGAGGCACCCCTGAAACACGAAATGGGTTGTTGGAAGTGCAGAAGGCCTTTCGAGAAGCTGGGCTAGAATTTTCCAAACAGGTATTATCTAAAGTTCCTGCACTCATGTTGGCAGAAGATTGTCAGTATTCTTACCTCCACCATTATTCAGATGTTTGTTGTCAATATGTTTTGATTCGCATTTTCAGAACATTAACTATCATTAACATTTTTGAGACAATACTTAATGTGAGAGGAATATTGTTTCTCTTTTTTCCTTTTTTGAGTGATTAACTGTTATTTCATGAATGAAATTATTTAATTATTTTATTGCTGGCACCTGGATGAGATTTTTTTTCTTTGAATTTTGCCATGAATTTTGAATGATGCAGGTTAATTATGCTCAAATATTCTTTGTCTGCAATTTATAAGTGCTTAGCAGTGTGTTAATTGGCTGCTACTCATAGGGATGTTTTTAAATAAGTTGTGGGTGATTCTTTCCAAACTCTAGTGATATTTCAAAATTGTATGCATTTGCAGGGAGTTGCAATTACTCAAGAAAACTCCTTATTGGACAATACAGCTAGGATTGAAGGGTGGATAGCGAGATTTCCTATGTTTGACTGGGTTGGTGGTAGAACCTCAGTAATGTCTGCCGTTGGTTTGCTCCCTGCTGCTCTTCAAGTAATTACCTACTTTTTGATTCCTTTTCTGCCAGTTTCTAAAGGTTAAACTCACCATGGCTGCAATTCAGGGGATTGACATCAAAGAAATACTTGTTGGTGCATCATTGATGGATGAAGCAACTCGCATGAGAGTGGTATATTACATCTTACTTTGGCTATAAGTTATCTGTTAATTTATTTTATAAACAGCATTATCATTTTAGTTGCTGTTCTCAGCTATTTATCTTAAACTGTTTCATCCAGATCAAGGACAATCCAGCAGCATTACTTGCTTTATGTTGGTATTGGGCTTCTGATGGAATTGGATCAAAGGTTTCTTAGTTGAACTACATTTATATGTGTAATAGTCTGCAATTGTTATTTTTACCTAATCTACTTTTATCATCTTCTAACGACAGGATATGGTTGTACTTCCTTACAAGGATAGCTTATTACTCTTTAGTAGGTATCTGCAGCAGTTGGTCATGGAATCTCTCGGAAAGGAATTTGATCTCGATGGAAACCGGGTTTGTAACATTAGCTATTAATGGACTCTTTATGTCTGCATCATGATCTGGATACTTCTGGAAACCTAATAAAATGTTACATATGACTTCATTAAATTTATAGCAAGACAATCTGACATCATTTCAGTAGTTGACACAGTATCATACATTCACTGTTGAGCAAATCAAAATCACTTAAAACATAAACACATAACTTTGCTTACATTTTCAAGCCAAGCCAATATAACAAATTGTGCAAACTTGCACCTCCACCAAACAAGTAGTGTGGTTACTTAATTGAATGAAACAAAATGGTAGGCACATAGTAAGGGGGTTGAGGGTTTATTTTGAGACAACTCATTAGTAAGGAGGTGTTGCAACATGCTTATAATGATATAACCATAGGAATTGTGTATGTTGTCATTGTATCTCACAAAAGTGTCATTTATTTGTATGGTGGATCTGCGAGTCCTACTTAGTGCATCTCAAGATTTAAAATATCATGCCATGTCGCCTGAGCGAAAAAAATTGTTCGGCTACCGAAATCGACACCGGCACGCTCGAGGTATTGCAGCCACAAAGGTATCGTGCGCGTATCATGGAGGCCACGTGTGGGCCTCGCGGCCGTTGTGAATGCCATGTACAAGCCTCGCAGCCGTTGCGAAGGCATCGCGATGGTCGTGGCCTCGCATTCACAGGCAGTGTGGAGCAGTGGAAGAACAGTGTTTTTAATTAAAAAACTTAAGTTAATAAATTTAATCAATTCCTCACTATAGTTGGGATAATTTAAATAGTCTTAATTAAAACTTAATAACTATCCTATTAATTTAATATATATATTTTTAAAATTATTTTTATTTTTAAATATTTAGAATAATTTTTTTAGTTTTAGTTTATATATTTTATATTTAAAAAATATCGAAACCATACTAGCACAACACGATATGGTACTGAAATTGTATCGTTTCGGTCTAGGACTGAAACTTCGGCATGGGTCAAGATTTTAGACCTTGATGCATCTACAATTCCAAATTACATGAAGTCCTTTTTGGTTGCTTAGAAATACATGCCTAATTTGTTCAGTCAAACTTCTTGTGATTTCTTGACAGACTTTAGGGTATGTTTCTCATCCATAAATAATCTTGGGCACATATAATGCATAGTGATGAGTATACATTAATTATTTCAGCAGCACAGCTTTCTACTTCTGAGTTTATCATGAATCTGAACTGTTAGTGTCTTGTTTTCTTTTCTATTTAGGGTGCATATGCCATTATCTTTTTGCTAGGTCTTATCTTGCCACACTTGGTGCCTTATATGTTATTTCATTTCAAGATTACTTTTTTCTATGATTGGTAGATAAGCCAATCCCAAGTGATTACTAATGTTCCTTCTTATCACACTAAAATATTTAGTTTGTCTTCTATGCTCGTAATTGTCCAAAAATAGTTGGAACTAATAATCATAGAGTTTATAGGTTTCTAATGGATCTCTTTCAGGTCAATCAAGGACTTTCAGTGTATGGGAACAAAGGAAGCACGGACCAACATGCGTGAGTTCTTTTACTACTTGTTTGTCATTCTTCCTGATAGCAAGTGGCATGTTCTCAGATTCAATTCCATCTTGCTATGAGCAGGTACATACAACAGCTGAGAGAAGGGGTACACAACTTCTTTGTTACTTTCATTGAGGTATTACGTGACAGACCACCTGGTCATGATTGGGAGCTGGAACCAGGGGTTACATGCGGCGATTATTTGTTTGGAATGTTGCAGGTAGATATTAAATTTTCTGTGATGAGTCATACAATGAAATGCCGCTGGTTGGTGTAACTTTTTTTTTTTCGTGGTTTTGTTGATTAGTGATAGTTTAAATATGCTAAATTAGTCAAGTCCGTATCATTTCCTTTAAATATGAAATAATAGGATGATGTAAAAAATCGCATTGCCCGTAATGGAATATTCACATAAAGTTACCGGAGGTAGCTTCATTCATCTCCATCGGTAGATAAATGGATGTGAGCAAACTATCATAACTCGTTTCATTTTATTTCTCCTCTTGTTTGAAAGTGTTTTTTGGTTAATGCCTTGAAAAAATTGTATATGCTTAATGTCTATCATCTTTCTTATATGCTAAAGGTTTATGTTTGCACAGGGTACACGGTCAGCACTATATGCAAATGACCGTGAATCAATCACAGTGACAGTGCAAGAAGTGACTCCTAGAAGTGTAGGAGCACTAATTGCACTCTATGAGCGTGCTGTTGGAATTTATGCACATTTGGTCAATATCAATGCCTATCATCAACCTGGTATGATTACATGTCTTCACATTTGATGAGGTCATTATCTTCATTCATTAAAAACGTCAATATTTGCTGCGTTTGTCTGTGGTTGCAGGCGTGGAAGCTGGGAAGAAGGCTGCTGGTGAAGTATTAGCTCTGCAAAAGAGGATCTTGACTGTTTTGAACGAAGCCAGGTAAATTATTTTTCTTATAAGCTTCTTCTTGGAATTCAATGGACTGTCCATCTGACATCTAGTAAATATGTCCAGATTCAATATCATATTAAAAAAATGGAACTTTTCGTACTATGTAATCTCTCAGATGATGAAGCACATATGTCAATGTATAGCTTAGTATTCTACTGTTATAAAATGTTCTTTGCTGATCAAACGCTGGAAAAAAAAAGACATGTTTGGATTTGGTGTTAACAATGCCATCAAGCTATGTTTATCCGAACAATCTGGGGATTAGGGTTTGGATCATAAAGAGCATTGAACCTGCTTTGGGTATATATTACTGTCACTTGCAAGATTCAAACATGATTTCCAGTTTTGATTGAATATTAAATTTAATGGTTGTCAGCTTATCCCAAACTTCAAGGTGTTAGCAAAGAGACTCATATATACATTTATATTTTTTTTATTAAATGGCATTTGTAAATGTCCGTTTGTTGAAAGTTAAAACACAAATTGCTGTCTTGAATTGACCCAAGTACTATTTAACCATAACATAATAAGAAGTACCGAGCAACTAGGTGGATCTTGTTGTACCATTTGGCTTGTTAAGTTACTATACCTAGCAATATATACACACAAGTACCACACTCGTAAACAAAGCAGCAATAATATATGTCCCTAGTTTTGCTTAATTGTTTAATTTACAAATACTGGGATTTCTCTTCAGCTGCAAACAACCTGTGGAACCACTTTCACTGGAGGAAATTGCAGAGCGATGCCATGACCCGGAGCAGGTAATTTTTTTGATAATTAAATGAATAAATACACTTGGTGTCTTTTCAAAGGTTAAGAAAAAAAAAAGGAATTGTGAAATTGTCTATACGTGGTCCATACATGCTCAGCCTTGTTTCAGAAGTTAAGAAAAAAATCATTAGACAAAACACTGCCCATTAATTCAATGTTCTTTTTCTAATAGTCATGGCTAATTCTCTTCTCGTGCAATGCAAAATCCTCCTGACTTATAGCTAATATTTATGAATAATATAGTGTCTCTCTAATTATTAATATAAAATCCTTCTGAACCATAATTGTTTGAAGATTGAAGTTTTGTCTATTTAGTATTTCATTTGAATAATTTGTCAAGACTCAAGAGTATGAAAGATTCACATTTTTTGTTTCATGCTTGTTTAAGTAAGAACTATCCCTTTATGAAGATATTCAAAATTTTCCACATTGGTTCACTCCTAATAGCACTTCCATCTTTCATATATCAACTGCTAGAAAAGTTGTGCATAAAGAAGCTGAGAGAAACTAGTATGAAGTCTGAAACCAAAAAACTAGTGATTATCGGTTGATATTGGTATTATTGAAAGGCATTCATGCGAGCATGTAGGCGCTAAAGCTAGGCCCGATGCCACCACAGAGTAATCTTATTATAAGAACTACTTAAACTGAACTTTGCCTAGGCAAACGGCGCATAAAAAGTCCTACTTGAATGATCGATCAACTAGATGCTTGCCTTTGAGACTTTTTTATTCCAAGTACTGTTTTTTATTCCAAGTACTGTTGGAAGTTGGTGTCAAATTCTGGTTTTTGTTGGCTAACCTATGACAACATAGCCAGTGCAATTACAGTTTAGATCCCCTGGTCCACTGATTGTGGACAGTTGGATCTGAATGGGGTCCTCGTGATCCCCACCCATTGGATCATCCAATGGGTGAGGATCTCTGGACCAGGGATGGTCCAGGGATCCCTGCTCGTGCAATTACAACTAATTTCAACTATCTCTGGAAGTAGAATCACGGTTAACACAATCTTGTAATTGTTTGTTTTTCTTCAAATTTTCATTTTTGGCGCAGATAGAAATGATCTACAAGATAATCGCACATATGGCTGCAAATGATAGAGCGTTGATACCCGAAGGCAGTTGTGGCTCGCCACGAAGCATCAAGGTTTACCTCGGCGAATGTAATATAGATGATTTGTTTGCTTAATTGAATTTTTTTCCACTATACTTCAACAACTAGGTATGTGAACTCATAGGTTGGTAGCCACATTGTAATGTGGACGATTTACGAGTGAATTTGCTGCTAATAATTACCGAAGCCTTTGGTTCCACACATCTATTTTCATGATATTCTCTTTTCATTTTGAATAAGAAAAGCATTTTGAAGTTCAACAAAAAATGAGCATCATATTCATTTTGAGTTATTAATTTTTCTTTTTTGTTGGTTCAGTAGCAGTGATTTCAATCCATTCGTCTGGTATTGCCTTTAGAACATTATACTAAATGAGATATTGATGGATTTTCTAGTGTCCATGTCTTAAAACTAAATTACGCTTATATATATATATAATATATATATATATGAAGTTAGCAGAGGAAAACTTTCTTTTTTTAATCGTTTTTAGCTACAACTCAAATATTTAGCCAATATACAATCATCATTCTTTTCACGATGTAATTTGTAACTTTAATCAATTAACGATAAAAGTATATAGCTAATTTTCCAAAAAGCTAAAAAAAACACTGGATCTGTTTATCAATGTTTTATGTCAACGAATATTTTTTGTATTGTCAACACCAATATTATAATATCTACTAGTGGTTTTAAGTACTTTTCACTTAATCTACCATGAATTGAAATCAATTTGAAATTGCTCGCTTAATTTGAAAAACAAGAACCGGAACAATCAAAGATTGGTGCATGAATTTTGACTATTTGCAAATTATTAATGAGTGGGATTTCCTTTAAAAGTCATAGATTCTAACTTATTGAATTTCGTTTTTTTAGTAGTTAGTCCTTTTGACTTTTGTTATCTCTTATGAATGAATTTTCTCAAGCGACAATGATCGATTCCAATTACTTTTCAATACCTCCGGAGGAGAAAAAAAAATCAAATTGCATTTAGACAGATGGAAAATTTTCATAGAAAGATAATAATAATTTTTATTCTATTTATTTGCTAGTTTTTTAGGCGACTTTTAAATCGAACAATATTACACTTTTAAGAAATTGTAATTCAATCTAACACCCAAGAACTATTGACTCATCGTTAAAATATCATTCGAGTTTAATGCTAAAACCAAAACCTATAACAAAATCGTATTTTTCGCATGTATGAATGCTTAATTGCTTTATTTCTATCGCCATCATCTCAGGGAAGCAGTGGAATTTAGTAGAAGCAAATCAGCAATGGTGGACCGTCGGCGGCGGAGCAAGAATCAGAAGTCCTTGAGCAGCTTGCGCACCTGCTCAAGCGTAACGAAGAGGACGATGGTGAAGGGACCCTGCCGGGACACGGTGGGGATGAAGCCTTTGTAGAGCGCCATCGGCCCCTCCGCTCTCACCGTCTTCAGGGCGCAGTCCACCGCCCCGGTGTACGGCGGCGGCGCTCCGTTCCCCACCTTCATGTTCATCACCCTCGTCTTGACCACGTCCACCGGATTCGACGCCGCCGCAGCCACTAGCCCGGCCGTGAAGCTCGCGGCTACGTGCGTGCCCAGCCCGTCCGAACCCTTACCGCGCCGCCGCAGGATCGCTTCCTTCGCCTGGTCGTACGTTGCCAGCTGCGACGCCGTCACGATCATCGCACGGTTCACGGTCAGCGACGACCCGCGCCACAGGCTGCCGACGCCCTCCTGCCTGGCCATCCGCCCAATGGCGTCGAGCACGCTCCGGTAGTTGCGGCGCTCCGCCGGGGGAAGCCGCCCGTCGGCCTGCATCCGGACCATGGCCAAGTCAGCGGGGTTGCCGACCGCGGCGCCGATGCCGCCGGCGACAAGGCCCGCAGCGATCTTGCGGTGGAGCGGGAGGGAACCGCCGTCGGCGGGCGCGGACCATCGCTTCTTGAGCATCTCGTAAAGTCCCATCCGGGTGGTCGAGTAGAGGCTCTGGCGGAGGACGGTGGCGGAGACCCCAGAAAAAAGTCCAGATAGCCCCTCAGCGCGGAGGATCTGCGCTCCGACCGCGATGGGACCAGGGCGGGGCGGCGGGTGCAGAGCCAGGTGGGGGTGCGGGAGGGCGGCCACTCGGGGGGTGCCGTGGAGGGCAGCGACGGCGGGGCGGAGGGCAGAGACGGCGGGGCTGAGGGTCTCGCCCTGGAGCTGCATGCGGACCTTGACAAGGTCGAGCGGGTGGGTGGAGCAACCGGCCACAATCGAGGCGACGCCGCCTTCCACAAACCCTTTGGCTCCCATCTTTGCCACCAAGAAAGGGCAGAAAGAAAGCAAATGCTCAAGATCGCTTCTTTAGGTCAAATTGGCCGACAAAATCCTAAATTTCTGCAGAAAAACTGGGAAAGAAGCCTCCTTTCGAACAATCCGATCGAGAGAGATCGAGGATTCGAAAAGAGATAGAAGAAGAACTATAACCAGTTGGAATTGGAGTTCATCTCACTGGAAACCAGGAGATGGGAGTGGTGGGCGAAGGCTATGGAAGAATAGTGTGGGACGCTGGCTCGCTGAGACATATGATTCTTGTGAAGTACGAGTTGGGGAAGAGGGGAAGAGCGCAATTTATAGCACAGGAAGAAGAAGAAGAAGAGAAACGGAGAAGAAAGACTACGAAATCTCTTTCCTTTTACGCAACCAAAATTTTGTCTGTCTGTTGATTACATCTGACGGTTGGGGTTGCGTTCCCGTCGTCCGTTTGAACCGGTCGCGTGACCCATCCGCGGATTCCGAGGTCGCGCCCTCTTCACGTCTTGATTCGGTGCTTCCGC
The DNA here is from genome assembly GCA_037974815.1 of Kaempferia elegans. Classification (NCBI taxonomy): domain Eukaryota; kingdom Viridiplantae; phylum Streptophyta; class Magnoliopsida; order Zingiberales; family Zingiberaceae; genus Kaempferia; species Kaempferia elegans. The sequence goes on from JBBPFQ010000057.1 coordinate 858,703, forward strand.
TATTGCATCAACGAGGCTGGAGATTTCATCGTGGCCGTTGGTTTCTCACATCGATGATCAGTGATCGATAAAATTTGTCCCGACGGCTTCTTATTCGTCGCAGAGGCGAAACGGTGGATGCATCTTTTTTTTATTCGATCCCGCTGATCGTGCAGTCGATGCGATTGGCCCGCCCAATAATCACGTGCCTTCCGCGTTGTTCTCGATGGCTCTCACCTACTTCCACACGCACCTGTCCTGCATTGCGTAAATAATCGGGTCCCTCAATGGCACACAAATATCCTCCTATAGAAGGATTGGGTTTTCGACATACAAAGTACGAATAGCGAATTGTTCATTCGAGAACTTTTGACAGCTGCCTGAGGACGCGATCGTTGCAATTATAGCCAATTTTATATTAAATTAAAACGGTAATTTATTTATTTATTTGTTTCCAAAAACGGCTGCCAGTCGCAGGCAAGCTGGCCGCAGCGTCTAGTCTCCGAATCGTGGCCAAATCGGCCACTTGTTCATGTAATTACTATAATTTGATCTTATGATTTATTTTTTTATAATAAACTGTAAAAAATATTTAAAATGAATATAATTATTTTTTACTATAAAAATTATTGATCTCTAAAAATACAGCTTTTTACTGAACCCAGTAGATAAAGTTGTGTAATACCCAAATACAGTAGGTAAGTTTGAAAATTACCAAATAACGTACCTAATTCCGATTTTACCCTCACCACTTCCCTTTTGTCATCCGAACCACTTTACTTTTATTTCTCCCGAGCCACTTGCTTTTTCCCGTTGAGATCGCCACCTCTCTCGCTCTCTCTGACCCCATCCTCTTCCTCCTCTTCTAGACCCTCTCCTTCTGCTTCTTCCTCCTCCGCAAGCTCTTCTATCGTCGCTCCGCCGTCCCCAACCCCCGCAATCTGGAAGATCTCCTCGATCTCGCGCCCGAGGACGTGGCGTCCGTCATGGA
>JBBPFQ010000057.1:867791-880260 GCA_037974815.1 Kaempferia elegans
GGGAATAAAATCCAGAAGTAGACAAAAGAAACACTATGAATTTTTAATTCCATATTAGGAATCCCTTCACTTTATTATTAGTTTTAATTATGACATGTATTAATATCGTGAATATATATCCAAAAGAAGAGGCTCTCTTGTGTAGATGTACACGGATATAAATCTAGGGCCTAAATTTACACTGAATTAAATTGACTCGGGTGCGAGTACAACCTACACGCGTCGAGTAAAGAATATCAAATCGGTTGAGGCAAAATTTATTCAAGCAAATGAATTAATATTTCGCCATCTGAATCTCTTTTTGCTAACTGCTCAATAATGTAACAGAAGCGTTAATATGAAATTAATAGCAATTTCGTAGCGTCTCGACATTAATGACGATGTTAAATTCATCAATGATGATTCCGTAACGCCTTGGCATTAATGACGATAATAATGGTGATATTAAATCTAGCATTGAATGGTTATAACTCGACCATTCTTTGCAGCCATGGGTGAACACTAGTATAAAAGAAGGTCGCGAGCAAGAAGAGAGAGGAGAAGAGAAGCAAAAGTAAGAACAAAAACAAAAGAATTCTTTCACCTTTGTTCCCTAATTCTTTCCTCTCATCTGTGCATCCGCTCGCTGAACTACTGATAACAGCACTCGAGTGCATTTTCAGTTCTGCTATTGTATCTTGGGAAACAGACGATCCAAAAGAATCTCGAAGCACAACCAGAGGTGAGGCAAATTTGTTTCAAGGAAACTCTGTTGAGTCCAAGCCTCGACATCTCCCTCAGTAAATTTCATTCTCAACTCAGTGACTCCGACTCCCAACTCAGCTTCCAACTCCTAACGACTTTGTTTTCAGACTAAGTGATACGAAACAACAATCTTTCTAACAACCTAACAACTCGGCCTAACTTTCAAGGCCGACAGCCTGAGATTATCTACTCAAGTCATCTCGACAAACAAGTATAAATTTTAGCTTATAAATTTAGTATTTTTTCCCCCAAAATCTCCAACAACAAATTGTTGAACAATCTTAAAACAGAACAGTTACATTGAGATGACCATAGAAAATGTTGACGCACAACACTCATCACATGAAGACCACCACTTCGATTGGAAATGTTTCAATCAATTATAGAGAAAAACCAAAGAAATTCACTAAGGTGGCAGCAGAAGATAATCTTCTACTTAACCACGCTCAATCTACTCAGTTGTTGACCGAGAACCCTCCCAACCATGCTAAGGATGTTAATATTCAGACCATCAGTGCATTAGAGACATAAACTTATTCTGAGTTTCTTTGCCGAAATTATATCTTCAACTGTCTTGCCGACTCATTGTATATTGTGTACAACACAAAGAGAACGACTAAGGTGTTGGAGGTGCCTTCCAGGCGATCAAAAGCGAAGAGTTCAACGCTTATCGTCTTCGAGTCAACAGGGACGCTGAAGGCGCCCTTAGCCCTCCATAAAAAGGCATCTCGAGCTGTTCTTTCACAACATCAATTTTTACAAGATCTTGCGCTCTTTACTGCTTCCCGGTGCTCCGAAACTTGCTACTACTGCCATGCTGCCGCTTCGGACCTTCGACCGCTGTCGACAGCCCGACGCCAACTCCCCGAAATCAGAAGTCCATATTTTTGGAGTTGGTAAATTTAATTTATTGCAATCTGAACTTAATTGTTTTACAAGAGAAGTGTAGCTTGTTACACTACTTTATTCCTTGTATTCGACACACTCTCCCGGCGTTGCTGGAAGAGGCTTTTAGTGCATTGCCCAACGATACGGTCCGGAAGACTGTCAGCCTTCGAGTAGGAGTCGTCTAAGACTCCGAACGAAGTAAAACTTCCCGAGCACTCAAGGTATACTCGTGAATATAAACTACATTATATAAGATATCTTGCAGTGATTGAAGAATACAATAATGTGAGTTGGATATCCTACTGTATTCACTCTGAGAGGCACAACCATTTTGTGGAAATCTTCTAAGCAAACTGTAATAACCATATCCACGATGAAATCTGAGTATGTAGTTCTTGATAAATGTAGTGAAGAAACTGAATGACTACGACAATTCTTAAACGATGTTCCTAGATGGCCAAAACTGGTGTCGGCAATTTGCATACATTGCGATAGTTAATCAGCAATTGGTCGAGCACAAAGCTATATGTATAATGGTAAGTCTAGACATATACATCGTAGACATAATACTATTAGACAGCTACTCTCAAATGGAGTTATCACTGTTACTATGTGAAGTCAAAAGATAGTCTAGCAAATATGTTAATCAAAAGTTTAAATAGAGAATTAGTTACAAGTTCATCGCGAGAGATGAAGCTTTGATGCTGATAAGAAATATTAGTGCAAAGGAAATTTAACCTATGCAGATTAAAAATCCCAAGAAATATGTTCAAAGGGACAACCTAACTACATCAATAAAGTTGCTCACTGTGGGGGGAACAACCTAATAGATCACAGAAGGATGAAGGTTAAGCACACTACTTTTAATGATCCAGTAGTACACTTTTAAGAGATCACCTATGTGAGAAAGAAGTGAGACCGCTTCGAAGAGAATTAGAGACACAATTCTTAGAGCTTCTCGCAGAACTAAGCATGTTCATGGTCAAAAACGGACACACTCATGAGAACTAAGTTGTATTAGGGAGAGTCCTGGGTGAGATATGTCAAATGCTTACATAAACGACAGAATAGTTCAAGGACATCGTGTCTAATGTCAACTAGTAAGCAAACAAGTCTTTACAAGGCAAAAGTCAAAGGATAAAACTTATCTGCCCTATGCTGGACATAACTGTTGAATGTTATCACATACCCTGTTTTCCATTCATGTGGGAGATTGTTGATAATGTAAATGGAATAAAGAAACGGAGAAGAAAAGACTCTATTGTGCGTGTGTTTTTAGTCTCACATTATGAGTCTCTTGACTTTATTATTGGTTTAAATTATAACACATGCATTGATGTCATGAACATATGCATGGGGAGAGACTCTCTCTCACGCGTGGGTACGCAGGGAGTGCAAATCCAAGGTCTGGACTTGCACTGAATCAAGTTGACTAGTGTGCGAGCATGACCTATGTGCGTCGAATGTCGGATCAGTGGAAACAAAATTTATCCAAGCGAATGAACTAACGGTTTACCACCTAAAGTTCTTTGCTGGTACTTAAGAGTATAACGGAAGCATTAATATAAAATCAATGGTAATTTCGCAACGTCTCAACATTAATGACGATATTAAACTGATTAATGGTGATTCAGTAACATCTAAACATTAATGACGGCATTAAAACTATTAATAGTGATTCTGTAACGTCTCGACATTAATTGTGACATTAAACCGTCATAACTCTGTCATTCATTGCAGCCATGAGTGAGTGCTCATATAAAAGGAGGATGTGAGCAAGAGAGAGGAGAAGAGAAGCAAATGCAAAAGAATTCCTGCACCTTTATTCTCCGATTCTTTCCTCTCAGTTGTGCATCCGCTTGGCTGAACTACTCGTGGTAGCACTCAAGTGCATTCTTAGTTCGCAACGAACAATCCGTGCTTGGCTGTGTCTGGTTCTGCCGTTGTATCATGGAAAAAGACGCTTCAAGAAAACCTAGAGACACAACTGGATGTGAGGCGAATCTATTTCAAGGAAACTGTGTTGAGCGCAAGCCTCGGTATCTCCCTTGACAAATTCCTTTTCTGACTCGGCGACTCCGACTCCCGACTCCGCGACTCCGACTCCCAACTCTGCAACTCTACTTTTAGACTCGGCGATACGAACAATCTTCTTAACAACCTAGCAACTCGACCTGACTTTCAAGACTGACAACTTAAGATTATCTGCTCAAGTCACCTCAACGGATAAGTCTGAATTTTAGTTTGCAAATTCAGGATTTTTTCTTAAAATTTCCAACAACATATTGTCCAACACTAAATTTGAGCTAGTCTCTACGAGATTAACTTACAGGATCCGACTGTTCAAGGATCTTACAGAATAATCATGTTTGAAGGGTAGTAGGTGGCCAGTTGCGGACAAAGATCTTTGAATGCAAGATGAAAACTTCTTAGTTATCATGATAGGAGAAAGTGCAACAATGCATTTGACAGCAGAATAAAGAGCATAGAGAACAGTTGATAGCCATGCAGTTGTTTGGCCCAAACGCTATCCTACAGACATGAAAACTTCAGTTGTCCTACAGTGGACCAGGAGCAATGATTCAAAAAATGCCCATCTTTATCTAGATTTAAATATGGGGAACTGCTCAAATAACTGAACAGAAACGAACAAGTTGGTGTGCTGTTGTTTCACTGCAATAAAGACTTGACTGATTTGACGAGTGAGAACAAAAAACTTCACGAGCCAACATACAGGAAGTAGAAGAAATTAAGACTTAATAAAGAACTGTAATTGATATGGCGTGTGAATCAGAAGAAATTAAGACTTAATTTGCAGGAAAAGGTACCTCTCATTGGTGAAACAACATATCTAACCAGGGCCAACGATTCTCAAGTAACATTAGAACTGTGAACCTGATGCTTTGGGATTCTCTTCATGTACCCTAAAGAATTGTTTTATAGGTCACCCAAAAAGAGATTCTTGATTCCACAGCACATGTTTGCACGCCAATGAGTACATCGATGAACGTTTTGTCTGCAAAGAGAAGGCAGGATAACAATTATTCTCTTTTTTTTTTTTTAGAAAAGGAGTGGGAAAAGGACGTTAAACAGAATAAATTCAATTTATTGTTATACTGCCTTTCCTTATTCAAGCTACAAGATAACAAGCCTAAAAACTTGCCAGTAGTGCTTTATTCTTTTGCAAAATTCCTTCCTAAAGCTTATGGCTTCCTTCCTTTCTTAACAGGAGCAATCCTTCTCTTCAACCTAAAATTATAAAAGGCTCCTTGAATCACCAACCCTTGTCCTTTCGCTTCTTTTACTTGAGTTGACAAATCAAATATGATCAATTTTTTCTATTCCGCATGTTGTAGCAATATGCTCAGTTTGGGGAGTTCATCCATATGGGACTTCTATAGATGTGAATTCCTTTACTTCCAGTTAGCAGATGGAACATGGAAATGCATTGAAAAGGGGCATAAAAAATCAAAGAAGAATAAGCAGGGATAGCTCGCTAACAACCTTACAATGAACAATAAGTTCACGTAGAGGTAGAAAAAGAGAAGAGGACAATGCTCTAGTATCATCTTTCACAGCTGTTCCATTTTTATAACTTGTTGATAGAGCTTTAGTTCACTGATCAATCTGATTCTCATTTTCACTTTCTGATTTAACTATATACACACCTCAATAGTGACAATCAGCACCATCAGAGTGTCTCAACAAATCCATCTGTGATATGCTCCATGATACTCCTCCAAACCTGATATATGCTATCAGTCTCTGGATGACGTGTGTCGCCCACTATGAATTTAAACTTTTCCATGCCCCTCAACACAACGTAACTCCAACCAGGTTCCTTTTTTGATCCGTCCCTTTTCATCTCAGCTCTCACCTTTGCAGCTTCATCCCATAGTCCAGCAGAAGCATATACATTGGATAATGCTACCCTCCAGACATTACTATCCAGTTCCATAACAGACAGCTCTGCAGCTGCTCTCTTTGCGATCTCAACATTCCGATGAATAACACAAGCACCTAACAGTGACCCCAAATGGATGGACCTGGTTTGATTGGCATCTCTTCAATAAATTTCTCTGCCTCAATAAGCTTTCCGCATCTCCCCAAGAGATCTACCACTGCAGCATAGTGCTCGATAGTTGGCTCAATTTCATAGTCCCTTTGCATGACTTTAAAGCACGCAAAGCCTTCCAATGGCAAACCCGAATGACCACAAGCTGAAATAATATTGACAAATGTTACAGCATTTGGTTTATGTGTTTGTGTAAGCCTGAGATTTTTGAATACTTGTAAAGCTGAAGCTCCCTTTCCATGGATCCCATAAATCGAAATAATCGAATTCCAAGAACCAAGGTCTCTTACACCCATCTCCTGGAAAATCTGGTTAGCGGAATTAACCCATCCCGACTTCCCATACATATCTATGAGAGCATTACAGACAAAAACATCTGAGTTGAACCCTGATTTGATGACTAAACCATGCAATATCTGCCCGTTCTCCAGTGAGGACATCATGGAACAAGCTTGTATCGAACTGATTATGGTTACAAAGTCTGGCATTAACTCGCTTCCACTTGAAGCATGGAGCTGACAGAGGTAATCTAAGGATTCATCAGCAAGATCGTTCTTCAGTAAACAGGAGATCATTGTGTTCCAAGATACAATATCTCTCTCCTCCATCCTTTTAAAAATAAAATGTGCCGACTCAATTTGCCCATGCTTTGCATATAAATCAATGACGGAGTTCTCTACAATGGTACAATGAAGAAAGCCCATCTTGAACACACACCCATGCATGGCCTTGCCATGGTCCAAAGATCCTGTTTGGGTGCAACCATGGATAAGTGCCGCAATAAGATCAGGATCAAAACATTCATTCTCATTTGGCGAAAAGAATTGGTGGAAGACCTTCACGCCCTCATCAAAAAATCCATTCTTGGTATACATTATGGCGAGAGACTTTGCAACAGGAATACTATGGTGGAGTTCCCACTTAATGAGGCAAGTATGAACAGCAGTAAACAAGCTTGGTCTCCCCAACAATGAGCAAGCCTGGATGATGCTCAACATCGTTACAATATTCGGCGCGATGCCCTCTTCTAACATTTCAACAAACAGAACCAGTGCATTCTCAAACATGCCATGGAGAACGCAGCCGGATATGATGGTACTCCAAGAAACCACATCCCTGGAACTCAAGCCACGAACAAGCCTTTCAGCATCCACGAGAGACCCAGCCTTTGCGTACATATCGATCAAGGAGTTCGACACGAACCCATCGTATGCAAAACCAGAGGCGACTAGATGACCGTGAAACATTCTCCCCATCCTCTCGTCCGTCAGCATCCCACAAGCCCGCAAGACCGCTGCAGCCGTAAACTCATTGGGAGCAGGCGCTGTTTCCTCAGACAACATGTCCACGAAGGCACCGATCGCGTCCGCAGCCGACCCGTTGAGGCAGTGCGCCGAGATGATGGTGGTCCAGGAAACGACATCTCTGCGGGGCATTCGGTCGAACAGGTCGAGTGCTCGGTCCAAGTGGCCGCATTTGGAGTAGGCGTCGAGGAGCGAGTTGGAGACGAAGAGGTTGGAGTGGAGTCCGGACTTGAGGAGGGAAGCGTGGGCGGACGCGGCGAGGTTGAGGTTTCTCCGGGCGGCGGAGAAGCCGATGAGGCGGACAGAGGCGGCGGAGTCGAGGAAGATGTTGCATGGGTCGGAGAGATCTGGGAGAAGAGGAAGAGAAGAGAGGAGAGATGGAGGGGAAGAGTGCATTTGGTCCGATGCAGCGGCTCACGGTGTACTTTCAAATGAGCAGTAGAAAAGATAATTGAAAAAAACAAATACAACAAAGCGAAAAAATTTTATCGGTTAATAAAATAAATTAGAAAATATTCATAGTGAACACTTTAAAAATATATGGAGACGTTTGATTTATATATTTTTTATTTTTATTTTTAAAAAATGTATATTTTCTATAAAATAGTGTTTGATTTGTATTTTTCATCTCTATTTTCTAAAAAAAATATAGTATTTTCTGAAAAATAGAGAATATCAATATGTCATTTTCTATTTTTTAGAAAATGTATGTTTTTCAGAAAATGAAAATATAAAATATGTAAACTAAATGCCCCCTAATATTTCTTACCAGCCACCAAGAAAAATTAGGAAACACTCGTGGTGGCAACCCATAAATCCATCATTGCTTAATTGTTAATCTCATTTGGAAAAAAAATTTCCTATAAATGCACCATAACTAAGAAATGAACTGTAAATATCTAGGAGACAACTGAGTCCTTTTACTACTACACCATTGCTCTGGGGCAAGAGAAGGAAATTGAGAAGTATAAGATGATTACATTCATCCTTACAACTCTCACAATTAAAAGTAAAACAAATGATTTGTAGAGAAAAAAAAAATTCAAAGAAAACCTTAAGGAAAGACATATGAAGGGATGGAGGTCATAAAAAGTGGAATAGTGGGCTCCATCACTATATGTCTTTCTTTAAAATTTTCCTTAAATTTTTTTTTTAAATGTATCATTGCTCTAAAAGTAAATAGCTAACCGTCGAATAATTAGAAATAATCATTAAATGATTAAAACAATTGAAAAGAGCAAAAAGTCAGAATTTTTTTTTAAAAAAAATAGATGTCTATCTATCAAAATTTAATTTTTACCATATTATAATAAATTTATGGTACCCGACCAATTGAGCATCCGTCAGTCAAAGGAAATATTAATAGTCGACAATTGGAAATTGAAGTTTTGAATATTAAAATATTTTGTTATTCAAATTAGTAGAGCATAAGTTGATTTCTAAGAAGTGTAATACTATTTTAGATTATCTTGTATCCCCTTTTGAAAGCACACTTATCTAAAATTGAATAGCTCCCATTATTTACTTAAAGCAAAAGACTTCACCTTTTCCGATCAGTTTAAATATCTTCATATTCAAATCTTAATTTTGATTTAAAAATTTTCCCAAGAATTTCTATTAATTAAAAAAAAACATAATAATAGTATTTATTTCGAACAGTTAGGAAAGACCCCACCATCTTTGGTGGTTACTTGAGATTGTCAGAAAATTATAGTGGTCCAACAACCGTCCAAAGTCCCTGCGACAAGTTATAATTTTTTTTTTTTGCTATTTTAAAAACAAAATATAAATAAATAAAATATGATTTCTAAATTTTCCTTAATCCATTTGCCAGAGCCACTGCCAACAAGCAATTACCTTTTAAAATATAATCGATCGTAAATAAGAACAAACAAACAAAGATTTCCTTTCAGATTTCTGGGATTATTCACAGGATATACGGCAACAAACTACAAAATGTCAAAAATCTGCAACTAAAATCTCAGAAAACACATAATCTGATGCGAAACCTGAAAACACAAGACACTTGACGACTGTTTACTTTCCTCAAGAACAAATGAACATATTTAAGAAGATGTAAATAAAATAGGAAAGAAATAAAAAGGTTTCTTACAAATGGTGATCATCATTCAGATCCGAACACAAAAAGCTGGATATTGGGGGGAATGAAGCCTGGTCCGAGATCTCCAAACACAAATATGATCAATCAGAGCCGAGATTAGTTATATTTCTGAATACCCCGAGCCAGACAACATTCCCCTCAAAGGAAAGCTTCTTAGGATCCGATGATCATGGATGAAATCATTACCACACAGAGAGAGAAAGAGAGAGATGAAGGAGGAGAAGGTGGTGGTGGAGGAGGAAGAGGACAAACAGAATCAAGAGGGGATGGTTGGGGAAGGAAAGGAGTAAAGACAGTATAAATAGGACAGTTGGCGAATAGTCCCTACTCAATGCACACAATTCTAGCCCTGTTATTTTGTGATATATGCAAAAATCCTATGGCTCATCTCACTGAAGTCATCTGTATGCTCCTAAACAGTGTCAGTCCCCTGTTCTCCTCAAATACAGAGAAGTTTCTGCTTCGACAGACACATGCACCACCCTGCAGCTCTGAATTCATTAATGGCTGGGATCCAGAAATGTATTCATTCTGATGCTAACTTTATTAGTTGCAGGAGGTGGTGTCGCATTCCATGCCTCACCTCCCTCGAGGATTTAATGCTGGTTCAGTTCATATATTTGAGGAGGGTTTCAGGACTTGGAAAACGGGAGGTTTCTTCTGTAGGAGCAAGTTGGGAATACAAAGGTGTGCTGGGAGAGGGTGTCAGTGCTCCTTTTCTCGCTTGGTTTCCTGGTTACACGGTTTAAGCATGGCCAAGGATGCCATTTGGTCAGGTGTTAGGCGATGGAGGGGACGCGCAGGAGCATCTGCATTAACTGATCCTGTAATATAGAAACCATTGTATACGTCATGTGTTTGCAGGATTCGAGAGGAGATGGAGTGGTGATGGGATGGCCACTCATCGATCGAGCCAACCTAAATATTTGAGCAAGAAAGCAGGTTTGCATGGGGCCTTAAGCAGGGACACTAACTGCACTGCACTGCAATGCACTGTGCAGTACTGCACAGTTGGATAGATTTCAAAGTGCTGAGGGGGAAAAAAAATGGTTTTTAGAAATATTAACCATTATCAATGATACCGGAGGGCATACGTCAGTCGATAATCCTTCGGAGTGGTCAACAGTCGAAGAGGGCTAACCATCAAACAGCTTGCTTGTTGGTGGAGTATAAATTTTTATCCTTCGTGTAATTCATCATCATTCATTTATCTCCTTAGTTGTCATAATTTACCTTCTCCGTATTAACTATAGGAGTAAGCGCTTCGCCTTACAATATCAAGTGGCTTGCTTGTTGAGGATCAACCCCGACCCATTAATAGATAAGAATGATAACCTATTAACAGATAGAAATAATGTATAATTGGGAGTATTTTTCTCATTCAATAGATAGAAATGATAACCTATTAACAAATATAAATAATATGTGGTTAAGATTATTTTTCTTATTCAATGAATAGGAATGACAACCTATTGACAAATAGAAATAATGTGTAGTTGAGAGTATTTATCTTATTCAATGGATACAAATGACAATATGTTAATAAATATAAATAATGTGTGCTTATGACTATTTCTCTCATTCAATGGTTAGGAATAAGATGCTTTTAATGGATAGGGTTTACTTTTATGTTCAATAGTGTATATTGTAGGGTGAATACTATAAATACTCTCCTCTGTATTATTTAAGTAGATGTATTCACAAGAATTTTGATTATAAAGTGCGAGTTTTTCTTTATCTTTTTTTTTTCTTAAAATTGTGAGTGATCCTTGAAAGTGTTTTATTGTCTTTTATTGTGGGTATAATACAAGTAATTTATTGACTTAATTTTAGTCCAATTCTCAACAACTGCTATCTGAGCGGAACAATCAGGGAGTGTTCCCAATGGAGTTATCTTGAATCGTGAGGAGTTTTATACTTTGCAAGGTTGTTAATCAAACTTGTTCAGTATAATCAAAGTTTTTCTAGCATGTATGTGCGACCTTTAAGTAGTAGGAGGAATAAAAAAAAATCAACAACAAAAGCTACAACATGGACAACATGTATGGAGTCTTGCCTATAAGGACCTAATCTTTGGGAGGTTGTCAGTAGTGGTGAAGATATGTAGTCGATAGAAGATGTCAATGTCATATTGCGAAAATCGAAGATTAATAAATCAGCTAAAACAATGTTTTCTTTAAATATCACAATTGAAGAAGAAATGTTAGAGTACATCCAAGATGTCAAAATACCAAAAGTATGAGGATACCTTTATCACACTTTTTTCAAAGAAGAATAATACGAGATTGCAACTTTTGGAGAATGAGCTGCTTGAAATAGTGCAATGAGACAAGTCGATTGCCCAACACTTCCATAACATGAAGTCGATATGTCACGAAATTTCAGAGTTAGATCTAATAGCTCCTATAGGGGAAACTAGGATAAAGAGAGTAATTATTCATGGTTTGAGACCAGAATATCAAGGGTTTGTTGTTGTTATACAGGGATGGCCAACACAACTATTGCTTCTTAAGTTTGAAAATTTACTTGCAGGTCAAGAAGCTAGGGCTAAGCAAATGGGAGGAGTCTTGCTAAAGGGAGGAAGCGCTCTACACCATAAAAAGTAAGGGCAACTTCAAGTGTCACACTGTTGATGGATCTAAAAAAGATGGTGACAAATTAAAAAGTTATCAAGGAAATGGAGACCCTCGTCTAGGAGGAGTCCCAAAGAATCACAGTGGTAGTAGAAAATTTGTTGGTATGGTTGTAAATAAATCAAACATTCATGAACAAGCTTAATGCTCTGTATGGTAAGAACTTGTTTATGTTCGTTTATAATATACAAGATCAATTAAATAAACAAGCTTAAACAACATCTTAAACTAAACAAACAAGTTTGAACACATATGTGTTCAACTCGTTAATATTCGTGAACAGCGTTCCTGAACAACATTCATGAACTATGTTCATTAATAAAATTCTTATAAATAATGCGTGGTTGAGAGTATGTCTCTCATTCAATGGATAGGAATAAGACGCTTTTGTGGTTAGGATTTATTTATTTTTTTGTTCAATGGTGTATGTTGCATGGTGAGTATTATAAATACTCTCCCTTACATTTAAATCCATGTATCCATAAAAACAAAATCGGTGTAGAATCTTCATTACAAAGTGTGAGTTTTTTTTTAATTATGAGTAATCCTTGAAAGTGTTGTAGTGTCTTTTATTATGAGTATAATACAAGTTATTTATTTATTTATTTATTTTTGGTCCAATTCTCTGTTGGAAAAATGTGAATGGAAAAATGGTGGAGAAGACTTCATTGTGCATGGGACTTTAGTCCCACATTGGAAGTTT
>JBBPFQ010000057.1:913226-923327 GCA_037974815.1 Kaempferia elegans
TCATCAGTTCTGGCACGGGAGCAAATGCCACAACATTGCCATATGCATACTTTGCTGAATAGAGGCAGAACTCCAGGCATCTTATAATTTCTGTAACAGGACCGCCAATGTAGTGGAATACAACAGCAAGGAGCAGTTTGCCCAAGTAACCGAGAAATTTCATAAAAGCTAACACAGTCTTTGCCCAATTTGAAAGTTCCCACAGTGCAGTTCGCCAAGCATAAACAAGAAAAACCAGTGCTGCGAGAAATAATAAGATAAATGAATATCTGATATACAAACGGTCATACACTGATTAGTACACAAATTTGATGAACTGCAAAAAAAAATGATCAAGTATATTTGGAAGCATAAAAAGAATAAAAAATCTGAAAAATTGAGTATCAGTGTTCAAACCCAGCAAAAGATTGAATCAGTAGTTGTAAATACCAAAGTTTAAAATACCAAGATTCTATCTTTCTATAAGACTTTTTATCAAATACTCGAGATAAGCCATAAAAGGGGAGAGCACAATCTGAATTATACCAGGTTAATGAAGTGAGATTACAGAGAACATACATTGTGCAATCACTATATGCACATTTCAGCGTCCAGATGGTCAAGATGCATAAAATATATACCCATAAGTTAACGAACAAAAAATTTGACAAACAACCTTTAACTAAGCAATATAATAAAATTAGATAAGAATTTGTTTACTAGTTTGTAGATTTATAAACTAACCATATTCCAGTTTTAAGAGAAGTAAAGATTCAGTAAACATCATACAGGATTCATTTTGATTGTTCTACAAATTATATCTCTACTTTTTTTTTTTGTCCACATACAAGCGGGCATGGCAACTTTCAGAAGTTATTGCAATGTGAAAATGCTATAAATTATAAGCATTATGAACTGCATTCATAATATCTGAGTTATAATTGCAACAAAAATAGGTATGCTCATATGCAAAGACACAGATATTCTTAAATGCTAATTTAGCTTATTCATTTTCTGAATTTTCATATAAAAAGAAAATCTTTGGTATGGTGGTCAACCATCGAGTCATAAAACAATTACTGACTGAACCATATGATGAAATGCAAACCATCAAATAGATGAAACTGACAATACAGAGTTCATTAACACAAATATGATGGTTCAACAAACCAAAGAACAAAACATCCTCACAATTGCTAATACGTAACTTTACTGAGTTTAGATGTTTCTCCTCATGAAGATGATAATGCATAAATGACGATGGAAAATCTCAGGAGAATAGCAACAATTTTACTTATCTGGTTAACATACCAGGAGGAGCACCAACAAATAATGGAGAATTTTCATATAATGGAAAATTTCGAGTTTTGATAACATTCTAAGCACCAACAAATACTGGCACAACATCAGGAGGAGCAATCATACGAATACCAATCCAAACCCTAAGAGAAACATAGCAATGTTCTTATCTGGTTAACATACCAATAGCCCATGGCCACCTGACCGGGCGATCGGGCGCTTCCTTTGTGAGGTAACGAAATCTCTCCGGAAAAGTGCTCTGTCCCCTCGCCTGATTAGCCTCATCGGACTGAGCAGCCTCCGGCTCCGAGCTCCCTTCGTTCCTGGAGGCGGAGGAAAGAATTCGCCACTCAATTTTAGCAGTAAACCCTGACTGCACCGAAGATGAGTAGAAGGGTTTCAGGGAGGACGTGCTGAGGAAAGTGAGGGCTTTGTCCGTAGTTGTTGAAAGATAAGTAGAAGCCCTGGATTTACGGCATACAGGAGGAGCAAGAAAACGAGGGGAGATGCCAGTGGAGAGCGAATTGCAGGTGGCGAAGGTCATCGACGCCATGGAGGGGAGGAAGAGAAATCTCAGACAAACCCTAGACACTCGGAATTCAGCATTGTCTTTAGGCTACGTTGTAATCAGCCATGTAATCCGATTCAAGATTTATTATTTTATTTAGTATCATTTTAATTTATATAATACAATTTAGATTACATTTTAACTCAGAATTTAATATGTCAAAAATATCCTTAACTTATTTCATGAAAACTTTCAACAATCATCGACACCACCTCCCTCGTTGGTGGTCGATCACCCATCGTCCGCTTGCCTCCCGTCAGTCGGTCGTCGCCTGTCCATCGCCTGGCCGCCACTCGCCGACCAACCGGCCGCCCACTGTCAATCGCCTGCCGTCCGACCGCCGCTCGTCGATAAAGGTCGTTGGATATTTTTATCTTTTTATATTAATATGAAATCACCCTTATAATCAAAGATTACATAAACTCTTTACTAAACGTAGTAATGTAATCAGTGGCGGATCCCCGACAAAAATATAATGAGGTGATCAATACCTTCCAAGGGCCAAGGGCCAAGGTTGGAGGTCTGGTGGGCGGTGGTGGTGGCAGTGCATGGGCGTGTTGTACATCACCGACGGTGGGCAACAGACGAGTCAACGGCGGGCAGTAGACGAGTTGGCAACAAGGCAGGCAGGCTGCAGCGAAACAATGATATACTCAAGGAAAGGTACAAAGTGATGGAGCCCACCATTTCACTTTTTATGGGCCCCATCATTTCATGTGTCCTTTCTTTAATTTTTTTTTTCTTTACAAATCATTTCTCACCCGCAACGGATTACAGACAAACTCAATAAAAGATAATTATATTTTTACTATTTTTATTATTTCCTTCTCTATTTAATGACACATATCGTTTCATAAAGATAAAAAAATAAAAAGTAAATAAAAAAGAGAAAAAAACTAAACGTGTCGTTTATTTAAGAGAAAGTAAAAAAAATAAAATAAAATAACAAAAAGTGGAAGAGTCATCTTCGTTGATGACTCGTAGTTTCGTTGCTTTTGCAGTTTCCAAGGCTAGGACTAGGAGAGAATTGCATCATGTGTAGCCAACAACAACTGCGACGCCGATGCGGCGATGTCGGATGGTACTGCTCGAGCCTCAAACTTGTCTCCCTCGTCGTGACCTCGCCTCTAAAAGTCTGAGTATATTAATAAAATTGTTGGAAGCAAAGGATACTTCTCATTAAATGTAATATTAATTATATTACATTATAAAATTTATTAAGCTTAACTAAATTTAGTCTTAGTAGCTAAGTATCATATCTTTGATTATATTTGAAGTACAAATTTGCGACGTGGACCACTTGACCTTGCTTATATATCGACAACAAGTTGAGCCGATAAATCAAACGTCTAAATCTACAACCCGCCGACGCTGACTTTGAAATGACGAAATCAACGCCACCAGATTCTGTAGCCGACCGCCTACTTTGCTTTAAACGATCCTCCCCCAACGAACTGATCTCGCGAACTCAGCTCCTCATTAATATTGTGTGCCCACCGAGACATTTTAAGAGGGGAAAGTGCGAGATTCCTTGCGTCTGTCTGCGACCTCCCAACCGAAGTCCCACAACTTTTTTCTTTAATCAAGATTTGATTTTTTCTTCAGCAGGAATGGCGTGGATGTTGAATGGAGAGGCCAAGAATTGATTTTTTTTATCACCAGGTCAGCGATCGTTTTCTTGATCAGGCGTCTTTTTTTCTCCCTTTCTTGATCTTTTTGCTCTTCATCTCGTGGGGAACGGATGGCCTCGTCTTGTGATCTATAAGGAAGCAGAGTAAAGAGGGCAGGGTTTTGAGCTGACATTGATGGCCATGCCGTGGAGCTTGGCCATGTACGTGATGGGCATGGTGTGGGTGGTTCTCAGCGGCTGGGTGTCCACTTGTTTGATGATTGCTGACGAGATCGCACGCGGCCTCAGGTCCGGCGAGATCGGCACGCTGCCTGTCGGTTGATCGGCACGCTTCCCTTTCTTATTTGTGTTCGTGTTCTTATTGTGCAAGCATGCCACTCTTGATACTTATCGGTAATACCGAAAGAGAAATCTTGTAATTTGAAGTTTGAGGCAAAAAGTAATTAATCTATCGAAAGTTTGTATAATATCTGAGTGAATTGTGGTGGCAACGAGACCTTGAGACTTAATTGTTTCTTTCTCAAGAACTGTAGTTTGGTGAACTCTTATTGTTGAACAGTAGTTGCAATAACATCAGTAGCTCTTTTTTGTCAGTGGTAGCAGCAGAGACAAGTGCTCCATCACCACCAGGGACTTGTGCTCGTAAATTTGGGACAACCATGAGTTGTGATTTGTACAATTTCATAATCTCATTTCCTACTTTTAGATCCAGAAAACTTTCTGTGAGCATTTCCATCTCTGCAGTCATACTGAGCCATCATTATCTAAATGAAAAGATGCTCTTGATGATATATAGAGCAAATGCTGATTTTTGCTCAGGTACGATCAACATGAGAATCAAATAGATATTGTTCCGACGAAAAATTACGTGGACGGTGGAAGTCGAAGAGGCAACCAAAGAAAATGACGTGGAGGGTGATGAGGAAGAAAGAATAGGGGTCCTGCAAGATTAACACGAACGTTAAAGGAACTCATCGGAAGAATTTCGGTGGAAACCCCTTCGACGCTCAAGTCAGGAAGAGAAAGAAGGAATTGTTTGCGAGAAGGAGAACTTAGAAAAAGTTTTACCTATAGTTTCCTGTTCTTTTTATAGGCGAGTGTCCCTTCTCCCACGATTAGGGCTGAGCTAGCATTGATCATCGTGTGCTGGCAACAGTTCCCGCATTTATGGACGTGTCATTTAGGGAGAATATTCGATATCTTTATTTCTTGATTTTCCGTCCCCCTAATCATGAGGAAATAATCAGTAATAAATGTTTACCTTAATGATAAGATATCTCTCCCCTTTTTATCATTAATCTTCATCGAAATTCCCGTGGGAGGAGGATATAGACTTTTTATAATATGGTCCATAGTTATGGCTAAGGAGTTCCCGGCTACTGTTTACCCGAAGTGGTCTCGGGACTTTATATGCCCGAGGTGACCTCGGGATTTTGTGTGCCCGAGGTGACCTCGGGATTTTGTATGCCGTGACCTCGGGACTTTATGCGCCCGAGATGACCTCGGGACTTTTTGAGCCCTTGTGCGCCTGAGGTGGCCTCGGGATTTTGTATGCTCGAGGTGACCTCGGGCTCTGCCTTGCTGGTAATTTTCCTATATACTCTTCGCTTCTTAACATCCGGATCAGATATATACCCAGATAAGATGTATAATCTGATAATTATATATTTGTTGGACTATGAAGTACTTCTAGAGACAATAATGGATAAACAAGTTGTAGCCATCAATGAATGTCAGTTGCCTTGGCAATGTTGTGAGTTTAAATAACATTAGGAGGATCACGATCATTATAAATTTTTATCCTTACTGATGAACAAAATTTTAGAAACAAATTTACCATACTATGTGGAGGACTAAAAATGATTGTCTAATGAGCAGTCTAATTCATCATTCAGTTATAACTACAACGTTCCCAAGCACTCCATAGGTATGAGTTACTCTCAACTTGCCTTTACATAGATGCTAACTACTGGTGATCATATTTACAAATAACTTTTGAGAGAGCAAGCATGGGCTTCAAATTTGGAAGTAAGCAAACAATATCAGGTTCGTCTCTTGAGAAATCTTTAGCATGCCCGTGTATTTCAAGGTCTTGGGAACTAGTTTCTGCCTCGAATTTTGCTCAATTATCCTCTAATCGACTGACTCAGAAATAAGACTCTCATCCTGCTGAGCAAGTAACCACCAAATTGTAGTTGTTATCTGCATTAATATCATTTCCCTCCATCTTTACCACATGTACAACCTTGAGTAGGCCTCTGCATCAAACATGGTGAGATTCCAAGTAGACTAAATCAGGAAATTGTTGTTACATACTTATGTAGTGTAAACCTATTACCAAAGCTTTGGTGAAGATTGTACACGACCAAATTTAGCTCATAGAGAAGGAAAGTTGATCCATTTCCATGAAAGTTTGATTTTCACGTGTTGTTTCAATCATATAAGGGATTAAAATAAATATCTTTTGACATTGCTTACCCATTTTAGAGTGATAGAGAGCTCGTCCTTCCACTCCCTTTGTAATATATACTCCAGCCCTTCAATTCAATCTTACATTACTGTGATTCACTAGTTTATATTGTTGCTTGACTGGCTAGTAACACAATTTTCCAGACTGCTTCTTAGTTTTTCTTGCAAATGTGTAGGTTCCAAGAGCTTCAAATTTGTCTGAGTCTCAAAAGATTGTTTTGTTTGTACCTCAGACATCTACTCCTTGGACTTGTAGATGTCTCAGGAAGGTTTTCCAGTTACATATGTACACTCAAACGCATGCCTGCAAAATCTCAGTTTGGGGGCTTTATACGTAGTTTGTCATATATCCCAACACAGTTTTCTAATATCTTTTGTTTTCGTACCACTGATCTGCCCTAGTAGCCTTGTAAATCTAAAATTTTAATCCGCAAACTAATCAGCAATTTATCTTGGATGGTGAAGACAACATTTAGCAGTGATGGAGCTCCATTTTGGTTCATCATCAACTTTTGCAACAGTGACGAGCAAGAACTAATGGATTTAAATCAACAAGGGAAGAGAACAGTGCAGCTAAAAAAGGGGATATATTACAAAATAATCACTAAACAACGTACAGTGATGCTACAACTAACAACTCCAGATGTCCCTCGAGAAAGGAAGGAAGAATTTGCGACAACAACATGCCCAATCTTCTCCAATTTATTGACTGAGAGGTACACATTCAAGTTCGATCTCCAACTCACCACGTTCTACATTTTGAAGTTTCAAGGTAATCTCCTGCTTTACTCTGCCCTCGTCAAGGGATATTATACTATCTTTTACCAGAGTGTTGTCTTCCGAAGCTAGCCATTTCCCGAGCTGCATAGATTCTGAGATGCCTGAGTTTTCATATGCTTTGGCTGCTGCTACGAGTGGCTGGATGTCAATCTCAGCCTCCCCCATGTGGTCGTCAGTCGAGAAAGTGTCCTTATCATACACTTGCTGCAACCAAAAAAACTGTCAGCTTATACCTTAAAATTGTGCATCCGTAGAACTAAATCAAAACACAGAAGAAACACTCGACATTTTGGAGAGAAGAACCTCAGTTACCTTAAAAATTTACCCTGCAAGTAATTTCCAAACATAAACTTGCATCGTATTTATTGTTCAACAAAATTCAAAGCAGAAACCAAATAATGTGGTCAAGGATGATCTATCTTCAGCATTCAACATTGACTGACTATCCAGAGAAGTCTCGTAGTACAGCATCGATTTTCAACTTTTCCATGGTAAACCAACTCAATTTCTGAGTTATAGATGCAACAATAAGCTAAACTCTGAAACACCAAGCTGCATTCTTAAAAACCCTTCCGTTTGTTAGGCATGAAATACTTTCTAGAGGAACTTACCTTAAGGTGAGAATATTTTCAATAGAAGTAGGCCATTTTCTTGTTGCATAGTGTCTATGAAAGCGATAACAAGATTATTTTATGTTGTTTGATGGAGAAAAATGAACTAAAAGAGAGAAAAAAAAAAAGACTATTAAACTCTTTCTCATTCACATAAATACAATGGTTACTAGAAAAAAAAAAGTAAAAGATTATTATAGCTGTGAACCTAATAATAGAAAAGCACAATAGTAGAACAAAAAATATATATGTTCAGTAGATTATAACAAAAATCTAATACTTTTTATCTAACATCAACCACAAATAATTGAACCCAAATGGACGTCCTTATATCAATTTAAGATGTCATTTTCATCAAGCAAGCAATATATTTTAATGCAACATAGTACAAGAATACAAAAATGTAATTATGCCATATCATCAAAAATATTGCACTTTTTAGAGCAACTACATAGTTCTACTTACCAACTTCAAAAGTGGGATAGGGTCAGGGATTGACAACATTAATTTTTCATTCCATACAGGGTTCAAGTTGCTCTTTATCACCCGTGTTTTCATTGACTGTAACAATGAAGTAAAAAATTAATTGTTAAAGCGAACTCAGCATTTCAAATATTCCAACTGGAAAGATAAATGTCTTGCCTGGTGTCCCAAGCTCAGGATAACATATGGATCACTGCTCACCACATCACGAATAGCTAAGTTGGTGCCCCTGATCACGTCAACCTTAATTAATCCAACAAATTCTACCATGCCAATCTACAAAACATTACTTTGGTTATCGCTTATCACTTGATCAGATACATTCAAGAATTGCATATTTATTCTAACAATGCAATTCATACCATTTTCTTTATAGATTTATGTTCTGTATCTTTTTTTCTCCTGCTATTATGAAATGCCTGACCTAGACCATGGCGAATACCAGTATGTTGTTCCTCAAGGTGTCTGTTACTTGGACCATGGTGCAGCAAACACGCATTACAACTAGACATGGAATATTCATTCTGTGCATTTGAACTTGAAAACTGTTGAAACTCATATTTTCTCCTGAGCATAATTATATAAACATTTAGATTGAGCCAAAGTACAGTGCAAAACTAGAATTGCGAGAAGTGGACCTGATAAAATCAGATCGTTCCTCGATAGAGGAATCTGGTCTTAGCTTCCTAATATTTTCTGGCAAAAAGGCTTCATATCGCATATTCACAGTAGCATTACCACCCGCCTCAATTATAAAATCAACCTGTTCGTCTGTCCAATCATCCAACTTCGCTGAGAGGATCTGTTGAAGGATAATGGAACACATAAAAAAAACAAAGTAGAAAGTGATTAAAGAAAAAGGCACCAATATTGATATAAAACACCTCCTATGTGAATCCCAAACTTGGATTGAAATTGTAGAGTTTTGAATTAGGCTATGGCAGTGATCAAAATGTTGTTTGTTATTATGGTTGGATGTTATGTTAGCCTCATTTTAATAAAATTACCCATTTATCCTCTATAATCAATACAAGCCATGAAATTTAGCAAAGATAAAATGTAACCTTTACGAGCACATGGTCAATCTTAAATGACTCAATGTATTACCAAAGTCCTATTAAAAGTATATTTCCCAACCATGTCAGCTCAGAATCATTTCAGAAATTTAGTAATGCATAATTTAGTGATTTTTTTTTAAATGAAACTTTTAACGTAGATGATCATTGCAGAGGTATTTGTTTCCATTCTTCTTCAGTTTAGAACATATTTTATACAGTTGAAACTCTAAATTTAGGTATCTAATTGAGTTCTCTTCATAATCAATAACCTAAACTAAAGGAGCAAAGTTCATGTGGAATCTAACTTGGTAAATGTTAATAGAGTTAGGTTGTCACTAATCTATCAGTAGGACAATTTCTTAAGACTCCAATATGCAAAATATAGTGATATATATGTAATAACTAGATCATTTTGAAACTGAATCAAATGTGATATGAATACAATTGCACTATGTTGAAGCTATGATGCTCCACACCCAATAGTCACATATGAACAAATGCAGTGATTCATTATAGAAATTAAATTAGTCCCATTCCTAAGGACTCCAGGTTTGGGGTAAGTGGTTTACCAATTCTTTATATTTTTTTGGTAGTCTTACCAATTCTTTATATGGGGCAAAGGCGACCTCAAAACCTTATGTGGCAAATAACCATCCACTTACCACCTCAGTTATGCTTGTGGGGGCCTTACCAATTCTTTATATGGTATTAGAGCATCTCCAATGCAAGCTTTGTAAAAGGTTTGTAAAACTAAAAAAGCTTAAGAAAAAAGCTTGAATGATTGTGAAAGGGAGGTTTGAGCTTTTTAGTTCAAGAGTATGTTTGATTTTTTAAACCTGCTTTTTTTCTCTTAAAAGTGGAGTCAATGATCATTAATAATTATTGATGAAATAATATTGCATGTATAGCATTTAATTATAATATTTTATTTCATGAATGGTCAATGTTGTACTTTTTTCTTTTAAAAATAAATATATTTTCTAAAATTTAAAAAAAATATACAAATGACTATAATTAAATTAAAATGTATAAATTAATTAAATATTAAATCTTACTATATTATTAAGAATCTGGCCCCAATACTAACAGATTTCCAATTAATTTGGTGAAGCCTACAATAAAATTACATTAATATCCCTCAGCTGCATGTATTATTGAAAAATTTTCTCATTAATCAATTATAGATCTAGAGTTCGAGACTCATCTGCAGCATATTATTAAAAA
>JBBPFQ010000057.1:923427-935947 GCA_037974815.1 Kaempferia elegans
AATGAAAAAATAATAAAGCAAAATATGTGATTTATAATATAAGATCCATAAAAAAAGTTATATGGAGGTTTTTTTTATTATGGATATAATAATAAATTTTTAAATTTTTGATGTGGCTTATTGGAACTAAAAAAAAAAAACTTATTGAGAGGTTTAACTATTGGAGATGTTATGATAGGTTTTGTTACTTTTGATATGACATTGATGTGACATATTGGGAATTACAAAAAAGCTTATTAAAAGATTTGTCTATTGAAGACGCCCTTATAGTAAGAGGTCTAGAGTTCAAATATCGAAAATAAATAAATAAAATAACTAGGATATTCCTTGAAGTCATGATGAGCGTGAAGGAGTGCATTAAAGCTAGAATGCTCCATGCTCATTAGTCCCATATGAACAATAGTCGATTGTATAAATTGGTCTGCATTAATCCCACATGGACACATGTGATCATGCATTATACAAATTAGTTGATTTCCTAATAGCTTGAGTTTTTAGGAAAAGTGATTAGCAAATCAAACATAGCACACGCTACCAAACTACACAAAATGCTTATGTTTGAGAAATCTTGAATGGAACAAATTTACTCTGAAGTCATTCGTGCATATTATTACCTTAGAGATATGAACTCCAAGACTTCGATGAACTCCAGAACACTTGATACAAATAAATACACCTAGATTTAATGATCTGTACATATAGAAAAAATATTGTCAGATATAACAACTAGTACGAATGGGATTACCAAAAAATGGCATTTAGCCAATAGTTGATGATCAAAAAATTAAGCTTTCAGCTTAAAGAAAATGTGAATGCACAAGAAAGTGCTTCATGAACTTTACTACTATTATCTTTAAAAGAACTCATAAATACAATGGTAAATTGGTAATAGGGAACAAAGCCATTGCATGTTGAACCAGGGAACGATAGCTTCATATTGGTCTAAATTCTACTAAATGGTGAAACAGAGAATTAGAGACATTTTAACATTAAACTTATAGTTTTCGACAATAGTAGTAAATGTACCATAGTGATCAACTTAGACAACAACATCAGCTATTGGTATTTTATACTTCAAACTTCACATTAAATATAGTAGTTAGGATCAGTGAGAATATGACTATTTACCATCTAACAATGGCGATACACAAGATGCAATCACAATAGCAAAACAACCTATTGATGTTGTAATAGGAAAATCATAAAGATCTATACACTATTCAGACTAGAACACTCACACCCATTTTGGATCTGGATAGTTGCAATCAGCACAGTATCTATTGCTTGGTTGATTCATTACAATTTCTAGCCTTTTTTGAGGAGTCGGGGAACCTGAAAAAAAGTGAAAGGTAGACCAAAAATTAAACAAAAAATCAAGAGAAGGATCAAGACAGATAGATCCACAAAATCCCACTCCCAAAACAGAATATTTCATTAAATTAATCTCTTCGTTGAGATACTGATTGTGCATACAAAATTTAACTATAAAGATCTGCTATGGTTGTATGATAATTTTTTTGGATTTTTGTATTAGGGTTCATGTAGGAAAAGTTTCTAACGACATCAAAGAAGATCTATGACAAAAAAAAATTAAAAAAAAAAAAGAAGGAACGAACCGATAGGAGGGCAGGAGTCGTAGAAATCTTGTTCGGCAGACATCATAATTCAATGCCCGCAACCACCTCATTCAACGCCTTCTCCTAATTGCGAAATGATACTTATCCCCAAAGATCCGAACAACAAATTCCTAATCCAACATAAATGAGCAAAAAAAAACAAAAATAACTTTCTTGTACCTGTCCTGATGTATCGGACGGAAGGTGCAATCGCCTACCCATCCAAAATTAAAGGAATTGTTGATCTCATTCAACAACATGCCTATCAATTAAACGCTTCCGGAAGAAAACAAGCAATTTGATGCGATGTCCCAATTTTTTTAAAAAGAAAACATAATGAAAAAAAAAATTAAGAAAACAGAAAGCCATAGGAAGAGAGTTATTAACTTATTATAACCGATAATGTGGTCTATAAATAACTCGAGTACTACTTTACGACTGACGCGTCATGGAAAAGTGAGAGAAGTGCGACCTGTCATGGACAAGGTATAAAACGTGGTACCCCAAATTTTGACGCCTCTGTTTAGGATGGTAAATAAATCAAACGTAACAAGTTTAATATTTTATTTGATAAAAATTAATTTATATTTATTTAATATATATAAGATTAATTAAATAAATAAGTTTAAAAAACTTATTAAATTAAATAAATAAGTTTGAACACATATGTGTTCAACTCGTTAACATTCGTAAACAATGTTCGCGAACCATGTTCGTTAATAAAATTCTTATCAACATGTTAAATAAATAAAATAATAATAATAAAATAATTTTAAATTATCAAACTCAATAATCAATCAAAAAATAAAAATTTTAAATAATAAAACAAACTTAAATTGGGAGATCGATCACATCTAAACGAACCAAGCTCAAGTCAAACTTAAATTGAAAATTCGATAACATTTAAACAAATCAAACTCAAGCCAAGTTTCAAACAAGCTCAAGCTCAAAAAACTAAATCAAGCTAAGTTTGAACAATAATTTCAAAAGCTTGGTTCATTTTAAGTTCGGCTCGGCTTAACTCGATTACCTTATCAACAAACTTGAACGCCCTGAAGCTTGGCTCAACTCGACTTATATATTTATAGCCCTACCACAGTTAGTGCCTTGGAGAAATTGCCCATCTCATGTGATTACCAACAAATTTATCATATATTATAGTAAAGATGGAATCTATCACCTTAGCAGTTTCACTTGATCGACTCCATGATTACATGTGAGGAGATAAATTGAGAGATTTTTTTTTATCATATATGATTAGTAAATTAGATACTGTCAGCTTGAAAATTAATAAGACTAATAAACTGATGAATTAATTTCAGTTCATTACAATTTTTGAAGCTAATTGTAGTTCTTGGGATGACTTTGTGCTTAACCAATTAAGGAAGAAAAACTGAAATATGAAGCAAAACTCTAAAGAATGCCTGAAAAGGTGCAGCTCCCTCCATGTGATAAAACCAAACTGCAAGAAATATGCAAAAACAAAAAAAAAGGTATATATATATCACTCCTCACACAAGAATATATATACAAAATCACCTTAACTAGAACAAAAATGAAAGACACATTTCATCAAAGTATTTGGGTGCAAGAAGATCAAGCAATTTTTTCTATTTTATTGTCCAAAAAAAAATAAAAAAAAGAAGATAAAGTAAAGGAGTACCTTAATCTTTGCATGAGTATATATATGTATTATAAACACGTCATTGTGGATCGTGTGAAAGGATTCTCAAAATTCGAGTCCTAATTAATTATAATGACGATAATTAATTATCGCCTAATTAATTAATTAACAGGTTTTCCTGTCAGTTAATCCTAACAACCTAACAGGCGATAAGCTTCCTGCAAGCAATAACCTCTTCTTGCTCTCCGCTATCGTCTCCAGCTTCGGCGACCAAGGCCTCTCCCTCGGCCCCACCAGCTGCGCGAAATGCTTCCTCAGCTCCGGCGTGGTGCAAATCGCCGCTTTCCCACCATCTCCCCGCTCTCCTCCGTCACCTGCTCCGCCGCCGACGACCAGCTTGGTCATGAACTCGGGGAGCACCTTGATCATCGCCCGCCCATCCCCGCCCTTCACGTAGGCGAACGGGCAGCCGGCGAGCGGCGCCCGCGGCGTCGAGGACAGCGACGCCACCGACGCGGCGGTGAGCGGGCTACCGTGGCAGGGGAACTTGTCGAGGGGGAGGACCAAGTAGGTGCGGCCGGGGAGGAGTTCGTCGTCGATGGCGAGGGCGGGGACCGGCCGGCCGATGAAGAAGGCGTCGGCGGGGCAGACGATGCAGTCGGAGAACCGGAACATGAGTTCGCCGGCGGGTTGCTGCTGGTGGAGGAGCTCGGTGGCGCCGCCCCAGAAGACGAGCTTGATGGGGCCCTCGGAGCCGGAGGTGAAGCAAGAGACGCGTTGGACGGCGTTCCCCATATCGATTACTTACGACTTATGACAAAATCTAAACAACGAGCGCATATATATAGCACGGAGGGGAGTTGACTTGACCGGTCTTCTCCGCGGGCCGGCCGTTAGTTTTGCATCCCGTCGGTGATGAAGAATCAGTCAACGACTCAACGCACAGCCAATTATATATCTGGCATATTTATTATACTCATTGTCAACCCATGAAAAAAAAATAAAAAAGTTAAATGACGGCTTTAATTTTTTAAATAATAAAATAGTAGTACCTTATCTCATTTTCCATTTTAAAAATATTTTAAAGCTAATTATAGTCAATCAAATATCAATTATATTCAAAATTTATAATGTATTATTAACTCAAATATATTACTCTGTGTTATTCAAACCCTATGATACTTTTGATTTAATAATACTGAAATAATAATATTTTAAAAAATAAGAGAAAAAATATATCTATATAAATGATAATAAAGAACATTTTTCTAATTCAGCTATTAAAAAAAATTAAGGAAGTGCTTGGTTAATTGAAGCATATAGAAATAAGAATGAGATTGATAAAAGTGAAAAATGAAATTATAAATAAAGGAGTTTTTATTTCTCCATTTTATCAAGTAATGACTTATTCTCCTATTTAGGAAATTAAATTCATAGGATTCAATTTCCCAAATTAAATATTAATTTTTCATTCTCATACCATCCAACCAAGCAACTCTTAAAACAAAATTTATATACGTTTAAAATTTGAATTCTGAAATATTTATTACTAATGAAATTTATTTATTTATCTTTTAATTTTCATCATCTTTATGTATTTAGATAGCTATCATTTTCCGAAAATCTCAGAAATCCAGTTGGCAATGTATTAAATTTGGTCAAAGTTTAATTTTTTCTCCTATATCAAGTGGCTGAGGAAAATAATGGTTTTGTCAAAGAGAGCAGCAGGTCGGCATTCCAAACGATAACTTAACTAATGGTCTCCCCCAACTCTTAAGAACAATAAAACTCGTTTTTTTTTCAATTAAAAAATAATAATTCAGCTCACGAAGCTCTTGTCATACAGATCCTGATTAAAGATCCATTATACGTACCTATACTATTCTTTTTTACAAGAAACAAGAGGCGATTTGAATTAGAGATGTCAATTCAGATGAATGAGATCAAATTTAAGTTGGATTGTGAATATTTTTTTTAACTTTCAAATCGAATCTGACCTAAATCAGAAATCAATCCGAACTTAACCCAGAGAACTCATATAACCTGATCGAAAATAATTTTTTTTTTTACCATTGTCCCAATAATTCTTCACTTTTATCTCAATACTCCATCACTATTATACTAACATTGGAATTAATATACATAAAACATCTTAATTTTTAAAATAAAATTTAATTTAACCATAAAAAATCAATTAACCTCTAAATTTGGGTCAACCCGAATCCGACCCGACCTAACCCGAAAATTTTCAACCCTAAACCCTCCACCCAAATCCGACTTGTATCTGACCCGAACTCAAAAATATCCAATCCGAATTTAATTTTTTTTTATCGATTCATATTCAATCGTCAGATTGGATTTATTTATTACACCACTAACTTGAACTTATAATTTAACTTTTATGTCATAACTCAACAATTTTACTTTAAGATTAAATTTTATAATATACACGCTCATTAACATCTTTTAATAATAATAATAATATCTAAAAAAATGTCAACTAGGGAACCAATTATAAATCTTGTGGAACACGGGAAAGATTTTCCTTCCCTTTTGGGTGACGTATCTATCGAAAAAGCTTTGATAGTGACATGACATATGAAGATACCATCTAAGGCCGGGTAAAGTTCGATCTGACACTGCCGAACCGTAGAATCGAACTCTCCAGACGGCTCCATTTTGACTTTTTTTTTTTTTAATTTGAAAAACTCTTCCTAAAAATTTAGTTAACTTACATTAAAAGTTAATTACGATTTAGTCTTTCAAAATTTATAATGTAATAAGAGATAAATTATAGGGTTAATTATAGCTAACCATTAAAGCTATATTTGGTAGGGGTAATCAAAATTTCACTCGACGCCTTACCGACGCCCGCCAGCCCCTTGTTACCCGTCGATCGCCCGCCGCTCGTTCGCCGTTCGCCGCCCGCTGCCCGTCTACCGTTGGCTGTCACCCTCCGTAGGTCGCCCACCGCCGACCGTCGTCTGCCGACCGACCGCCCGCTGTTCGACGATAGAGATCGTAGGATATTTTTATCATTTTATATTAATATAAATTACATTACTTATAAAAAATAATTAGCACCAAATAAAAGAATATAATCACATAATCAAATATTACATACACCTTTTTAACAAATATAATAATATATTATTATTATTGTTGTTGTTGTTGTTATTATTATTATTATCTTACTATATTATTAAGAATCTGGGTTCAATACTAACAAATTTTCAATTAAGTTGGTGAAGCTTATGATGAAATTACGTTAATATCTGCAAGTAGAGAAGCTTCTATAAATACCTTATATCGGTGACATTAAAAAGTACACCTTTATTAGCCTTTTGGCTAAGATCAAGTGTAGTATATGTCTTTATAAGTTTTATATCTGATATAAAAAATTAAATTATTTTTTTTTATGACGCCGAGTCTGTTACAGTAGTTTGTTCTGGGGTTCTCGAGCGTCCCTCTTGCGTTGTAATACTATATGGGTTGGGTTCTCTCTAGAGTCCCCCTTGCGTTGTACTACTACTACATGGGTTTGACGCATCATTATCAAATCTAATTTATCGTATTTATATATTATATTGCACATGCAACGTGTATTATTAAAAAAATTTCTAATTAATCAATTATGGATCTAGAGTTCGAGACTCATCTGCAGCGTATTATTGAAAAATTTTATCATTATAATTCAAAATCTAGAGTTCGAGACTTAGGTGCGGCGTATTATTATAAATATTTTTCATTAATAGGTATTGCACTACCATGGTCTCTTTAGTCTCACACCTTAGAATTAACAATACCGTAAGTAAAGAAGCTTCTATAAATACCCTAGGTCAGTGACATTAAAAAACACATATTTCTCGGTCTTTGGTCAAGATTAAGGGGGCGCTTGGTAGACGGGTTTAGAAGACGGGGAATGCGAATGAAATATGGTTCATTCCCATTCTTGATGCTTGGTAGACGGGAATCAGAATCTGAATATTTTAATATCTGATATAAAAAATCAAATTAATTTTTTTTTATGACTGTCCCCTTGCGTTGTACTACTATATGGGCTCACCACATTCTTACTAAAACCAATTTATCGTATTCATGTATTATGTTGCACATGCAACGCGTGTGTGCAATGAGTAGTCTTAATTAATAATTTAAGCAATTATAATTAATCAATTTTTTTTTTAAATGAAAACAATGAGGAGGCTTCGCAATTCAAAATAATGCATATTGTATAGCTATACAGTATGAATACGTATCAATATGATTACAGAGTACATCTGTCTATAAGTACGGTGTCTAATCAAATAAACAATAATGTGTGTATCAATCTGAATATCAAAAAAGGCAACAAAAAAAAGGGGGTAAAATAGAAAATGTTCAACGACCATGACTTCTCCTCAGTCCAACCACCGCCGCCGGATGACCAGAAGGGTCAAAATTGGCCACCACCATCCCCATCCTCTGCCCGTCGGCCCTGCTTCTCCGTTCATCTCCGGGACGCTCTCCGATCCCGGCGAGCTCCCCTGATAGTCGGGGTTACTTCCGTACAGGCTCTGAATTCCTTCTAGGTCGTCGTTTGCCAGCACAACCTTCCTCGTCCGGGTCCTCAGCGACGGGTACATGATCGCCTCCGCCACGGCGGAGTGTCCCAGCCCCAGCAAGTGGCCGATCTCGTGCACCGCCACCGATTCCAAATCCACGGCGGCGTCGGAATCCGCCCGCCGTACGTCCCCCTGCGCCACCCAATCCTCCGCCGCGTCGAAGTGCAGCCGCCCGTCCGTCGGCGAGAACGCGTGAGCCAACGTCCCGAGCTGCCCGTCGAACGGCTCCCCGTCGCCGTGCGAGCCCAGGAAGAACCCGATATGGAGGTCCGCCTCGGCCTCGTTTTCCGTCTCCGTGAACGTCAGCGTGGTGGCGTTGGCCCACCGTTGAAAGGCCCTGGCCAGGACGTCGCTGAAGACGCCGCGGTCGATGGAGACGTCGGAGGTGGAGACGATGGCGTACGTGAGCCTGCGCCTCCATATGGGCCACCGGGGATTGCCGGGGAAGTAGGAGTAGAGGTTGCGGCCGCGGACGGAGGAGCCGTTCATGACAGAGGAGCCGTTGATGAAATCACCGACGCCGCAGCGAGGGGTGATGATCTGGGAAACGGTTTCCGAGTCGAGCTCGCCGGTGACGTTGAGCCCGAAGTTGCGCTGGTAAGTGCGGACGGCGGCCTCGAGCGCGTCGTCGAAGGCGTCGGTGAAGTTGGACGGGGAGAGGTAGCCGAATTGCTGCAGGTAGTCCTTGAGGGCGGCGAGGCCGGCCCGGTCTTCGCCGTGACGGCAACCGGATAAATTTTTGAAAGGGAGCCAAGGATTATTGGCAATGAAGCTGGCAGCAGGGGAGCCAGCCGGGAACAAGGCAGAAGCCGGCAGGAGAATGAATCCGGCGGCGACGGCGAGGAAGAGGAAGAGGGAGGTTGAGGAAGTCATGGCGGGAAATGAAAGACCGGCCGGAGAAATGGAAGAATTAATGTCGAAGTTAGACGACGATCGCTTAGCCTTAAATCACTGATTAGATCATACAACTTTGACGTAGTCCGATCCTCTGCGATGGCCGGCTGCGTGTTGCTTCGGTTGAAGAAGATCAATTAGACCACGCCTTAGAAGTTTCTCAGGTCAAAGTATGGATTCTGGAAACGTTGGTCAACTGATGATCTAGTTTGAGTGGAGGAAAAGTAAGAGGGACGACCAACATCCTCCCGTTGTTAACAAAAGTATTAACATCTAGAAGAAAGAACATGACTGATCACACGAAATTAAAATACAAAGGAGGAAAGAAATTCAATTAGCCTTATTGATTATTTCTGGAGTGGTTGGTCAGTTGGTCTAGTTCTATGAAAGTTTCTCATCGGTCATCAGACTAAATCGGAAAATACTCACGGCGAACAGCCCAGAAGCCCAACATCCCTTATATAGTTGCAGTCTCATTTGGAGAAAAAAATTCTACAAATGCGCCATAACTGAAAATCGAACCGTAGGTGCTTGGGAGACAACTGAGTATCCTTATCATTGCACCATAGCCCTGAGGCTACGAAATTTGTAATTCAGCTTTTGATTAGGAGGAGAAGTTGTTGGTGATAAATGATTCAAAATTAATAATTAAGTTAGTGGGTTGATGATGTGGTAATGAGTGGTAGTAGTGGTTTAAAGAAAAATGTATATTTTTAATGTATCTTCGTTAATTATTTTAGTGGGATATAAATATATAATTAGAGTATGGACAATCTTTTGAGATGTCTTACAAGAACTAAGCCGGAGTAGTAGGACTTGACGTTACCTTAAGAAGAGTTTGCCTATAACAAATTGAGAAACAAGACCATAGATTTGAGTCCTTATTCAGTAGATGTTGATGTGGTTATTATGAACTAGAGGCAAGTTCCTTTCAACCAGGGGAGACTGATATAGGATCAATCCAATATGACCCTTTAAACTTCAAAGGGAGATTATAACTTTTGACTTGGGGCTCAGAATGAGGTTTTGTAATCGCACACGCATGCAGAATTTAAAGTGATGGATCGAGAAAGCACTAGGGGAGGGAGGTGAATAGCAAGTTTTATACGCGTTCAAAGTTTGTTCGAAAAACCAAAGTCGTTGTATCTAAAAATAAATAACAGAATGTAAAGATATACTTAGTTCACAGCCTCGTGGCTACTATTACAAGGCCTACAGTTAGTTTGACTATTTTCGTTGGTATATCACTATCAATTCACTTCTTTTACCAAAAATCGAGCTCGGTAACATTCTTACTAACCCTTAACTTAAAGCATATAAAGAAATTGACGGAATAAAAACTTGTGTTATCAAAGGCTTGGCTCATTTGAGCTCGTAGTGGGTAGCTTTGTTGTGTTGTTGTGGCTTGAGCATAACAGTGTTTCACATTCGGAGAAGCATAGACTTGAGCATAGATCAATGCTGTGAAGCCTCTAGTTGTGACCTTAATTCTTTATAGCTCTATCCAGGCACTTGGATCGATATAGGGCGCTTCCAGTAACCTCTATTCGATCGAAGTCTATTCAATCCTACTTCGTAACTGATTTGGCCAATTTAGGTGCCTAGATACATTCTTGATGTCTAGCCAGTTGATGTGGTAGCACCTCACCGAAGCTCTATCTGACCTCTTCTATCGAAGTTTTATCCCTTCTCAGGCACCTAGATTCCTCCCCGGTGCCAAGGAGCACCATCTCATCTGAACACAAAGTTGAGTTCTAGACTGTCCAGGCGCCTAAAACCATTTAGGGCACCCAAACATCCGATCGCCTGGATTAACTCTGGGTTCCTGAAGTCCCTTTTCCGGTCAGCTCCCATACTTAGCTTCTTGAATCACAATGTTAGAACAAATATATAATAATGAATATGATTGACAACTCTCCAAGTTGTCCGGTCTCAACTTTAGGATTCCTGTGAAACCTTAGGTTGGACCGATGCCTACTGCTCTCTTTCTGAGAGTGCATTCTCATCACTCTACTTTACTTGATGCTAAACCATGATCCACCCCACCTATTTGGATTTTTGCTCAACTGATCTGGACTCTCAGGACTTTTTGCTAGACCTTTGGTCCTCGATCCGTCTAGACTTTTGGCTCGTGTACTCGGCTCACAGGACTTCCTACCAACGCCCTCAATTTGCCAAGACTTCCTGCCTAGTCCCACCGACCAAGACTTCTTTGTCTAGTTTCAATTAAGACTTTCCTGCAAGCTTGATCAACACATCAAAACCCCAAACATACTTAACTTTTAACCATTTACCAACATCAAAATTTAGATTCGATTGTTGGAGCAATCTAGGTACCCTAGGCTTTGATGTTTGGACAAAGGTTTAAGTTAGATTTATTGTTGTATCTGATATGCATTGTGAGTATGCAAGAGAGATGTACAACAAGTAAAGTCTAGGTAGAGGCTTGGCGGCATAAGTTCAAGGAGGAGCATTAGTAGTGTAAGCCCAAGTGGGACTTGGTAAAGGAATGCCCGATAACAAGGACCGAGGTTGAAGGAAGCATCTAGAAGGCAAGACGCGAAAGATGGGGAGACATCCGAGAGACACAACGCTGAGGAAAGATGGCTTGAAGACTAGGTCTAGGTTGGTTGAGCAAGGACTAATGCTGAATGATTGTACTCGGAGTGAAAATCCTATATTAGGGTTTGACCAGTCGGATGATGGTCTTATCAGTTGACTGGTCATGAACTCAAGGTGAAAACAGAAACTCATGGAAAGATCAGTCGATTAGTGTTGAGACCAATCGACTGGTGGTGTCCAAACAATTAATCCCCACAACAAAAAGGACTTAAAGGTAATACAAAGTCAATTAACTTTTGTTGGAAGACAAGTGGATGAGGTGTCTGACAAAGTAAAAGTCAATTTACATGCTTGGAAAAAAGATGGTACAAGAGAAAAGTGAAATATCTAATGAGAATAAATGTTAGCTTGTATGTTTGCCACACAGTGTCTCCAGTGAAGGACTAGCTCTGGACGATGTGGCGAAGTCAATGATGGACTGTTGTATATCTGTAATTTGTTTAATATCTGATAGGACCGGTTTACTGGTTTAACCAGTAAACCGATTAACCGGTTCACCGGTTAAATCGCCAAAAAAAACTTGGGTCGAGAACTGACCGACAAACTGTTAAAAACTGATTAATCAAAACCGATTACAACCGGTTAACCGATTAACCGTTAAACCAGAACCAGTAAATTATCGGTTCCGGTCGGATTTTCGGTTTCTCAATTTTTTGCACAGCCCTAGCAATGGAGAGTCCTGATGATGTTTTGACTATAGTGTTGATGCATGGGGCGGATTGTTATTTAGTATTGTGACGTATTATTGAGTGGTTGGTACGGTGATGTATTATTTTGAGAGGATGATACAGTGAGAGTACACCTGTATGTATATGGGCTCCTCGAGTCTATTCTTCATATAGCCGTACGGATGTGATACTTTATCAGAAACGACAAATTATCCTTGGACATATACATATGTACTATTTCTTAATGATATACTAGTCATCGCGCACACGCGTTGTATGTACAATATAATGCATGAATAATGATGCACCGAACCCATGTAGTAGTATAACGCAAGGGGGACACTCGAGAACCCCATGTAGTAGTACAACGTAAGGTGGACGCTCGAGAACCCTAGAGCAAACTACTATAACGCTCAAGAACCCCAGAGCAAACTACTGTAACAGACTCTTCGTCAAAAAAAAAATTTAATTTTTTATATTCGATATTAAACT
>JBBPFQ010000057.1:947356-957612 GCA_037974815.1 Kaempferia elegans
AAGCAGCTGGAGACATGCGTTTGATGAATCCGGTTGCCCTTGTTGAGAACCATCATTCTTGTAGAAGAAACAAAGAGGGCGAAAGGGTACTACCTAATGGCAAAAGTTGGAGAACAGAGATGCTTCTTTTGTGTTACTCTTCAAAGATATTATCTGAAGCTAATTCCCTTCTGAAGCTTCAAGATGCTTCTTCTGGGAAGCTCTTTAATTTCAGGTTTCGGTCTCCACCTCTTCCATATTTGTTGTCATCACTTCTGCAATCAAGAACACACCCAAAGTTATCTGCTGATCAGGGTGGTGAAAATGATGATTCGGATATTGATTTGGATGATTTATCAGATATAAACGAAGTGGAAGATGAATACGATCAACTTCCACCCTTTAAACCCCTTAAAAAGTCTCATCTTGCCAAACTTACCAAGGAGCAACGCAATGCCTACTTTGATGAATATGATTACCGGGTTAAACTTCTTCAGAAAAAGCAATTGAAGGAAGAACTAAGAAGAATCAAAGAGCTGAAGAAGAGAGGGAAAAATAAGCAAGATGATCTTGGTTATGGTTATGGCGATATGGGTGAAGGTGATCAGGAGGGTTCACCTGCAGCTGTGCCAGTACCTTTACCAGATATGTCTTTGCCACCTTCGTTTGACTGTGATAACCCAGTACATCGTTACCGTTTCCTGGAGCCAACATCACAGCTTCTGACTAGGCCTGTTTTAGACACACATGGCTGGGATCATGACTGTGGATATGATGGTGTCAGCATTGAACAGTCTCTTGCTCTTGCTAATTGCTTTCCTGCAGCCGTTGCTATTCAGGTCACTAAGGACAAGAAAGAATTCAGCATTCAGTTAGATTCCTCCATTTGTGCCAAGCACGGAGAAAATGGTTCAACTCTTGCTGGCTTTGACATCCAATCTGTTGGAAGACAGCTTGCTTACATTCTCAGAGGTGAAGCCAAATTTAAAAACTTCAAGAAGAATAAAACTGCTGGTGGAATATCTATAACCTTCTTAGGGGAAACTATAGCTACTGGTTTAAAAGTTGAGGACCAGATTACAATTGGAAAGAGGGTGAATCTGGTTGCAAGCACAGGTGCCATCCGTTCTCAAGGCGATGTGGCCTTTGGGGCCAACCTCGAGGCACGGCTCAGAGACAAAGATTATCCAATTGGTCAAGCTCTTTCTACTTTGGGCTTATCCCTCATGAAGTGGCATGGTGACCTGGCATTGGGAGCAAATCTGCAATCTCAGTTTTCCATTGGAAGAAACTCAAAGATGGCTGTCCGTGTGGGCCTTAACAACAAGCTCAGCGGGCAAATTACAGTCAAGACAAGCACCTCAGAGCAGCTTCAGATAGCACTAATTGCTCTAGTTCCAACTGCAGTTTCACTATTGAGGAGTTTCTGGGCTGGTGAGTCATTTTTGGCTCACTAACTTCTATTTGCTAGAGTGGTTGTTACGTGTCTAGTTTATCGTAAGTTTTGAATTCTTGAAGTTCATCATAGTTTTGTTTGGTTACATTTTATCTGAAACTTCTGGTTTTGCTCAACTTTGAATAAATGCACGTTTTGCTCTTATTTTGTTGAAACCTCGATTAAAGGAATTGGAAAATGTTGGTTCTAATTCTTAGGATAAGCAAGGCTTAATCATGATGATGAAACATACTTTTTCTACCTACTGTTTTTCAGATATTTAAAACTTGAGATATTCAACGTGTTGATCATCATTGGTGTTTGTTTTTAATAGTAGTTTGGTCAAATTTTATTTTATCTGCAACTTCTGTATTTATTCAACTTTGAATAAATGCACTTTTTTGCTCTTATTTTGTCGAAACCTCAACTAAAGGAATCGGAACAATGTCAGTTCTAATTCTTAGGATAAACAAGGCTTAATCATGATGATGAAGCATATTTTTTCTGCTTACTGTTTATTCAGAGATTTAAAATTTGAGCTATTTTTGTTGGTCTACTTTATTCTTATGATTATTATTATTTTTTATGTTCGATGCAAGCAATTGCCTGGTCTCTGTAGATGATAATTTTGGTAACAAGTCATGATATTTCATAGTGAAGAAAGGTAAAGAAGCTGCTGCGTTTTTCCTAGTTTCCAGAATGTCTTATGCCGAAAGGGAACAAAGTCCTCTTAATTTTCAGATATTTATTTGTCTTTAGTTTGATCTCCTTTTTTACTTGATTATTCTAATTACAAGGAGTTTGGCTAGTGTTTCATGCTATATATTTCTACTCCGTCAACTCTTAATCTCCTGATGGCACTTTGTCTGACATTGAGCATAAGTTAGCAGTTGGCACTTCACCCTTAGTTGTGGCATGCTCGATGGGAGGATCATCACCTTCAAAGTGAATTATAAACAGATTTTCATTTACCTTAATCTCTTCTAACAAATTCGTTTGAAGTTATTTAAATTTATAGCCTTCTTTGTGACACTTCCCCTTGTTCTTATTCTCGTCTAATAGCGTTCATGAATATATTAAGAAAAATATAATGAATGGACATATAGTGAAGGATCAGTCTGCACCTTGTTCCTCACTTGGAGCAAGTTCTTAACTTATTTGGTACTCCATGTCTAGACATATTTTTTTAACATATTCATTTGGTCATTCGCGATTTGTTTAGAGAATTAACTACAAATTAAA
The DNA here is from genome assembly GCA_037974815.1 of Kaempferia elegans. Classification (NCBI taxonomy): domain Eukaryota; kingdom Viridiplantae; phylum Streptophyta; class Magnoliopsida; order Zingiberales; family Zingiberaceae; genus Kaempferia; species Kaempferia elegans. The sequence continues at coordinate 950,013 of JBBPFQ010000057.1, forward strand.
TTGAGCCACCAGTGGCATGATTTTAATTACATTTGTTCCTAGTAAATCCTTTGGTCACAATTCTTTTTTTTTCCCCTCATCTTTCTATATTTTCAGAATGTTTCTTTCCGCCCAATAATCCCGTTGTAAGATAATTAATTCAACCCTCTCCAGCAATTTGAAATGCTCGAAACTTATCCCCACATGTAAATTCACGAGTTTATTCTGTCGTATGAATCAAAATAACGCAGACGTTAAAATAATGAATTATTAAATTATTATGTAAATGAATTAAATGTGTATTTCCCTTATAGTTAAGTTGACGATTTAGATATTTTGGAATAATAGAAATTATTTCTCTGATATTTTAAAATAAAATAGATTTTCTAGCTGAGGAAGGGGTAGGTGCACTGTAGTAGTAGGTGGATATATATATATATATATATAATCTTAATAAAAATAATCACAAAATTCAAAAATTATTAAACAATACAACGGAAGAAATATTAAGTATTAACTTAAATTCAAAAGCTTGTCAAAAATAAATAATCAAAAAAGCCATCCACCTAACAACCAAAAACAAAGTTTCTGCAATTTCATTCCCTCCCCCTTTGCCTTTACCATCTCTTCCACCCAGCTCCACTCCTCTCCTCGTCTCAGTCCTGCCCTGTCCTGCACCCAATGGAATGCCGCCGCCACCCTTCCTCTTCCTCTTCCGAAGAAGAGGACAACCAAAATCGACTCCGATTTGCCTCCCTCTCTCTTTCTCTCTTCTACCCTCATCTCTCCTCCTCCTCCTCCTCCAATCTGCTCTCATCCGTTCCCTTCAGCCTTAAGATCCCCACTCAGATTACCTCTCTCTCCCTGTCCCTCTCTCCCTTCCACTCCGAACTCTCCTCCTCCTCCTCCCGTTTCACTCCTTCTAGATTATCCAACTGCATATTCCTCTCCCCCTTCTCCTTCTTCCGTCGCCGCCCCGCCGACCCCCTCGTCGCCGCCGGATCCCGCCGCTGCGCCATCGTCTGGTTCCGCGCCGATCTCCGCCTCCGCGACCACGAAGCCCTCTCCGCTGCAAACGCCGACTCCCTCTCCCTCCTCCCCGTCTTCCTCTTCGACCCCCGGGACTTCGGGCGCTCCGCCGGCGGATTCGACCGGACCGGCCAACGTCGCGCTCGCTTCCTCCTCGACTCTGTGGCCGACCTCCGCTGCGGGTTGCGCCGCCGGGGATCAGATCTCGTGGTGCGGGTCGGCTGCCCCGAGGTGGTGCTGCCGGAGCTCGCGCGCGCAGTTGGCGCCGATGCGGTGTATGCTCACCGTGAGGTTTCCCGCGATGAGGTGCGCGCGGAGGAGCGAGTTGGGAAGGCGATGGGAGATGAGGGGGTTGAGGTGAAGTACTTCTGGGGGAGCACGTTGCACCATATTGACGATTTTCCGTTCGATCTGGAACAAATGCCCACCAATTATGGAGGGTTTAGGGAGAAGATGAAGAGCGTGAAGGTGAGAAAAACGATCGAGGCGCCGGAGGAACTTAGAAGGATGCCATCAAGAGGAGGTGTCGAACCTGGGGAGATCCCTAGCATGCAAGACCTGGGGTTCAATCCGGCGCCAACCATGTCGCAGGTCATCGTTAAATCTTAACTTTTCTATGGTCTTCCATGTACACGAAGATCATAGCTTTTTTAATTTTACCAAAGAAAGTAATAATCTATTAATCTTTTGATCACTAAAGGGAATTTTACAAGCCTTGAACAAGGGAAAGGGTAATTGCCAAGACTAGAGCAGGGATTTCACGAGTCCACGGTAGATAAAAATGCTAATGGTGTAATTTCACCTTGGCTGATTTTTGTGGCTTTGTCATCCAAAACGAACAACTACTACTAGGTTGTAAGTATAAATGTCTGTGCTTAGTGCGTCCACTAAGGAAGATTATGGTTCTTTGGAGAAAATCATATTTGGTATTTTGTTTTTTACCTTCATAAGATGGCATTCACGTCACTGATGTTTATTGGTGCTAAATGTTTGAATCAATTATCTACTGCTGGAACAATTTATATTTTGTTTCTGATAAATTGTTACAAAATTTTTTCCTGTGAGCATCAAATGTTCTTCCCTGATGAAATCTACCTTCACAAAATTCAATAGCCATCTGAAATCTTAACTTGACATCACTATTCCTAGTGGAAAAAGAAGACATGTTGTCTATAATTCAGTTGTTTTTTTTTCTCTAGTTTTTTACTCATTGAGATGGTTCTTGCTCTTGCCAAAAGTGAAAAGTATGGGCTACATAACAGATCCTTTCAAATTATAGATTTATATGGTATTTACTTTACATTTATTTACAATTGAGAAAGCTTCAATTTTCTTTGTGTGCAAGCCTTCTGACATATAAAAGAATAGTCATAAGGAAAGAGATTGGTTGATGAAAGATGCCTTACTTGCCTTATGACTATGGATATTCTACTCTTATTTTTACAGAAAGCACTCATTTTGCATTTTGGTACAAAGATTAGCAACAAAAAAAATATTAGCCATGCTTTCTCTTGTTCCTTGTTCTTGTACCCAAAGTATATTCTTCTTTCTTAGCTACTTATTTTTATCATTCTAGGCATCTATCTTGTGAATGGACCAAACTAGTGAATACATGCTGCATAATCTTTAAGGTTAATTGGCTTTTTGGTTCGATTTTGTAAAACAAATTAAGAAATATAAAAAACATGAAAAAAAAAATTAAGAGTTTTCAGATGATTATTTAATATGTCAACAATAGAGTCCCAGCAAATTTTGTTTTTCTTCCGAATTATTGATCTAATTCTTTTGTAAAGTAAGATTCTATAAGTTGATTAAAAGTGAAACTATGCTCTTATTTTACACATCTTAGCTGGGTGGGGTAATTGAGTTGGCAAGTTGTCCAAACTGTTACCAATTGCTCACTCAAGCTTATTATAGTATTTACATTATGATCAAGAGATCTTTTTTATATTTGATAGGCTGGCAAAACAGATGGTTTTGTAACCATTATACTCCATCTAGTTTTTTTCCAACCAAGTATAATCTAGTGTGCATGTAATCTGTGCAAGTTAGGGCACTACATACTCTTTCTTTTATCTTTCTGTACTCTAGTTCTTGGACGCCTTATGTAGATCTCTTTACAACTTGTTAAGAAATTTGATTGGTTTCTGCATTAGATATAGCTGATCAACTAGGCAAATTCCTACATGCACTTTCTTCTTTTGTGATTGCGATCAACTAGGCAGCTTTTTGGGATTGTAATCAGAGTATCATAGGATTAAAATATTCCCTCTTTATGTGATTATTTATTATAGTTCTGATTCAGAAAACATCCATGGTTAGACCAGATGCATTCATAAATAGAATATTAGAACTAAGGTTGAGATAGAACTAAGAAATTTAAGATTAAAAGCTTCTATTTGGATTTAATTACTTTTCATAATGGTATTGTTTGGACTTTAGATGGTGTTCTGTGCACTCTGATATCGTATGAAGCAATTGGTGATGAAATCATGTTTCTACATTTTTTGTAGAAAGCTATCTAATTTTTTACCTTTTGTGTAATACAGGATTGCAAGCCTTTCTTCAGCACTCCTGTTGGCGGGGAGACTGAAGCATTAGACAGATTGAAGAAGTTTGCTGCTGAATGGCAATCACAACCGAACAAAGCAAGGACCTCCACCACGGATAGCATATATGGTGCTACTTTCTCGGGCAAAATCTCACCATGGCTATCAACAGGATGCATTACTCCTCGCTTTATGTTTGAGGAGTTGAAGAATACTACTAGGTAATATTATATTAGACAAAAATGTGTCTCTCTTTGCTATCATAGGTTAAGCAGAAAAATTAAAGAATAAAGATGTAGATTTTTGTCATGACTATTTCGTCTGCACTTTGTACAAGTGATGTGATGCTTGTGTGGTTTACAGGAATGTTTCTGCTGCTTCATCATCGAATTGTAGTCCTGATTCAGCAGATGGAGGTGCGAACTGGTTGATGTTGGAACTGTTATGGAGGGATTTCTTCAGGTAGCGCACAGCTGAAAACTTCCTTTCATTTACACTTACGCTTGACTGTCACAACTATTTGAAATTGGTTATACAAACTTTATTTCTTTATCGAGCACTGTGTAAGTCTAAATCATTAGTGATATTATAATCATTTAAATCATCTTTAGTTATATTAAATAATGATTTTATTAGGTCTCCTCTACCCTTTGTGCTAGTCATTATAATCAATTCAACTATAGAATCTATCCGCCTTTGAACATGCCATATCTGTATCAGGTGTATTTGCATAATTTGTTTCTGTTTAATAATTGATTTGCTTTCATTTTGTTTTTAATTCTTATAATTGATTTATTATCTTTGTTAAACATGGTGATACAAAATTTTCTTCAAGCTTACTGATTTGTTTAGTTGGGTGGTGGAAGAACAGGATCGAGGGGAAAATTGACTATCCATGTGTTTCTTTTATTCCATTCCCTTCTCCCTCCTTACCTCCTATCTATCCCTCCAATTGTGATATTCTACCTTACCAAGCGTTAAAACCTGTATACTTTTGTTTCTGGTTTCAAATTGTTTAAAGATGTTACTCATAAATGACTCAAAGTAGCATTACTTTAGAAATCTGGAAACAAGTATCTTTGTCTCTTGAACTCTGAAATGCATCTAATATCCTGTTGGAAGTTATCTTGTCGGAATGAAACACTGTTTGAATTTATTGTCAGGTTCACCACCATGAAGTGCAGCTCTGCAAATAAATTGGTGGAAGCTGTGCCCAGTAGTACTTGCACTGTTGCTCTAGCATAACTTTGCTTACCATCTGAAATTCAAATGAAACCTTGACCCGCTTCATAATAAGCAGCTGTTTCAACTTCTGTAGATGGAAATCAATATTTTTATGTCAAATATGCAACTGAAAGTTTGAATTGTTACAGCTCTAGGTTAAAATTCTAGTCTCGTTATAAGGTTGATTAGTGCTTGTAATTTCAACGGCGTCGCATGCAATAATTAGTTTTGCACCGGAAATTTCTTCTACTTGCCCACTGAGATGCTTGACAATCGGAGCTGTAAGAAACAGATTGACCTTGTACATGATCCATCTCACATTGTCATTTTGATGGCGTCCTTGTGCATTCCTATCTAATTTGTTTATTTTTTTTCCGTTTGTAGTAAAGAAGAGTCTTGCACTAAGGCTGCTTGTTAGAAAATAATTTATTAAAAAAAACTTCTTTAAAAATATTTTTATTATTTAAACAATATTAAAGTTTTATTTTATTTTATATAATTGATGTATTAAAGACAAAATATATGTTTTCAGTTTTAAAAATCTTATATGCTATCCTAAATCAATTAACTAGTTCATATTTATTAACTCCCAATCTAACTCGTTCGACCTAATTAATTAGATCGTACAACGTACTCTACCCACTCAGTTGTCTAGCTCTTGTCAACTTAGATGGACTAATTTGTAATTAGATCGCGTGATAAAAAAAATAATTCATTTGTCTCAATGTCTTCATCAATCCGTTTCTATATTAATACGGAAAAAATAAATTGTGGGTGATTATTAGTGTAAATGATCAAGAAGAGATATGGTCGGACACGTCGAATTTCAATATTAAAATCACACATGACAACCTTCCATACCTTAACCACTGCACCTTGAGGGGACCACTTAATTAGATCGTGCAACATGATCTCCTTGTCAATTCGCTCGATCCTTGTGTGCCCACCAGCTGATTTCATCGTCTTATCTAATTAAGTTGACCGACTCGCCTAAACAGATCGATATTCTCCAACGTTAACATGAATAAAAAGAATGAAGGGACTTACAAATAAATAAAGGAAATAATGTTGGTGCATATCTTGCTCCAACATGATATTCTCCTTTGCACTGACAGATTGTTTAAAGTGTTCTTCTCATCAAGGCGGTTACCATCACACTGCACGCAGGTGGAGCATTATTGATTCGGCTGTTAATAATTCAGCCCAAATCATGCACGATTTTAAGAGATTTTCTTTTTTTTTATATATAAAAAAAATCTCTCCAAGTGTTTAATTTGTTTCACCATTAATTAATGTACGAGTTCAATAAGAACACCGATCGAGTAATTAATAGAAGTTGATGATGAGTAATAATAAGGCCTGCATGCCTGGTTATATTGCCATCCATCGATCGATCGATCGCGTGCAGTATATGCTTCTGCTTGCTCTGTCCATATCGCCCGGTCCCCGCTCCACGATCGAGTGTATATATATATATCACTCAGACCTTTACACGCCCGAATGGCAATAAGATTATGATTCAGAAAGCAGCGTGCATGAATATGATCAGTTACGTTGTTGCCTATAAATTCCAACCAAACGGGACGACGCAAATTCATCAATCAACAAGCAATATAATCAACCTCGATCAGTCGATCCCCACCATAAGTATATATATACTGAAATATGGCTCTGAAGATTAATGTACTTGTAGCAGCACTAGTGCTGATCATGGCCGCAGCCATTGTGCCGCTAGCGGTTTCCCAAGGACTGAATAATATTGGCAACGTCCTCGTCTTCGGCACGGTGCCATGCAGCTCCTCCCCCATTAATATCACCCAAACAACAGCAGTCTTTGCAAGTAAATATATTCTTTAATTTAGTTTAATATTCCTTCAATTTTTACCCATGTTGTTTAATTAATTAAGTAATAATTGCTTCCCCGCCAGCAATGTATCTAATAATTAAATTATATATCTTGGTCCGTCTGAGCCGCAGATGCCACCGTGCTGCTGCGGTGCGGTCAAGATATCGTCGGCAGCACAGTCAGCAACGTCAACGGAGCGTTTACGTTGCTTCCGGTGATGCTGAATCTCACTGCGCTCTTGGGCAGATGCAGGCTCGTCGTTCCCACTCCACTCTCCGTTTGTAATCCGTTTCTGCCGTCCAACTGGACCCTCCAGGCGACCTTGCAACTGATCCCCATCAACTTTAATCTGGGTGGAATTTTTGGTATGTTCATCAATCTTCTTGTCCCCTCGATTTTCCAGTTGGTTCCGTGAGATCCAAAAACGATCCATGTTAACATGCAATAAATATATCTATCTATCTATCTATCTATATAAGCTACGGTATATATATAATAATTATGCATGCGATGTGTGCATCGATCTATGTTTCCAAGCATATTAATGCTGGAACGTCTCATCACCTCATGTACTTCATCTACGTGAATATAGATTATAATGTACTACTAAAGCTGGCCCTGGTCTGTGACTGTGATATGATAATTAATAAGTAATGGGACGGACTCTTTGGACGACCAAGTTTCTAATCTCTCTATGCGGCTAGATCCACCGTATTCAGAATTAATCCGGATCGTAAAAATCAGATACATTGCGTACCCACAAAAAAAAACCCTCTAAGGCTTAAGTATTTGATTTTCAGTACGACTTAATTGAATTTGTATTCAAATATCCTATTTTCTTTAACACGGACCGAAGTTTACTTTAAAAGCAATATCTTACTTGTATTATTAATTCAGCCTCAACACTAATTAATTTCAACACGGACCGAAATTATGTTAATATCCCTCAGCTACGGATATTATTAAAATTTTT
>JBBPFQ010000057.1:1186617-1198429 GCA_037974815.1 Kaempferia elegans
TTTATTATTTTTTAAATTAATACAAAGGTTTTTTTTTTTTTTGCATCGGGCCTTCCCAGGTCTAGGACCGGCCTTGCGTGTGTGTGTATATATATATATACATATATATATATATATATATATATATATTCCTTGATTAAACAAAATCAGGGAGGTAGCGAGGATGAGGGTGACGCTATAATTCAGAGGCAGGGAAAGAGATGATAAATTGGTCTTTGCCCTGCCCCATTGTCATCCATAGGTCCCCGTGATAAAAGATTTGTATGGTCTATTTTTTTTTTATCAAATCTTTAGATTTTGTAAATATATAATTATGATTCCAATGGATAGAGAGCTATACAGAGGTTCTCTTTTTTACATTTAAAATTAAGTTTTAATTTTATTTGTATTATTTTTTAAGATGTTTATTATTCTTCAATATCTCTCAATTCTAGTTTTTTGTTTTTTTGTTACATTGATTTTTCATTGGTGACGATTTCACTTTTGATCGATAAGAAATTGAATTAGAAATTTTTTATCCGTGCAATGTAAGATAAAATGCTAGTTTTTTTTTTTTTACTCCTTCTCTCAGTGCTTCTCTCACTTATTGAGATTGGGAAAGAGAAACCTCTCCTAACATTGCCACACAATGTTACTATGCTTCTTACTTAATTAAGTTTAAATGTTGATGCATCTGTCCATATTGTATTAGATCGAATGGGAGGATTTTATATTTTTAAGCAATAACTAGTTAGATATCTCTACCATTCACTTTCTTAATAGACATTAAATTTAACTTTTATTTAAATATATTTATGACCATAATTTTTTTTTCTAATTTCCCTTTTGTCTCCATTATATCATTTATAATTGTTCTTATTTAGATTATGAAAAATGTGATTTAATTATTCTTTTGTTCTGCGCCTTAAAAAAAACTCATTTTATTTTTAATAATTATTAATATTAACGTTTAATTTTGTACACATATTAACGAGAGCATGATTCTTTTTATTATTGTTTCATTTTATTTTTATTTTTATTTTTTTATTTTTATTTCCTTAAGAATGGTCCCCTTTATCTTCATGGTCGTCCCAAAAAAATGAGAGAAATTTATTTATTTATTTTTTCTTAAGGGGTGATCGGTTCAATCCCATGGAAGTTTTTCATCGATCACTAAAGTAAATCGGGAAGCACTTGTGGTGAGCGATCCAGAAGTCCAACATCCATTAGTTGTGAGTCTCATTTAGAGTAAAATTTTCTATTAATTAAAAATTAAATCATAAATATATGAGGGATAATTAAACATTCTTACCACTACACAATAACTCCGGAGTATTCATTGTCGTCCCAAATTCGACTTAAAATACGTGAGAGAAATTTATTTAAACAATGTTAAGGTCATATTTTTTTTCCCACCTAATTTATCTCCACGTGGAACATTTCAGTTGCGCAAAGATGGGAAGGTGTGACTCCTCGTGTGCTAATTCATGTTCGTTTATATGTTTTTTTTTTTTTAATTTTTATTTTTATGGAGCGGATAATGCTAGAAATGGATATCCCTCCGAAACATCCGCAAATCGTCACGTGTCACCCGTCAACTACCGCTAACGCCGTCACGTTTACCACCTAGCACGTGCCGACTTCCGCCATCGAGTCCTCATCTCTCCAACCAATTATTTCCCGCCGCGTGCACGTTCACTGTCGTTCCTTCAATCCCCTGCGCGAGGCATTTGAGGATCGTTTAAAATCTTGATTCCTATTGGGTACAAAGATGGGTCCTCTTTTTATTACCCAATAATGTGTGATATGTTGATGGAGTGGGGCAAGGGAGAACAGGGGATTAGACATCGGATGCTAGGGCGCAAGTTCGATTTCAACGCGTGTTCCGTCGTTTACTTTGACGTCGTTTGGATTTAAGAGGCGGTGCGGATACGCTCCCTCTGTTGAATCTTCCCCCTTTCCTATTCCTTTCTTCCTTCTTCTGCTTCTTCGTCGCGATTTCGTCGGCGGATCCCAGAGCTGGAAGAGGAATTGAGATGGCGGGGCTGGTGGAGGTGAAAGGCGGAGAGGCTACGCTGGAGAAGGCGGCGTGCGAGGCGGAGGCCGTGGCGGTCGAGCTTACGGCGCCCGCGGGTTGGACCAAGAAGGTTTTTTTTTTCTGAGGAACTCTCGATCTCTTCTCGGCGTTGCTCTTCTTGTTTAAAATTCTGTACCATCGCTTTCTTGTGCCCTTAATTTGCTCTGCTTGTTGCTTTTAGTTGCAATTGTGTGCTCAGGTAATTGGTCGATTCTGTGGTGCGCATTCTAGGGTTTGCTCGCTTCATATCGGCTTGCTTATTTGTATTACCAGTAGGGTGTTTTAGGGTTTTTTGAGCAGGGTGAATTTAGTGATTGAGCATGGCGGCCTGCTTGTTCTTCTAGGACTAGTGGATTGGCATAACATAGCCTAGGGTTTTGTGCATATCTGATTTGCTTGCCATCATCACTTATTCCTTTAGTTTTATTGGTAAAAAGGAGATCCTTGTTCAGTTTTTTGCTAAGTTTGATCTCTTGCTAACCTACGCTGGATTTTTACCGTAGCATTGGTCACAGATGCATAATGAAAGTTATGTTTCAACGTGAAACTTCCTCTTGTGCATGATTCAGTTTGACAAAGCATTAAATATATTGATTGGAGAAGAAGATGAACATAACGTTGGATGTTATGTTCATTTTGCAGTGGTATTCTATATATAGTGTTATAAAGAAACAATGAGATTGCCATGCAATTAATACTACTTGAGTTGAATAAATTGGATTTGAGGATTTGAGAGGGACAGATGGAGATCAAATAAAATTCTATTTAACATAACCAAAATCAATTTAAAAGATCTGGATATAATTTGCTATATAACTTGATCGCCAATAGCTGAATAGATCATGGCTTGTTTTTATTTTATATATTTTTTTCATTGGTTTTTGAATAGATAAGTCTGTGAACAAATTAACAACTTTGTTGAGTCTTTTTGACCAAAGAGATTTATGATTTTAAGTCACTTATTCTATAGATTCAATCGTTTATTATGAGTATTAGTTTTCTAGTCATGTTGTGGTACTTCTAAGTTACTTTTTTTTGTGGTATTGTTTTTAATTGTCCTAGTTATATTTGCTTGATAAATGCTATTTTCTCTTTTTTATGTTCAATATTTTCTTTTATCATATAATATCTATTTTTTATAAATCAACCAAACAGAATATTGTCCATGGTTCCTACTGTATATCACTCTGATTTATTGGGAGCAATGGCATCCTTTTTATTTGATTGCACTTGTCATGTTCATACTATGCAAAGACAAGTTGCAGAATAACTTATGTCACTATTGACAGTAGATTTGCGTTTTCTCAAGTTTCCAATTTTCTAGAAAGCATAGCATTCAATTGTGGCTTTTTCCTTCAAACTTACTAAACTGTAAATGCCTATTGACTCTTTAGTTGCAGCAGACTGAATAATTGCATTGTACTCTTTTGTTGAAGCACCATGAACATGAAGTTTAAAGATCTATTTTGGATACATTGAAGATGGATGTTTGTTGCTCTAACCATTTTTAAGCAATGATATGTAAGCCAGCCTATGCCTGTTAGTTTGTTCTCCTTTTGCTTTCATTCATTAGGCTGAAAGCTGTGTACTGTTTGTTTTCTCCAAACAGTTGACGGTTGAATAGACATTTCACAGAGTTGTACAGAATGAAATCTCTAGTTTCATGGAAGTTGTTTGTACCCATATGTTTGTCCGTTTTTACCTGGACCTTTTTGTGCTCGGGCAATAACACAAGTGCAGTTTGAGTTTGTTAATTGAAGAAAGAGTAGTAGACAATAACAACAAACAAACAAATTGACAATCTGAATTATTTGCTGTTGATAAAACGAATATAATATGCCGATGAACATCCTATCGAATATAATATAGTATCCACATCTTTTAAGCTATTTTAATTGTGTTTAGCTTTCCTCAGTTTTGCTGCCCCTAGTTCCTTCAACTTTAAATGATTCAACAATCTAATTATTAGCTCAATTGACTGTCTTTGAATAAATCCATATGTTCTTAATCAATTTTTTTTCCTAATGTATTGAAGTTTCACCTAACTTTTTTTTTTTTGTAAAAGTTATTCTTGCAACTCATATATTCATCTTAGCATTTATTTTCTGCTACATTATTTTTGGCGTTTCATAATTCCCTAACACTCTTTACCATAAAGGATTTGATTAGTTGCACTATTGGCTTGTGAACTCTTTAATAGTCTAAGAAGCACATGACAATCACAAGATTCTGGAAGTTCTTTTCTATTTTAACCACTACAATGAATTTAAGATATTTAAATCTCTTGTCAGAATTCTTGTTCATTCAATTTAAATATCCTCTCACTTCTTTATTGTTGTTGAAACTACATTTCATGTATCCAACTGTAGTTCTTGCTAGTTTAAAATCTTTAGCTTTCCCCCCACAATTCAATTCAATTCAAGCTTCAAGTTTATTTGTATAATCTCATTAGTTAGCACAAACTACAACTAGAAAACATTAAGGAGATTATCTTAAAATTAAGATGGCATACAAAAATGATAATTATATCCTCAAGAATTCTGAAACTCATCTTCCTCTTAAAAGCCACTATAATAATTGTTTAGGAACTTATTACAAAGTTCTTAAGTTATGGAAACCATGTACAGTGGTTCATGATATTTCTCTATTAATTGCCTTCATCTGCACTTGGTTTTATCTATTTTTTCTACTAAGGAGAACTTTTTCACTATTAAAAGTAATGATTTGTTTTTTTCTCCTTTAAAAAATGAATAATAGTTTTTTTTTTTTTGTACCAATTCCTCCGTGAAGAGGACTGCTAGTGCTTTGTGGCTCGAATAGCACATTGGGAGCCATTTCTATTTACCATGCTTAGCTGCCCTTTGGAAGGAATGTTCTTGTTTTCCCTCTTATTGACAAAAAGTAGCATCAGCTTTTGCCTATCTATTCCTCTAGAATTTATATAGAGAATTTACAATAGTGTAATTCCTTGGTTCTTTTTTCTGGTCACAAACTGAATGCACCACAACATAATCTCTGTGTTTCTATTGTTATCCTATCCAATTTGAGTAATCTTTTTCTTTGGAATTATCTCTTAATTTACTAGTGTATTATGTCATAAACTTATCTTGATCATCAAACAATTTCCATTTTTTTTTTTTTTTTTTTTTGCAATGCTAGTTATATGTTTGTGATGTATGCTAATAGTTCATGCCGAGTGAGGGTCGAACACCAAAAAGGAATGAGATTGTATTCATATCACCAACTGGCGAGGAGATTAAAAGCAAGAGACAGTTACAGCAATACCTGAAGGCACACCCTGGCGGCCCGCCTTCATCTGAATTTGACTGGAGAACTGGTACATTTTCTCACACATATCATACCTGCTAGCTTACGTGATTCGAATCGGCGTCTGCTTCTTCGGCGTCTGCTTCTTTTACTGAATTGCTTTGACGTCAGGTGGCACTCCAAGGCGTTCAGCCAGAATCAGGGAGAAAGCCAAGGCTGTCGAGACCCCAGAAGATGAAAAGCCTAAAAAGCGAGAAAGAAAATCAAGCTCAATGAAAGAAGCCAAGGAGAAGGATGCTGAAGGAGATGAAGCTTCCCCTGCGAAAGAGGAGGGTGCTGTCGCAGAAGCTAAAGAGGATGTTACGATGCGAGAAGTTGAAGTACCTGCTGATTTCCAAACTAAAGAGGATGTTACCATGCGAGAAGTTGAAGTACTTGCTGATTTCCAAACTAAAGTAGGTGATGATGCAAACGAAGTCATAGATGAAGTACCTGTTGATGTTGAAACTAAAGTAGATGATGGTGCAAACAAAGTCATAAATGAAGTGCCTGCTGATATCGAGACCAAAGGAGATGGTGATGCAAACAAAGTTAAAGATGAAGTGCCTGCTGATGTTGAAACCAAAGTAGATGGTGATGCAAACAAAGCCATAGCTGAGGCTGTTGCTGCTGGGGAATCACCGAATGAAAAGAAAGATTCTGTCCTGGAAAGCAATGGAAGTGCCGACAATAAAACTGAGGCAGTTTCAGAGAATCACAAAGAAGTGACACCCGAAGTTGTGCCTACACCTGTAGCAGAGAAACATGATGGAGAGTTTTCCACAGGTAATAGCAAGCACAAGGAAGATGCAGAAGGTGCAGTCATGTCGGAGCCCCCTTCGACTAGTTGTGGGGAAGCTCAACATCTGCCCAAAGCTTCTCCTGTTAACTGTTAAAACTTAGATGTTCAGCCATACTATTACCCGTCATGCCGCATCCTTGGTGAAACTTTTTCTTCTTCTTCTGTACTGATGAACTTATTGACAGCTAGAGTTGAGTAGTCTAGCTGCTCCCAATAACTTGTATTGTATTGAATAGCTGAGACATGTGGCTATGGAAAGTAACATTTGAACAAGTTCTTGTATTATTCACTATTAATGTAGAACCTAATCCTTGACAAATTAGTTAGATGTTCATCTTTAGCATCTATCTTCTAATTTAATCTTATGCTCCCAATTGGGTTTTGAGTTGATGCCTAATAATGCAGTGTTAAAGAAAAATAGCTGATGAATTTCAATTCTGAGCGAAAGTTATTCGTTTGGGTTTTATATCATGTGTCATCGACTACATGAATACATGGTGCAATTTTGTTTCTTTATAGGAAATGTTTCATTTTGGACTTTTAGAGGAATTCAGCAACTTAGTGTCAGTTGCGATACATCAGTTCATTCTATTCCATTACAATTCCTATTCCTATTCCCATTCAATTTCATTCTCTCCTATCAACTATGACTCAAGCAGCAATCAGCAAAGAGATCAAATCAACATATTTTCGAATATTCATGTCAGTCTTCACAGGTTTTAGATACATGCCATTTTTTCCATGTGTTTTTTTACAATGGAACCATGAAAAGGCTCCAGCTCTGATATCACATTGACACAGTTGAAGCTTAGTTTTCAGATGTCAGCAACGGATGCAAATCTAATACTGAAATCAAAGTTGATGCAAGTCAACTCTATCTCGTTTACTATCAGCTTCATCGTGAGTGTATATGTACCCTATAACAAAAACACATGAGCAAAAACAAATCTGGAGCAAAAATTAGCAACATGCCGACTACAAACGTGAATCTATGAAACTCAGATAAATCTTGATATGTTATATAAACAGACAGTGAATAGTTGCAGCACTTTAATGGTTGATAGGTTGCCTTGTTTATGACACTTTAGAGTTTAGAATGAGAATGATCTCACATAATGGCTATAGGTATAGATGAGCTCCCACACAAGGTTTCAAGTTAAAATGGTTGCAAGATGATTTCAATGTTGCAGCCAACAAGTTAAAATTCATTTTGTTGGGCATTTTGTGCAATTCACCACCCACCAAGCTAATTCAGGAATTCAAGTTGGGAGTGGCTCGAAATGCACATATGAGGTTTCAGAATTTCATGTGAAGACAATACAACGGATTGGTTTCAGAATCAGCATGTTAGAAGTACAAGTTAAATCATCATGAAATTCTATAAACCTCTCTGAAGCCATACTCTTGAATTAAATAAATATTATTAACCGGTAATCGGAAAAAATTAAGTTGCTCACACAAAAACTTTAAACATGGCTACTTACTGGAGGGGTAAATGATGGCAAAGTCTGCTGATGAGATAATATGAAATCACCGTTTAAGATTGGGCAGGATGTCTCTTCACACAGATCATGAGTTTCTTCATGAACAAGAAAGCCAAAATACTTGACATCAATTACCAACATCCCTCCAGAGATTAGAGCTCCTGTTCAGAATATGGAAGTGATGAACTTGTGCTTCAAAAGGATAGAGCAATTTCCATTGGCTATCAATGAAAATTTACAGTTCATGTGCACTACAATACATTGCAAAACAGTTGCACAAGTTAAGCATACTACTATCTGCTTCTTGCTTCTTTAGATATAAATGATAGACGAGTAAGTCAACATTTAAATTAAAAAAACAAGCCCATTAAACAGGATTCTACAGCGAGCATCTGCAGATCTTCTGCTTATGCAACAAATAACCTTTCTGCTATAAATCCATCAATTATCAGATTACCATCTGATAGATACATGGTAAAGTATTCTTAATTTAATCTGCATAATGAAACATGTGCTGTATACTGATTAAATGAGAACAAAACCCAAACTCAAAACACAGAAGAAGAGGAATAATATTTGAAAAATTAAAATGTTTTTTATTCGATTCTATGGTTCGAGAGTCTCACTGTTTTTTTATAGACAACTCAAATGCTTGAATGGTTGTCCCAGTCTTGGAGCACCTAATCCAAATGGACATAGCACCTCCTGAGTTTCATATTGTCTTGAGTTTTAAAAATCGATTTAATTCTACTGTTGGTGTGTTTAAGATCCTCCAATTTAACCTATCTGCTCCTTTTATTTATTTATTTTTTTTCACACGTCTACATACATATATGTGTGTATATTATATAGACACACACAATGTAAAGGCAGGAAAAAGAACGAGAGAAGTGATAAAATAATTGTGGGTATTCTTGATGAGTACGTACGTAATACCTATATGCATACACGCACAACGAAAAAGTAGCAATGGTAATTGTGGTTATTCCTGATGAGACTGCCTTAGGGAAGTGATAGGTCTCTTCCTAAGTGCTATTTGGTAAAATCCGAGAATATTTGCCAAACACAATAAACGAAGGTTCATTAGTGTGCTCCCTTAAGAAATGAAAACCACTATACGGTGATCCTATGGTTCCAGCCTTGATCACCTACTTTGTATAAGCATTGTAGATACTGATACCTGTCTTTCAGAACTATTAGAAGATAATTGGCAGCTTATAGTATATACTATACCTTTCCTAATGATACAAGGATACTTGAATTAATCATGAAATTTGATAAATTCAAATGTATATTGAAGCCTCTAGTCCAATGTGTTATACATCTCATTAAACTTGTTCCTTTCCCCCCTAATTGCTGTTTTTTTACTGGAAGTTCTGAAAAATTTCCAGCAACTCAAGCTTGAACAGTGGTAGAGTTAGAGAATATATCTTGGGCAAAAAGTTTCAAGGAGATCGTTTTGCATCAACAGCAAGAAATATTTATCCTTAAGAAAGCTTCCCGGAAATACCTTGGCTGTTACCTTTGCTATATTTCTGAATCCACCTCCTCCTATTCTAACAGCATGTGCCAATGTGCATCCTCATGGGGTTACATACCTTTCTACAACTCTCCTCTAGATGAACCTGCCTATCCTTTATTATCAACATTGAGGTGTTATATACTGTCTTCGAAGGGTATATATATCAAAGGTAAATCTTTTTTTTGATCTGTTAAAACCAGCTCAATCATTGTCTTGTAATGCTTATACCCGATGTAAAATCAAGAAGCACATTTGTGTATGTTCCAAAAATTAGCAATTCTACAAGGTGCAAAGTATCTAACTTACCAGCATTTGCTGTAATATTAAATTTAGCTGGCTTGCCCCGTGCAATTGGATCAGGTGATATTCGAACACTGCTGACCTTCACCGTATAGTCAGCTTCTTTGTCTGCAGATGACAAAAATCTATTGGCAAACGATTTGTGCATGGTATCAAAATGTTTCATAAAAAATGATAGTTAATAGCTGGAGGATCATGATTGTGTAAATAATCAATGTAATTGTTATGGTAAACATAAAAAATAAAATGAGACCCTTCCAAGGCTGAGGTAAAAAACGGATGACCAAGAGACTTAAATTGACCTGGAAAAAGTTGAGTCCCCGTAAATAGAAACCACATCCAAGAAACAGAGAAAATTCGTGCAATCAAGACCAATAAACAAAGCCTCGTGGGGTTTCATTTGTACAAATGACCAATGTTGAAACAGAATAACTAACTGTTAATGCACGATTTCCCCTCCGCAAGGCATCATTGTAGGGTTCCATTGTTACTTGATTGTAATATTGTATCGATTCATAAAATTCCTTCTAAGACTAGTTTCTGTGATGGGATAGAGGGCAATCCCAATACCTCATCTGGACAAACCAAAACTATGACCCAAAAGGAGCAGTTTTTCTGCAACACCTTCGACCAAATGGTCTAAACAACAACTACAATGCGGGACTAAAAACGATATACAAATATCCAATCGAAAATGTACCGCTCAAGTCGAAACAACTTCAACCGATCGATCATCAACCAAACAATACGGAAGAGTCATCGTGAAAGAAAACAAACCAAAGGAATCGAATGAACTATACGCAAGAAAAAAAGGAGCAGCGAAAGGGAAGCAGGTACTCACTGCAGTACTGGAAGTCCGTGGAGGCGGCGTGCCGAGGGATGAGGAGTAGGAAGAAGAAGGAGAAGGCGGCGGAGAAGAGTAGGTGGGAAGCTACGGACGCCATCGTTCGAATTCGATAGGGCGTAGGGGATTGGGGAAGAAGAAGACCCTGTCCAGGCCATTATATAGGATTAAAATTTACAGAATTACAATTTTACCCTCGCTCATCAGGATAATTACTTAGAATTTCTCGATTTATGAAAATGACAAAATTAAATTATTCTAATTTTCAACAGCTGTCGTCGATTTTTGGCCGTCCAATTGACTTTATATAATTAAACTAAATATTAAAGATAAGATTTAAAGTATCTTTTTGTGGTTGGAGATGTGACAGGATTTAATGGAGGGAAGGAGGACAATTTCGACCTCAAAAACATTTAATTTTTTTTTTAAATTTAGGTTGACAACTGACAGGTTTTACTTTTAAAATTAGTTTTTAGCCAAATATAGCATGGGACAATATTTTTATAAAAGATTTTTTTTTTCTAAAATACTATTAAAAAATACGATTAAAAATCTCCTTACAACCGTCTAATAACGCTATTAAAAAATCGTCTAATAACGCTATTAATGGTTCCACACTTTCTTACTAAATTTACAATCTCTCAACAGCTCCTTTACTATTTTTTTTTAAATTATAATTAAAAAATAATTTTAATTAAAAAAGGGTAAGAAATGACTCTTTAAATAGGGAGCCGCACCCTAAACAAGCTGCCGATCCCGTGGAAAAGCAAAGGAGTGACTAGGGTGTTATGGAGTTCGGATCTCCTGGTCCCGATTGACCTGGTCCCTTCCTGGGCCAGTGCTTTCCGGACCGTTGGATCAGCGCCCGGTCGGATCCAACGGTCCAGACCTGCTGCTCATCTCTCCACATGAAAAATCATCTGGACCATCAGAAAATAGTAGCTATTTTTGTTGATATTAAGATACTAAATATGTATTTAATCTATTTCTTTTCCCACTTGGTCATCTCTTTTACTGTTTCAGTTGGTAGTTAGTGCTTTTGAGTCGGTGGACTCTGATACTAATTGTTGGTCCTGTGCGACTGACAAGAGGGAGGTGAATTGCCCGCTGAAAGCAAAAACAACTTTTTTTTCAACTTTTGATTTTAAATAGTTACACACTTAATAAAAAGAATAATAGAAATAAAGAGAGTATGAGACAAACAAATTTACTTAGTTTGCAATCAGAAAATTTCTACTCCAAGGAAAGTAGGCTCACTATGAAAGATACCTCCATTAGCATGAGACTTTTTTGGTAGAGTTCAAGAGCAAAACTATGAGACCTTAGGCCCAAAGTGGATAATATCATACCATTATGGAGATATCTAAATTTCTTTTGGACTCATCAATTGTTATCAAAACCCGGAGACAAATTGTTAAAGTTATATGCTTTGTGATCTAATACTTTTACCAAGTGTGCAGGATATGAACTTGATGGGTCTAAAGGACCATACACCAGA
>JBBPFQ010000057.1:1241715-1254657 GCA_037974815.1 Kaempferia elegans
AGGGAAAAAAATTAGAGAAAGAGAAGGCTAGCCTGGTTCAGCATTGGTGGAAAGAGAAGGCTAGCCGGGTGATAGTGTTGGCATCAGTGGAAAAGGAGGCTAATCCGGGATGAAGGCGTCAACATCGATGCTCAAGGAGCACTGCCCGCTGGTTGGCTCCGCCATTGCTTGTAATTTCACTGATCCTAATCTTTTTTACTGATACAATGAGGTTAGCTTTCCATTTCTGAAATCATTATTTTGGAAATATCTATTTAGGTTGAATTTAAGAGATTATTTATTTTAATTGTTCTAATTTCTTGGAAGGAATTACTTATTTGTTATGCCTGTTTTATTTACTAGTTTTTCTTCTAATTTCTCTGCATTGATGTATCAGTAAGTGAACAAAATCCATCCTACTGGTTTGAGCTTGTCACTGTATGTAGTTTAATCATTACAAGCAATGATGCTCATACGGGACACAAATAGCCATATCTTACAGTTGCAAATTTTGATACCACGGTTTCCCTATAGTTGATTAAGCTGTGATGTTTTAACTATTTAGTTTACCTGTTTTATGATAACTTGTTTAGCCAAGATATACTAACATAAAAAATATAACTATGAAGATTTAAGGTAGAGCATGCTGTTCCTGTTTAGGCTATAAAAGAGTAGTATCTAGCCAAGCTCCATTGCATTTAAGCCTTGCTTATTAAAAAGCTCAATTGAACTAGAGCAGTGTTCATTACCAACTGAGCTCAGACATTGATTAAGGCTTCATTTTAAAGTGGTTGTAAACCTTAATCATTTATTTAGCTCAAGTAGAGTTGAGCAAGGTAATAATTAGCCTAAAATCCATTTAGAGGGGCCTATTTTGCTAGTTGGCTGTAAATATGCCAATTAATTGCACATACAGTTAAAATTTAGGATTTGTTTATAGACTTAAATTAATTTGTATAAAACTCAGGACAAAAATCGAAAGGGCACTGTTTATTTTCATTATCTTCAAAAGAACACCCTATTTTGAAAACAAAATATCAAAAGGGGAACCATCCTATTTTCCATCGTGAAAATACCCTTATTCTCCATCTCAAAATATCCTTATTCTAGCACTGATGTATTTGTTTTGGCTAAATTTGCTATAACATGCTCAAAATTATTGCACGTAATTTTGGTTAAAATTGTTTTAACATTAGTCATCAAAACTATTCCAACTTGGTAAAAATTGGTCCAACTTGGTTAAAACTCGTCAAATAGAGTGTGGTAGCATTTTTGGCTAAAAATGCTACAATGTGGATTAATTTTGATAAAAAACCACTTAGCATAAATTACTATAACACGGAGTAGTTGACTATAGAGTAGTTGGCCAAAACTATTATAAATTAGAGCAATTTATGGCAAAGCTGCTCCATATTAGAGTGCTTTATGTTGGAGTTTTGATTAAAGCTGCTATAACATGGAGCAATTATGGCAAAACTGCTTTATATTGGTCAAAGTTGCTCCAGTTGTAGCTATTGGCCAAAGCTTTTTACAACCAGCATTTGAGGTGTTGACCCATGCCGCTCAAAACGGATGGATTTTTAGATCTCGACTTCCAAACATTCCAATCCAAAGTTCAAAGGCACCTCCTGCAATATTTACTAAAGAGAATGGAAAAGATAAAATTCCTATTTTTATGGGAGTCATCAATTAAGAATTGGTAAAAATCCACTTGATGCAATTGATAAACAAAAACATAATGATAGTGATAAAACATCACATTGCAGTTCGACGAGAAGTTCGAAATCCACTCATGCCTTTGGACACGTGAGCAAAGTTACACACATGCAATTCAAGATAACGATCATGGAGCTAAAACTATTAAGAGTTAGTATCAACGTCGATATAGGTGTGACAGATAAAAGGAAGCTCATAATTAATGAGATATACGTGAGAGTTTAGCTGAAATTAATTCGAAGTTCATCATGATACTCTCAACCTCCTTAATATCGCGCTGATGACATGATGCATCTTATGGTGAATAAACATATCTCAAGGATGGATGTTTTTCCTTATCGCATGCTTGTACCAGTTTTGATTCCAATATTGCTAGTTCAAGTCTAACTTCTAGTGGTAAATTGAGACATGCTGATGAATATTTAGAGAAATCAAGATCAATATTACATGTTATGGATAATTATTTAATTTGGGTGTTCGAGAACTATAGGGTTGATCTAACTAGGACGTTGCAAGAACCAATACTTCAATCTAGTTCACAACACTTCTTTTGATATTAACAAGATAACATGCTAAGATGTATCAACTTCAATTCGAGTCAATGATATATTAATTTTCTTTAAAGAAAAAATATTGATTTATTTTTGTCTAACCATTTTAAATTGTTCAATAATTGAACACTTATATAAAATCAATATAAAAATTATTTTAAAATAAAAATATACACAATAAACACATGAAGGGAAGCATTGGTCCAACGGTAAAATTGTTGTTGTGTGACTTAGTGGTCATAGGTTCAAGTCGCGGAAAGAGACTTTTGCAATGTAGGGTAAAGTTGCATATAATCAAACCTTCCTTGGGACCCCACATTGGTGCCCCGGGGCTATGGTGCAACGGTAAGGGTGCTCAGCTGTCTCCCATACACCCACGGTTCGATTCTCATCTACGGTGCATTTGCGGAGATTTTTCCTCTAAATGAGGCTTACAACTAACGGATGCTGAGCTTTTGGGTCGTTCACCGCGAATGCTTCCCAATTTACCTTGGTGGACGTGGAAAACTTTTGTGGGGCCGAACCGGTCAACCCAGACTCGACGTTACATAGCCTAGTTAATCATTACTTGGACCTCACATTGGTGCTACATCGACGAGAGTTTCTTGCATGGGCAACCCTTTTTTATACATCGTAAACATATTTATCTAATAATTACTATATCTATATAAATATTAAACATTTTATTAATAAGTCTAAACCATCTATCTTATCTTTACTAAATAATATATAATTCTATATTATCTATGGTTTAAAATCTCAACCCGTGCTGAGGTTTCGGTTTTGAATGGAACGATATAGTTTCGGTACCATATATAGTGCCATGATGATGTAGTTTGGGTATTTTTAAATATAAAATATATTAATTAAAAATAAAAATTTAAATTTAAATATATTTTTTTTTATAAAAATATGATAATTTTATTAGGCTTTAATTATTTAAATTATCCAATCATATCTAGCAGTTGATTAAAATTATTAACTTGAAGTTTTTAATTAAACCCAAGTCTTGCTCGTGTTCCTTGTTTCGCGCTATGCATTGCCAGGGACCTCCTTCAAAGGCA
This sequence comes from Kaempferia elegans, assembly GCA_037974815.1. NCBI lineage: Eukaryota > Viridiplantae > Streptophyta > Magnoliopsida > Zingiberales > Zingiberaceae > Kaempferia > Kaempferia elegans. The sequence continues at coordinate 1,245,026 of JBBPFQ010000057.1, forward strand.
TTGTTGGGCCCACACGACGTCTCCAAATGCGTCGTATGACCCGCACGATGCTTTCGGATGCGTCTCTGGATCTGCGCAGCGTCTTTGGGCCCGATTACCTATGCTCAGGGCCTCGGGGCATGCTGACACATGTCCCATTCCTCGGGCGGAACCTAATGTTTTGCTCGTATCAGGTGGAACAAAACGAGATTTGAATCCATGATATGATGTTATCTACATTCATAAACCGGATTGATAATTTTAAATATTTTTGAAATACATTAAATTACACGAATAATTTAAATTTATGGGAATTTGATACATCTACATAAATATAATATCAGTAATATCTATAATCATCAATATAACAATTTGAACTCGAAGGCGAATCTTCATGCAAGTTCTCATACTCAATCTCTTTTTATAAAAATTCAAGTGATTAAAATTATTTTATTATATGCAGTAATAATAAAAATATAAATTTTGAATTAATATTTTTTATCTTCCGAGATGCTAAACATCTTAAGAGAAAATATTGAAATATGAATTCAACAACAGTGAGCATTTATAATAATCAAATATTAATAAAAATAATTTTTTAATTTATATATACTTATATTTAAAAAATAAAAAATATCGAAACTTATATCGGCATGATACAGTACTAAAATTTTAAACCTTGGCTGCAACAACTGAAATCAGCATAGTTTTAGGATGGACAATAAGATAGGGTACCCTTTTGATATATATATATATTTTTAAAATAAGACACTTTTTTCAATAACGAAAATAAGGGACGCTGTTTTGATTTTTTTTTCCCCTAAAACCTATATATAGTTATATTACTTCATAAACTAACTCCTCAAATACTTAATTGCATATGCGTTAAATATGTTTTTCCCAAATACTTCTAAGATATAGAAGGGGAGTCTTAGAGTAATAATAAAGTTGTTGCCGTGCAACTTAGTGATCACGTGTTCAAGTAGCAAAAATAACCTCCTGCAACGTAGGATAAGACTACGTACGTTTCTCAGGACCTTGTATTGGAGGGAGCTTCGTACACTGGTATGTCATTTTTTTTACTTCTAAGATATATCTGTGCATTAAAAGAATTACATTGAGGGGATGTTTGGTTTCCCCATTTTTTTTCCAATTTTTTTTTTCCATTTCTTTAATTTTTTTCCATTTTTTTCATTCATTTCTTATTTATTTTTCATTTATTTCCCAATAGGTGGCTACTGCCTCTCCTTGGCGCCTTCAGATCCTCAAGGCTGTTGTAGCACGAAGGATTAAGAATCGGGAATGAATTTTAAACCCATCTATGTGGTTGGGTTTTGTTTAATCCCAATTATTTATGAATGATTCCATTTCCTTATTCCCAAACCCACTGAGCAAATACTTTTATTTCGGAATGATTCAATTCTCTCATTTCCAAACCTCTAAACCAAACGTCACCTGAGTTTTGGAATAGATTCTACTTTGTGGCAATTAGATTTCACAAACACTAAGGGGCTGTTTGTTCTGAGGGTTTGATAAATAGGGAATGAGAAAGGAATAAAATATAGGTGGTTGGTTTGAGAGTTTCATATTTTCACTTTAGTTTCATTTCTTGTTTGTTGGCAATCATCCATTCCCCACTAAAATCTGAGGTTTGAAATCCATTCCCACTCTTTTTTTCTATCCAGTCTCTCTCTTCTTTATTACCTCATTCCTATTCCCAAATGGGATATAAACAAGCAACATCTTTTATAATGATACTCATTCCCTTACTAAACCAAGCAGCTCCATTAAATTAATGATTCCCATTATCATTCCCTATTAATATCATTCCTATTCTCATTCCCATTGCTATTCCCCTTAAACCCCTAAATTTTATTGGAGAACTCAAAAGGGATTGAGGCATTTTAGCCCCCATGTGGTTGGTCAAGCCTTAAATCTGTAAATTGAGACCTAGTGTTTTTTTTTTATAATCAAATTTAAAAATAATTACTTTATTTAGCATTGACAATGTACTCATTGAAGTCATCAAATCCAAGGATGACAAGCTTTGATACCACAATGGAATCAAGTTCTACATGTACAATAACTTGCATGGTACAATTGCAATATTAAAATTATATAACAAACTGTTATGATCTGCATAGATGAGAGAACTATATTCACCACAAACTCAAGCCTAAGTTAATAATAGCTCAGTTATTCATGCTTGTAGCACTTGTTTATTAGCCCACAATATCCATGTGGCACTAAACTAAGATGCCTCCATTCCTTATAACAGACATCCTAGCAGATTCTTATAGATATTATTTTGCTTTAACTATCTCGGTGGTTTCGACGCTGTCACTCATAACAGACAATTTTCATGGTTTGTTTTGTTAATGATTTGCCTACTGATTAGCCACATTTTGTTCTTTTTTTTTCTTTTCTTTTCATGCAGATATGGAAGATGCCAAAATTATGGGTGGGATTTCTAAAATGTGCTGCTCAGACACAACCACGTTCTTTTAATGTTCTACTTCAGGTCTATTAATTCCCCATTCAAATTGTATCCTCATTTCCTATTAGTATTCTACTGATTTCAAATTACTTCTAACAGTTACCATCATCCCATCTTGAGAATGCTTTAAATCGGCATCCTCAATTACGAACTCCACTTTCTGCATATGCCAATCAACCAAACTTGAGGACCTCATTACCGAGGTACTTACATTTCTTACGTACTTATGATGATTTCTCATGAAAAATTGTTACTGTTATCATTGTGATATAGATTTTCATTGCAAATTCTCAGTATGCATACTTTGATAGTCAAACTTTTAATGAATTTAGTTTTAAATAGCTGAGCATCTACAACTTCTTAGAGGATCTACATAGTTGGGAAAGGAATTCTTTGCACATTTGCTTATCAATTATCATGACTAAGATGTCAGCTGCACTATCCTCATAAGCATGCACTTAGAGATCCTTTCATGTTCCTAGGATGCTTTTGGCAAAATTATTCTTGGACATAAATCAAATTACATTTGGATATCAGTAGTAATATGCTAAAAATCTATTCTGATATTTTCTGTGACTAAGCTTGTCAAATTTTTGGTTGACAAAATTTAAAATCCTTTATTAATAGATAAATAAGAAATAAATTTAATTAAACAATGTGCATCTCAGAAGATTTCGACATGCTTTACTAGAAACAGGATAATAGGTTTACAACTTCAATATTTTTCCACAAATAATTTTGGTCCATTATAATATAAGAGGTTATATTAAAAAAGCTCTATTTGCAAACTAATATTTTTAAAATGAATTCTCATTTAAAAAAACAATATCGATTTATAAAAAATAGCACTGGTTCTATTGAAAAGGGTTATTAAATATGGAGAAAAAGGCTATTAAATATGGAGCCAACATCCAAGATGAGATCCATAGAAATCCAATTGGGTGGAGTTTTAATTTTACACAAATTTCATCACTCGTCTATTAGAATTGAAGAGATGGACACACAATAGATGCAGTGGAAATTATAAGTCTACAATCTAAACATTCTCTTAAAGTATCCATATTTAACATCTCCAGGTTGATATATTTCACAAAGGTCCCTTTGCGTTTCTCATATGCCTACATTTTGGCAAAAGATAAAACAAATACCATGATGTTCAGTGCAGACCCATGCTTTCTTATCATTTCAATACGGGGACCAATACTAATATCTGACCAGAAAACCTGTGTTAATCATATTGCATGGGATTCCTATGGTTGATTTTTGGTTTTCTCATTTATTTATAGCCAACACAGAATACTACAGATTGATTCACTCAATTCTTTCTGTCAATCATGCAAGTGGGGGCCAAGGGGCTAGAAAAGAAGATATGACATGCGAGATAAGATTGATCCTATTACTTTGTCAGAGCTAGATGATAGTAATGAATGGTTGTTAGGAAAATTGGATGATAGTGATAAAGACAATGATAATGATTTTGTCTATGAAGGGGAAGATTTGCGTTGGAGTGGTGTAATATAAGCATCTAGGGTTGGTGAAAGTGCGTATGACTTTTGATCTCGAAATGCTTCTTCATCAAAAGAGACACTATCATCTACATCAGCAAAAAGAAAGCAATCTGCTAAAACTAGTCTTGTAAATGAAGATGTAATTAACCTTGATGATGAAACTAAAGATGAAGATACTGATGGATACAAATTAAGCGATGGAGCAGATGATGTAGATTTGGACAATGAAGATAAATATGATTGTTTTGATATTTAATATTTCATCTATTACATTTCCAAAGACTTAAGAATATTTTATTTGTGGTCATTTGGATTTTTAAAGACTTTTAATAGTTATATTAGACCTTTTGTTTATTTGCTTTTTTTCGTAAAGCGTGCGCTTCGCTTTGTGCCAAGCCCCAAGACCCTTGAACATTTTTTTGCGCTTGTGACAACTATGCCAAACCTAAATCAATTAAAGCTAAATTAAATACAACTAATTTACAATCATTCCCATTTAATTCAAGTTTATTTAACTTTAATTTATTAAACTTAAAATTAATTTAAAACTTTGAGAAAACAAACTTAAATTTTTAATAATTTAAAAACAATTTTTAAATTTTAAAAATATTAAAACCTTTTGAATAATTTTAATTTCTAAATTAATTTATATATTCAATAGTTGTCAAAAGCGCAAGACGTAAAAAAGCACTTAAGGGTCTTGGGGTTTAAAGTGCAAACCAAAGCGCGGGTTTTACGGAAAAAAGCGTAATAAACAAAAGTACTATTATATCTATTAAAAACCTTTGAAAATTCAAATGTCCATAAACAAAATAGTCTTTGATAAAGCTTTAGATTATTCAAAAAATTAAAAAAATATATCAAAAGTCTTTGAAAATGTGATAGATGAAATATCAAATATCAAAATAATCATCTTCATTGTCCAAATTTATGTCATGAGCTTCATCGCTTGATTTGTATCCATCTATATTTTCTTCTTAAGTTTCATTATTAAGGTTAATCTCTTCATTTCAAGACTAGTTGAGCCAAAAATTGCTTTCTTTTTGCTGAAGCTGATGATGATGCTCCTTTTGAAGAAAACACATTTCGAGATCGAAAGCCATATGCACTTTCACCAATCCTTGATGCACGTGCTATATCACTTCAACGCAAATCATCACCTTCATAGACTAAATCATTATCATTGTCTTTATCACTGTCATCCAATTTTCCCACCAACCATTCATTGCTATCATCTATCTCTCACAATGTAACAAGATCAATCTTATTTCACATGTCATATCTTTGCCGCAAAGCTCTGTTGTACTTGATATATACCAAATCATTCAATCGTTGTTGAGACTAATTATTTCTTTTCTTAGAATGTATCTTAAAAAAAAATAAAAAGTAAAAGGTTAAGTTCATAATACAAATTTTAATATGTATTAGAAAAACACTCCAACTTACATGTTCAAAAACACTCCAATTACCTGAAGAAGAACATGTGGGGTTTAAAATCTTTCATTGCAAATATTTTTAATTCAGACGTTGATGCACTATAAGAAGGCCACCAATCAATTTGAAACACAAAAACATATAAATTATAAAATTAACTTTATTACCATCCAATATTGATATTGCACAATATATTATTTACAAATTTACCAAGTGATTTTGAAGTTCTTTGTTTGATAGCCATTGGCAAACCAGAAAGTCTACTTTTTTGTAATTTTTCAATTGATTCGTGATCTTATCTTTGTAAATCCTCACCTCTCACCAATCTAGATATGCACTTGTACAAACCCTCCATCACTTCTATATCATTTTCTATGTTAGTTTTTGAGTAATAATACTTTGGATTCAAGAAATATCCGACTGCGTGCAAAGGTTGATGGAGTTGAACGTTCCATCTTTTGTCAATGAATTAAAAAATGCTGCAATATTTCTCTTGATTATTGTTAAATGATACAACGATAGCTTCTTTGTCACTCTCCATTGACTCTTAAATATAACCCACACGAGACCTTATTTCACCGTCTATCTGCCACAATACTTTCACCAATGGACCACTAACTTTTAATGCAAAAATCATATTTTTCTAAAAAGAAGGCATCAATATCACTTTTGCTACACATTCTCCAGCACCTCTTTAGAAAATTAATTATTTGTCCACTTTTCATATGTAAACATCTTTCTTAGATTTGCTTGTTATACATGAAACTGCTTTAACGTCAAAAAAGAGGTTGCGAAATGTGTCTTTGCGGTTCTTACCAACTCCTTAATACTTGTGGTCTGTTGTAAATATAACCATTCACCATTAATTTCTGTTCATGCAATTTTTTGAGTTGAGGAATTTTGAATATATCCTCGAGCAACAAATTTAAACAATGAGGAGTTAGTACAATTGTGAAAATTAATTTTCTAAAAGACGACTTTAAAAAATAAAATAAAATTAGTTAATTTTTTTTTAAAATATGATCCAATTATTAATTGAAAGTAACATTGTAGCTTGCATTATCTGTTATAATCTGAACTACATTTTTTTCTCCATTATGATAGACAAATTTAGAAAGTAATTCAAACATCTTGTTGTGAGAAAAGCTTAAAAATGTATCAATTGATTCAACAAATACGTCTCCTTTGGGACTATTACCAAAAAATTTATAAGAGACCTACCTTTTTATCCGTCCATTTGCCATGATTGTACACCCAAACTTAGCATGATCTTCTTTCTGGCATTTGAGAAGCGAGTTCGTATTTGGCAACTCCTTCAAATAACCCTCACTTCATGATATGATGGAGGTTTCATCTCCGATCCAAATTATCCAATAGCTTCAATATAAAGCTCAAAAGAATCATATTTACCAACATTGAAAGGAATTCTAGCATCATACACCCATCTTGCAAATTTCTCAACTTCTTTTTATTTTCATCAAATTGTTCTTTGTTTTTTGCATTTTTTTTTTTGACAATTTCATCTTCATCGACATCTTTTGTAAAATAAAGATTAATATGTTCAGTTTGTTTTTACTTTTTACCTTGGACCTTAGGATGGATGCTTGGATCGGATATTGGTGTTTACCTTTCACTTTAGTTTGATGATCTTCCAAATCTTTTAAATCATCAATAACATCAGAATCAGGAATATTATCCATTTGATTCTTCAAATTACTCTTTTTTTTTGGCATGAACTCTCTAATTTCTTATTTAACATGCTCGGTACATTTCGGACATGCTTTCACATTTCTATTGCCCACAGCTAAATGTAGCTTGTGCCGATAAATTCCGCCATTTGTTATTTTACCCCCATAAAAAAATTACAGCTTGTGTCGAAAAATTACAGGAATATCTTTCGAGTTGATGGAATTATTGTATTTGACATGTTTAAAAATCAAGATCGCTGAAATCAATAACAACTAATCAATAAATAAAAAAATATAAAACAGGAAAAAAATTTATTATAGAATATAAATCAATTAATTAAATGTATTAGAATTTTTTATTTTAAATATATTTTTTATATATTTAAATCTTATTTACTAATTTATATGAATTAATAAAATTTATTAATTTTAAATATATTTTTATATATTTAAATCTAATTAATAAAGTTTATCAGATTATGTATTTAAATTTTAAATCTGATTTGTAATTAATAGAAAATTTTAGTTTTTTAATGTTTTTTATATATTTAAATCTGATGTATATGAATTAATAAAATTAATAATATTTTTTTATAATTAAAACATATTTTTTATAAATTTAAAATCTGATTTATATTTATTAATAAAATTTTTAAAAATATATTTAAATTTAATTTATATAAATTAATAAAGTTTATTAGATTTTTTTATTTTAAATATGTTTTTATATATTTTATTGGATAATTTAATTAGATTGCTTAAAAACCTATTCAAAATACCCCATTTAAGACGGGAGTTATTTAATTTAACTAAATCTTAGGTTTAAGAAAAATACCAATCCACATTAACTTGTGACTGCGATGCCCTGACGGCTCCGGAGGCGTCGCACGATGCTTCTGGCTGCTCCGGAGCCGTCTGACGAGTTCGGAGTTGCTAGAAGACTCGCGAGATGCCGGAGACGTTTGAAAAGTTCTGATTAATAGAGAAGAAACACTTACCCCAAAGAGGCGATCCCAGCGGTGAGAGGTAGATGAAGAGGCAGCAGTTTGAGGTAGACAAAAATTTAAAGAGGTTTAGGGCTTTAAACTTACAAAATAACAAACAAAAGAGGAAAGAATTCTTTCGTGATGTTAACTTTAAGAGGGTTGCAGACCTATTGGAGCAAGAACATCTAACATTGTTTTGCACTCCATATGCAACACATTGCATTGATTTGATGATATCAAATATGAGTAAACTTGGTATAGTGAATACGGTAATGAAAAGAGATAATCATTAACAAAATTCCTTCACGATCATAGTTCACCAATTAATGAGAATTTTTTGGTTGGTAGATTTTTCGGTCAATTGCAACTAGGTTTGCAAATCACTTTTTTTTTTTGTTTAAGTTGTCCTAGAAAAACATTGATTGAAGATCATGATCACTTTTGAGGATTGGAAAGCCTTTCGGTGCTTTAGCACCTCTAAAGTTATTTAGGTACAAAATATTATTATAATATGTGCTAGATTTTAGTACTATATATAATTTTATGACTATAAAATCCATGTATGTTCTACACAAACTTGACATGGACAAGAAGCTATAAATGACCAATGTTTACCATTTAATTCATGACGCAAAAAATGGAATTAGTAGGTGCCTATATTTGTCAATTAAATGAGAAAAGATGTTCATTTGGTAATATGAAATCTCAGAAGATATATTTAGGTGGCCATGTAAGAAATTAGTCAACTTTATTCATTTATATGATAGTGTGAAGAAATCATTGTTCTTATTGTTGCTTGAAGAAGATGATCAATGTTCGTTATAATATCATCTTCAACTATGAGACATGATAAAAGAGAAGGAAGAATAAGACATCACTAATGTAGAGCCATTAGATATTATTAGATTCGTCGTAATGATGGATTATTGGAGTGCATTTAAGGTTGAGAATTCATTAGTTGATGAAGTAGGAGATCCACCGTAACCATCTCAATTTCTTGCCTAACTTATTGAAAAAATGCAAGTTGCAAGAGATGTTGATGAGGAAGATGATTATGATAAAGCTTTGAGGATAGACCAAAAATCAACTAAATGCAATTAATGAGTAACATTATGTTGAGAGTGATGAAATATCATTTCCATTTGAAATTGCAGTTCAATAAGAAGTTTGATATGGTGATAGTGATCTCGATAGAATTGTAACTATTGATGGAGATGATGGTGGTGATGCACTTGGTTATTATGTTCACTTGACTCTTAACACTTGAGCCTTGCACATGTGAGTAAGCTTATCAACATGCAACTCAGGATGATGATGGCGATAACACTATTAAAGTATCAATGCTGATATAAGGGCGGTAGATAAAATATTCTAATTATCGAGATATATGGGAGTTTTTCTAAGATTTATTTTAATCAAGGCTTAGCATACTAATGGAAATATGATAGACATAACTTAAAAGTTATTTTTTTAAAAATAAATCAAAATAATAATAATAATAATAATAATAATAATAATAATAATAATATTATTATTATTA
>JBBPFQ010000057.1:1377350-1390031 GCA_037974815.1 Kaempferia elegans
GAATATAGAACTATTTTTGCAACTACTCTAGCAAATAAGATTGTTATATTTGATTGTAAACAACTCTCAAAAGTCTGCTAGTCTGACCGATTTAGGGGTGATCAGAATATCCACGTCTTTACGATATTCCTTCATTCATCTCACGAACTCAGGGATTGGAGAGTCTCGCACACTCTCACGGTGGTAAAAGGAGATTCGTTCGGCCCTAGCGCCTCCGCCAATCCGTCCCAGAATCAACATGAAGGAGGTAAATCACGGGAGCTACTAGCCCGAATTGAACAACGACTAGCGCATAAGGGAGAGCAGGAACCAAGCTTCGCCAGGATTTGACCTCCATATCTCATGGTGGCAACACCTCACGCACTAGCCATTAGTCTATCCCGTGAGGACTCCTTGCACACTCTCACATTCTTGCTAGAGATGGTTACTTAAGGTGGCAATCAAAGAAAAAGTTACGGTGCGTTTATTTGATTATCCATGTTTTCATTTTTATTTTCTAAAAAATACATATTTTTTTTTAAAATTGAAAATAACTTTTAACATTCTCTATTTTTCCAGAAAATATTATCTCTTTTTTTAGAAAACAGACACAAAAAATACAAACAAAATATTATTTTCTAAAAAAACACATATTTTCTAGAAAATATAAATAGAAAACATATAAATCAAACGACGCTCCCTTAACTTTTCACCTTTTTTCTCTCCCTCTTTAAAGAGATGACTTTTTAAGATTACAAAAAGAATACCGACTCTTCACCTTCTCCATCCTCTTTAAAGAGATGATTATTTAAGATGACAAAAAGAATATTAGAGGGCGTTTGGTTTGCATGTTTTCTATTTTTATTTTCTAAAAATCGTGCATTTTCTAAAAAAAAAATAGAAAATGACTTTTTGACATTCTCTATTTTTTCAGAAAATGTTATATATTTTTTTAGAAAACAGAGATGGAAAATGTAAATCAAACGTTATTTTTTAGAAAATACGCGTTTTTCAAAAATGAAAATGAAAAATATTCAAGCCAAACGCCCCCTTTACTCTTCACTTTCTCCCTCCTCTTTAAAGAAATGACTATTAGTGTTTCTTTTAGCGGGCTCTATAGTTGGGTTGGCCCTTAAAAAAAAGGAAGCATATTGAATTATCTCATTAAATCAATAAACTTAAGGTCCAAAATCAATTTTGAACTTAAGCCTTAGACCTTCACTATTTTAGTCAAAATAAATAAATCAATTCCTAAATCAACATGCTCTTTATGTGTGACCCAATATGTTCTCCTAACATTGATAGTGTTTCTAAAATTATTTTATATACACAAGCAATGAGTGATATCTAGAAATGCATAATTGCTACTCAAGCAACTAGAATATTGAGATTTGACGTAATTTGTTTGTGACCATTATCTTGTATAGCACAGCCCTTTTGTCCTTAATATCTAGATTGATCCATGAGGCATAGACCATGTCATCCTCCCATCAATTTATGTATTTCTTTATTTCTAAGTAGACTCACTTAACTAAATAAGTTTAATATCTCATATTGACTTATTTAAGTATTATCATGCATTTCAGTAGTCTTACTTAATCAAAGGTCTAATAGATATTTCTTTCGTTATATGGAATGGATAAATCACAACTACATCCCTCAGCATGGTTCATTACATATCTAGTGAATGACTTTATAGTCCACCTCGTTATATGTGACGTTTGTCGATACTAAAGTACACAACTTCTTACGTGGAGAATCGTAGTGCCTTCAGGTCTAAAGATTATTTATACTAATAGTCACCATGAGAATGCTTTATCACACTCATATAACGATCTATGAAACTTCTCATGATAGGTCAATTCAGTACATATTCTTTAATATATACTCATGTATTAACTTGATATCTTATATTCATGACTTGTAAGAATAAAATATTAATTGACCTACATGTTAATTTCAATATATTAATATTGCTCTTGTATGTAGATAGATATCACAATCAATTCAACAAATTGATATGTTACATTGTAGACTAAAACCTACTATTCTAAGATATTATACTTACTTAGCTAACACAAATATGAAATAAATATAATAAACAAAACAATGTCTATTATAAATATGATACAATATATTCTAAGTCAATCAACTCATGATTTACTCTCATAGAGTTGATACTTTGTGTTCATGAAACATACGAGGAAGAGAGTAGATACAAAAGTTTGTTTCAGAAACCAGGAACTGGAAAATTTGTTCAGAAATGAACCGAGTTGAAATCTGTTCATGCCATTAGATTGAAGCAATTTGTTGTAAATTAAATAAATAAAGTGCGAACTGAAGAACTCTGTTGTTTGTACCGTGCAGTAACTATGATATCAAAAATAAAATTAGACACTGAGGAGTATGGAGTGTTATTTTGATAATAAGTAAAAAAATCCTTTTAACGATTTCAATAAAAAAACAAAAGATGATGTTTGTCCATTTTAGTTCTTCAGTATTAAATGCACTACTCCAACATACAGAGCTCCGTTGGAGAAGCTTTGCACCTCAGTTTTGTTCTTACGAGACATTCTGTCTGTCATTAGATTAATCACATATATCTCTTTTTAAAATTTTATATCAATCAAATTAATATATTTGACCATACGACGATATATGAAAAGGTAAATTGAAAAACTACAATTGACCATTACAAGGAAGAGCATTTTTCTCAACTTTACCAAAATTCAATCCCCATTGTAGCAATATCTGCCCCCATAATACTCAACTCAACTGTACCCGAGGGCTACATTACAACTATGCATTTTCATGGTTCAATTACCGATATGAGAAACGCTGATAGATAAGAAATGGAAAGATGGACAAATAAGATCTACTTAGCAACCTGTTGCGATAAAGAAAAAACCAATGATCACTAAAATACGAACAATACAGCGGGTATGTCACATCGATGCTCAATAAAAGGATAAATATGCTATTTAGAATGTAAATTAAAATCTACATAATCAACTAATGAACCAAATTTTCGCTCATATATGCTACAACAAAATTACAAGATTCAGTTATGACCTCTGAGAATTGCATTGTTTCCTTCCGCTTGGTTGTTTACATCTCGGCTTTTATGTCTCCATTTCCTATGGTTTGTAATCCAACTGGTGTATGTTTATTAGAATAAGGAAGGCCTACTTTTCTTGTCTGAGCTATCTCCACAGTAACTGGAACTGAAGGTGTAGCTACGCCATTGCAAGCCAATTCCATATGGCAAGGCTTTTGATACTGAGACGACATGGATGTGTATTTCTCTTCTGCAAATAGTCAGATGGAAGTATTAGTTAAAAAAATGGTATTGCAAAGAGAAAATACACTTAACATTCATTAGACATGAAAACCTTCCAAACAAGAATTAGTATACAATCCAATCGGCCAATCGGAATTACTTATCAGTTCACATATTGCTGGTGATAATAAATCTTTTTTTTTTCTCTAAATATTTACAGTTACCTTTCCTTCGTCCATAGTTGACTAGCTTATGGAGACATTCTCTGAACTCAATCAGTACAACCCTCTCTTGCTCGGCATAGGCCTCTGATGTACTCTGGTTGCTGGAGAGTCTTGGATCCGTAGCAGTAGTTTGAGATGCCACGAAAATCATGTCTTGTTCATCACACATCAGTTCTAGTGTTCCAGGAGACATAGCCCTTCCTCTCTCTTCCGCTTCCGCACATTCAGACACAGTTTCTTCTGTGATAGGTTTGTTAACAGGAATCTCATTTGAACATGCGTCGGCCGAAGTGCTCTGCATAGCTGAATCTTTCTGTCTTGAATCTCTGTCATGATCTGAGTGTTGGGAACTTTCAGCATGACCTTCGTGCTCTGCCAACTCTTGAACTTGTCTATCTGAAAAGGTTATTGGAGAGTGGATATATAAATCAACCCAGAGACTACTGATTTACACAGACCTTATCACATTAAATGTAAGCATTCACGGAACAGAGTCATCATCAATAGTTAGCAAAAGAAATTTCTCACCAGGAACTTAGTCAGCTACCAAAATAGTCAACGCTAATATTCATGGAATTCCAAATAATTAACCAATAAATAACTTTCAAGGTAATGAAAATTCTTATTAATGATAGAGTTCAATGTTTTTTACAAGATAATTTAAATTTATATGTTATGCCTTTTGCAACTAGCAAGAGAAACCATCAGCAAATATACGGATGTACAAGATTCTTTATAAGCTCTACCAAAGAGACCTCTAGACCTCCAATTTATAACCCTTCAAAGCAAATACTCAAACAAATTCCAAAACTAATTGCTGTATGGGTAAGATTTATTCATGTCATCGCAAACCTGGAAAACCATCTATTTAAATGTGATACAGAAAGGCAAACATAAAGTGAGACATGTAACAGGTAGATTAGATGTCTTCCTTTATTGACACTCTATAGCCCCAACATGTTACTGTTTATTTTCAATTTTTACAAAGCACCTATACAGCCCCTAAGATTTTAAACAACACAAACCTTAGGTGCAACACTCTATATTCCAACTAGCTTTTTAGAGCATCATGTATGTTTCTATTGAACTCATTCTTGTAAAAATAATCAATGCATTCTATGTTGCAAATTAAACCCCCCTATCCCTTGCAGTAAATTGTTCTATTTCCGTAATTACTGATAACCAATTCGCACTGTTACTATCAATATTAGTTTTCTTCTGTCTACTCTCCCCACCCCTTGCTCTGAATTTTCTTGCTATTCACTTTCAGTGATACCTGATCTGGCTAATTCTTCACTAAAATTGGCTAAAGTACCATACAACTACTTTCTATGGTGAAAGACAGCATCCTTTATCTCAATGTGCCTTCTCAGGTAAGGTACTTCTTACAAACAGAAGGACAATTTCCTTTTTTTTTTTTTTTTTTGCCATTGTTACTTCTTTCCTTCAACCCAAACAGTAGATCACATTTAACGTATTGACCATTAAATGGAACAATCTATTAGTATTTCCAACAAGTTTCAGTTTGGCAACATCATGCTTAATAATGGTGGCATTTACATATTGTCCTGTCAAAATAATCTTCCATATCAGCTAACAAATCAAGAAATGCTTTATAACATGCTATGGGATGATACCAAACTCAAAACTAGGAAATGGAAAAAAAAAATTGAATTGGTGTAATTATGATTAGGACAAATTAGGGTTTGATGATGTTCTAAATGGATTGATATTGAGTGATTTATTTGCATAGAACTCTTTCCTTTATTCAATTCACCAAATAGGTCATCAACATATCCTTTTTAACAATTTTTCGGTTTCCCAATCTAGGCCTCAATTTAATCACATACATTCTCTCTTACAATATTTGTGACAAGGACTAGGGGAATTTTTGTTGTGCAATAGTAGATCTACTGCAACATGAAGGTGAGAGGAAGATGCCAAAAGATATGCCATTTAGTTTGTCTGTGGTAGTGGATTTCATACAGGTTTTCTCTTGAATTGTAATGGGGAGGGAATAATGACGGGTGAGACTAGTTGAAGAGGTTGGTATGGGGTGGGAAGAGGAATGGCCTTAGAGAATGGTTATCTACAAAGAGATGTAGGAGGACAACAAATGCAAGGAAGATTTGATATCAAGATCGAGGGTGGGCTCTAGTACCATTTTACATGACACAGAATAGATTCATGTGTCTCAATTGCAACCTAATCAAGTTGTGAGCTTCAGTCATAGGATTTAATGAATAGAACCACAGCAACCTTGCCTCATAACTCGAGCAAAGTAAACAAGGTGCATTGAACACGGTAAATATAACAACAAATAAGATTGTAATCTATATCGAGTAGAAACAAAATACAATTGCAATTTAGATCTGAACTGGGTTATTTTATTCCACCATTTTATTTCTAACTAATATGTTTTTCTTAGCATTATGTTATGACTTTCATAGCCCAATTATGATAAAAGAGAAACATATAGAAAACACATGCAATGAAACATAATGACTTTGCTCATCATAAATCTATAAAAGAAACAATGACAAGTTACAAGTTGAGATTAAAAGAGAAACTATGCTGATGTTATGCCCCTGTATATAGAAGCATTATGAAAAAGCAAGTTACAGAGATGTAAACTATGCTGATCTATGCCCTTGTATATAGAAGCATTACGACAACATGGATGACCAGATCTATGCCCATGCAATTCTTAAAATTACCAGGAATATTACAACATTACTTATTTCAGATTCTATCTGAATAGCATCAGTCATACCGGCAATCTTTTTGGCAACCTCTCCAGACACCACCACCAAAACCTTACACAAGTCCCTAACATGCTCTGTTTGGACTGCATCGGCTAGAAGAGACCTGCAGACGGGAAATGAGTAGATGTTAAAAGTTAAAAGTTATGAAACAACAATTAAATATTCATATTGACAACAAGGGAAAAAAAAAAGATTTTTATAATATTTGAAGATAAAGTTATACCTATAAGTGACCTTATTAGATGCCACTGGAGCAGCAGTTGTAGAACTAGCTACAGGAATGGAAGTAGAACACACTTGTACAGAATTCTTAACCTGATAAATAGAGGATAAACTCAGTAACATTAACATCAATCATACCAGCATTCATTTATCAAGTGTGCTATAGGCAAATATAGGTGTGATCATAATGATCTCGTTTCTTTTTCATAAAAAAAAAAAAAAAAAAAAAATCAAAGTTCTCCGATCCCTTGCAATAAAGAAAATAGAATTAGCCCTTGCACAACCATATATGGATACATGCAAAATGAAAATATTAAAAATGTGTCCAACTAATTAATCTAGATTTCATTTTAACCCAAACAAAGGAACAAAATGTTTATATACAAAGGAAGAAAATTACCTGCAGAATGGGTGCAAGACTTTTAGTGGGTTGATCCTTTGATGATGTACAAAAGAATGTATCCTGGTGTTTCCTTTTCTTAGATGCTGAAGAAGACAAGAGTACGGGAGCACCAATAGCCCCATTTGAACTATCATTGGTTGTGTGTTGCATGCAAAGAGTACTTCCGTGATCACCACGAAAGAGAGCATTCCTATCTCCACTTCCCTCAAAGTTCTTACAGTCCATGCATTTGCAATTCTCAGAGCAGAGAATATTGGCTTGAAAACACTCACAGTACCTCTTGAGGCACCCAGACTTCTTACAGTGGCATCCTTTATTGTGCCGTCCTACCAAAGGAGGTTCTACTGTTTCATCCTATCATATATAAGAATATTGATGTTAGCATTTGGCAAACAAGTGATAAAGAAACTCTACTCAGAATGAAAATTTTAGTTTCACATTCCAAGTGTAGTTAATATGGATCTTATAATATAATATGATCTTTACACAGAATAGCCAAACACTAATGACTTTATTCAATTGCTCAAGTCTCCTGCTCTTGAAAAAAAAAAAAGCATGTCAAGTATTGGATTCCTCTAATTTGCATCAATTGTTGACCATGTAAAAGTCCACAACATAATGATTATGTGCACGCTACCACTATCAAGCATGTTAGTCCCAGCTATTTAGGGCCATTACATGGATCTTATCCCTTCATTGAACTTTATGGCTACATCACTAGCAATATTTAGATCCATCAAATTACATTTTACTATATTAACTAGAGTTGTCTTTAGTCATTCTAATCCCTTACACCATCGACTCTAATTTATTAGCTTCAAAAGCAGTATTGAGGAACAATAGGACAAAAATGGTCTCTTTTTGACATTGAATTTGGGAAGAAGCTCTCTCATGAATATGAAAAACACACAAACTATAACAAATCTAGGTGGAAAACCTAAATGAGAGAATTCATTTATTTGTCCAATGAAGTATGTGAAGTACCATGGAGATAAGATCATAGGAGCTGTATTCTAAAATTGAAACCGAATGATGATTGGGTAAACATTACTTCCAAACCTCCCTCTCAATTAAGCTCAGTATT
Organism: Kaempferia elegans; assembly: GCA_037974815.1. Lineage (NCBI taxonomy): Eukaryota > Viridiplantae > Streptophyta > Magnoliopsida > Zingiberales > Zingiberaceae > Kaempferia > Kaempferia elegans. The sequence goes on from JBBPFQ010000057.1 coordinate 1,385,308, forward strand.
GAATGGATTTAACTTTCACCAGTACAGCTGTGCATCAGCAAAATGGTACATATTTCTACTCTGCTATGTAGGGAGCCCTCACTTAACAAACAATTGGAAGAGATGGCTATAAGAAATGTTGGTGTAGCCTGATTGAAGTTTAGTATCCAACACAAACATAGACCATTATATCCTTCTTTACTATAATGAAGTGAAGCATGAGAGTCCAAGCTGAGGCCAACAAAGTGAAGGCAGTCCATATACCAACCTGCCTTTTGTCACTTTATTTTTCTCTTTTTTCCTTGTTTACATCTTATTCTCACTTCTTTAACCTATCTTCTTGTTTTTAATTTCCATCAGATCCCGTGATTAATTTAGAATTACAAAATTCATGGATGGGTCACTGACTTACCATTTCATCATGTTGAGGAAAGAAACAGAAATTGAACAAAGCATTGAAAATTGTATCACAAAGCAACAGTTAACATTGTAGCAATGGATGTAGAAAGACTTCCACGGTCATAATCATTTTTTTTTCTTTGTATCAGATGCAGGATATAGCTTTTACGTAAGGTAACTATGATTGTTTTACATTCTAGCCTTTAGTGTTACATAATTTATAATTGTACTAACTAAAGCTTTAGAAGGGTCATCAAATATGAAGTAGCAAAATTGAAATAATTGACAAATGAAGTACTTACCCTATTTTCTCGAAGTGCATATGGGCTACTACCAATCTTAGGCCTAAAGGCATTAGGATTGCGCTCTAGAATAGCTTCAACAGCCTCATGCCTAACAGTTTCATTCTCAACATTGTTACAACAGTTTGTACAGTTGCAGCCATCACAATAAACCCCAGATGCAAAACACTCACAGTACCTATATGAAATAGTTAACAATATAAACAATGGCAAATCTAGAAAAGAGATATTAGATCATAAATTCACAATTATATGATCAAGCAACTAATTGAAAAATTAAGTTAAATTCTAAGAAAGATAGTCTGATCCTTCTAACTAATTACTATTTTTTCATATTCCAGAAGCTGAAACTTTCAACTATTTAAGTCAGCCATAAGTTTCATAAGACTTCTCAACACACAGAAGACAAGTTGAAACAAGTGAAAAAAAACAAAACCAAGATAGATTATATATGATCGATAATATCTTCACACTCATACATAAAATTGCATGTTGTGAAGGAATCAGCTGCAAGTCTGTATCTTTCTGCTAGCAATGATAACTGGTGTATTATGTAGCTCTAGTTAAGACGATGCTTTAACTACTATAGCTAGTCCTCTTAAGGACAGTGGCAAGAGGTAAAAAGCTGACTCCTGTTAATGCTTATAACTGATTCAAAAAATTCAAAGCCCTATGTTATCATTCGAAAACACAGTCTTACGCCATTTGACATTTGTAGACTACATGCGCTTAGTACTATGGACTACCAAAAAAATAATTATGCAGTTATGCTAACAGGGAATTAGCATCCGGCAAATAGCAGCATCTTCAATGAGAAGCAATCTTGTAATATTAACAGCATAGGTCTTACATATAACCTTGGTAGTACCAAGTGGAGTAGCATTCCATATAGATGAATGGCAGATAAGATCCATGTGACTGACCATAAATTGATGTGATGCATTCTTGTTGTATGGACCCCAAACATGACTAAGAAATTAGTTGATGGCACTTGCGTATCAAAAAAACATTCCACTTACAGCTTTAAGCATTTTGAGTGTTTGCAGTTGCAATTCCTCTTTCTTGTTGGTGTACCATCCTTTGCATTGCAGAGTTGTTGTGGTTCTCGTGACCGTGGCTTGGGTGATTGTGGCTTACTGCAGAGATTCATGGTAAGATGGCAAGAAGGCAGGCCCTTAGAAATTTAAAATTATAAAAAAGCAGACATCACATAACAATAAAGCTTGAACACTCATAATCCTCATGAGAATTGTGATAAGTAAATACCAAGAGTTAATGTAAATGTAAATCTTGCAAAAGAAATAAAAAAATAAAAAATAGACCATTGGCATGTTTAATTGACATATTTTGGTTCAGCCATTTGCTCATATCTGTGGCAAAAGGTGACAACGTTCAGGGCTTGGGGGTCGGGCCATTTGCTCATATAGCCTCACTAAAGGAGCTGTTTTCATTGTTACTGTGTTGCTGTTAAAATTATATATGCTTACCCAGGACTCAATCTTGGTATCAATCCAAACCCCCATCCATGTAAATCAACACAGAATTTCTCAGAACTGGGAAGAAATAGGTCAAGACTAAAGAGATCTCCCAAGAATAAAAAGATTGAAAGAAAATGATAAAATCTATCTTAATCAAGCACTTTAGAGTTTAGAACCCTAGTATTGAGTTTTCACAGGTCAGTCCGAGAGTATGCTTAAGGATTTAATCAACTTGGTTGTCATACAGAAATTAACCTATTCAACTTTTACTCAGAAATAAAGTCCTAAAGTAGGACTTCCATCCATTAAACGATCACCTGTAGAAAAATAGTCCATTATAGGTAACTCAATCAATAACTATAGGAAGAGTATTTTATGAAAGATTCTCAGAGTAAAAAAAATCATCCTCTTGAGATGGTCTTTCACGAATTCCTTTACTTCCAAGTAAAATAAAACAACTATTCATTTTAAACATCTATTAACAAAACTGTTTTCTCCAAAATTCAATTTTTTTTTATAAACTAAAGGAACCTGTGGGATTATATTTCCATTTAGAAGCAAAAGGAAAAAGTCTCTCTGTTGTGAAGTACGAAGCTAAGAAGAAACTACGAAACGCTCGAAAAGTTGATGCACTGGGAAAAAAAACCTAAATTTGAGCAAGCCATCAAATCCAGAAAATAATTCAAAAATTAAATACAATAAAAAAATAAACTCACGCGGAGACAGAAATCGAAGAAATTGACGATAGCGACATGGGCATAGAAGCCGGCGCGAGGAGAGGTAGCTGCTGTTTCAGCGACGGATCAAGGGCCACGGGTGCCATAGGCGAAGGCGGACCTCCACCATAGAACGCGGCCGTGAAATCCAGCTGGCGAACGAGTTTTCTAGGAGGGACATCGGACGAAGCTGACGGAGTAGGTTGAGCAATTTGTTCCATCGGCGCTGGTAACGCCGATCCGAGGATCAATTCTTCAAGCCCTCCAAATATTTCCCTCTCAATTGTACTCCTTATCGAAGAATCCAAACCCTCACCAAGTCCGAACGACTGGACCCATCTAGCTAGACCCAGAGGCCAGCGCCGGAAAGGGGCAAAGAGGGTGACGAGGGCGCCGTGGTCCTCCACCGTCGGAGAGCAAATCGATAAGCCGAGATCCGGAGCGAGGAGCGGCGGCAGGCAGAGGCTAAATCGCAGAGAGATAAAGATTGGGATTTTTATTGTTCGGATTCTGGAAATCTTTAGAACGAGAGAGAGAGAGAGATGAAGAAGCTAATGGCTTTCTCTTTCTCTCTCTCCCTCTCTACTTTTGAAATCAAATTCTAAAATTGAACGGTCCGATCGCGGTTGGAGAAGAGATCGTACGGGTGAACATAGCAGGAGAGATCGATCGGTCCAAATTCATAGGGTTCGAGGTGTTAGGCTCGTTACCGTCGGATTCGGAGTACTAGAACAAGAAATTGATGGCCACGTCATTCCAGTCTTCAAGTTAAATGCCGTCAACATTTCACTACAGAAATTTAGAAGGCATGGTCCCGGAAATGGAACCGAGTAGGCCCGCGTGAGTTGGCAAATGGCAAGGCATGTTGACTACCACGTCGGTAAATTTCCAATGTCTAATTTATAAAATATCTTAAGGGAAAATTACAAATTAAGCAGAAGAATCTGAAGGAATTTTCTTGAGATAATTAATAAATGTTAACTGTAAATGTTGTTATGGGATTGATTTGGTATGCGGTTGGGTGTAGCATTAAAGTTGCCAGGTCGGCTGTCGTGCTGGACGACATGGCCCACCAGATGACCAGGCTGTCGTGCTGGACCACATGGCCCACCAGATGACCATAATCAACGTGACCAATAAATATTAATCGATGTATATTTTATAAAATAAAAAAATTAAACAAATTGGAAGACTGCCACGTACGTAATAATCATCGCTTGCAGCCTCTGGTTCCACCGCGGCCGCCGTCTGCCCACCGCGGCCGCCGCCAGACGCAACTCGCTTGTCGGCGTTGGATAATAATGGTGTTCGCCTGTTCGAGCACTCCTCGGAGGATATATAAAGCTCTTTACTGCGTTCTTAAAAGGATGATCTTCAAGCGAATATAAGAGAAGAGAAGGCGACGCCCATTTTGCACCGTACCTTTTCCCACACCCCTCAGCCAGGAATCACCGGGTCCCACCACACCGGACGGTCTAGGTCGATTTACCTGAGATGGCAGTTAATGGGCAACGATTAATTCTCAAGGAGCACATGTCTTCGAGCAGGAGTGGAACTAAGATATTAATTCAGTATAAGTAAATTGTGGCTATCGTTGAGGAGATTAGCTCCCTCGGTCCAGTTCCAACGATAGACTCTACAGTAGTGCCACAACTAAAGCTCTCCGTTTCACAAGTTGTGTTGTCATGCATCTGTCTAATTTTTTTTCATCATCTGTCTAATTTTTTTCATCAACACAAGAAAAAAAGTATATCAATGTATATCTTACTTTTTTGCATAATACATAGATTTGTTATACTATTCAATTTAGAAAAAACACATAGGAGAGAATCATAAAATTAAAATATAAA
>JBBPFQ010000057.1:1482218-1496301 GCA_037974815.1 Kaempferia elegans
CTAATCTAAATACCAATGCCACCCCATGACGGTGAATTAGAATATCCTCCTTATAACTATTCGATGCTGGTAAGAAAGATAGCTAACCTAGAGAGTCCGGTCAAATAATCGCCTTGTCACTAGGCGCCCCAATCATACGTCTCTATATTAGGAATAACTCTTCCTAGCATAGAAATAAGGAAGATTCATTAAGTTCTTAGATCTACCATGCTGATCACACCATGTGGAATGGGCTTCACCCTCTAGATGTATGAGAGTAGGGATGCCCTTTGTCACCAATGCCCCTTTCTCCTGAATCAAGACATATCCATTCATCCACAAAGATAGATAACACATCTACATGATGGAATTGTACAATTCAAGCATACACAAGTCATTCAAGAATTACATCAAATAGAGGCAAATCAAAACATCATCAACTAAGAGCATTAGGCCAATCCACAAGAGTTTACATTCAATCAAACCATTACAATTACTTCCTCACTCTAGAACATAAAGATCTACTCAAGAAGCATAAGAAAAGGATCTAAAGAATCAAGAATACAAATCTCATCTGATCCATCCGAGGAGAAGGAAAGAGAGGAAACTTATCTATGGAGAACGGTCTTCAAGATCCAATCCAAGCTTCAAAGAGTCAATGTGGAGGTGAAAGGCGGTGTCGGATCATCAGTATCCTCGCCGAAATGATGCCCAAGACTTTGATGGTCAACCCCAAGGGGAAGACCTCGTCCCCTATATTAGGGGAGGAGTCCCTTTTAAATAGGAGGGAGAAGCCACCCACACACGGCCTGCTTGCACAGTCATACAGATAATCACTCCCGTCCAGGGGTTGCCACGACCGTGTGGTACACGACTGTGCACCTTTGTACATCCCCTTTGGGATTGCTTCTGCTGAAGTCGCACAACCATGCAACAATGTGCACTTTTGTCACGACTGTGCAAGTCGTGTGGTGCTTGCTTTGGCTGCTGCACAATTGTAGACCACACGCCGTGTACAATTGGTCTACAATTGTGCACTTTTGTCACGACCCCTTTGAGTTGGCTGCTGTTGATGGCACACAGCACACGGTGCTTGCTTTGGCTGCTCGTGCATGGCCATGGCAAAGGCTCATGCATCCATGTGACATGGCCGTGTGACTCCTGTGCTAGCTATGTGATGCTGGGATCACCTCCTTTTCATCGAGGAACTCCTCCGTAGCCTCTCAATCATTCCAAACAAGCTTCGAGACACTTAAACTTTGATATCACTCCAAAAGACGCATCCTATAATGAAAACAGAGAAGAGCATATCTTGGAACAAATAGAAGTAATCATGTTGAAATACTGATAAACAAAAGTGTGATAGCATAAATTATACACATGAAAATCAAATGATGTGCAATAAAGCATCCATAAAAATAAATACAATCAACGTACATCTAACCTCCATGTCCCCCTCTTTCCCTTTAACTCCCACCTCTCCATTCAATATCCTTTCTTCCTCCACCACTCCACCCTCTCATACTTCCAACAAAAGAATGACCTTCTCTAAACCTCTCCCCCATTCTACAAGTCAACAAATCTCCGTAGACTAGTCATCAATATGTTGAAAAACTTGGTAAAGGAAGGCACATCAAATAGCAAGGGTAAAGAAAATCTTGAAAATAAGGATCAACGAAAGACACACTTGATACTTGTGTCAATTGAACAAATAATGAATGTAACATTATGAATCTCACACACAATACTAGTTAAATATCCGAGAATCCCCCTAATGACTCAATCAGTTTAGCAGAGGGAACCAAGTCATTTCCCATAGAAATTACGGTGTAAACTAACTCTATAGAGGTTTATGCAAATGGGCTGGGGGTTTTGTGTATTTTCAAGTAACCAAGCAACTGAAATGCAAAAATTTCGAAATCACTAAACTAATAACAAGAAGAAAAACTAAGAGAATAACCATTAAACTATGTTGATCTAAGGGACATTTCAACAAACATCACAAATGCAGATATTTCGAACAATTTAACAATTCAAACGTCAAACATAAAATCTGAGGTGAAAGGAACTCATAATGCAGCAGTTAATTTTCTCAAAAGCAAACAAGTTAAAAATGACCAGTCCAATTCAGAATCTGCCCAAAGCATCAAAAAATGAGTCCCTCTTGAACCCAGAATCGATTTTCCTTGATATCGAATATAATGTATGAAAGGATCCTTGAAAATCCATAGAATCTTCTGACAAAAAATTTGGCACACTCCATGATGTTCTATTTTTACATAAAAATGTATTCGCTAAAGAAGGATTCCACTTAATCATAAAAAATAGGATTGTTTACAAGGAAACACTAATAGAAATTCGTATGAACAAGACACAACAGCAAGAATCCATTGGGGTCTCAATCGAAGCTCCAGAGGCGGATGTAGGAGGGGTAATGGTAACCTAGGCCCAAGAATCTAGAACCCAAGTGGACATCCAAGCTCACTCAGATATGATTAAACTTGTATGCACGTTGTCGTCGGATGCGAAACTCCTCCTCGAATCCGTAGGAGATGGTGGATGTTGGCATGGTGAAGGATGCTTGCCAGGAAGCCTTGGTGAGGTGGTACTTCCTTGAATCCGAGGAAGATGGTGGCGTGGAGGAAGATGAAGACGACAGCTAGGGCTTCTGGAATTGGAAAGGTGTCTTTGCTGAATGGACTTTGAGTTTTTATAGCTCCTGTGCAGCAACAATTCCAGCCACCAAATAAAGGTTTTGATTAAAATCATCCGTTGGATTAAATCTTTGATTCCCTACATGATATAGTAACGTCACATTAATGCTAGGGAATGTAAAATTAAAGAATAAATATAACAAATTATCAAAGTCCATCCCTATTTTTAAAACATGATAAATATGGTGAAATATCAAATGTATGGATCTAAACACCTAAAGAATGACAGAATTATCACGTTGAAATGAACGTTATCAATTGCCCCACATTCTTGCACGCGTCGTGCAATCAAGTAAAATTACGTAGGCATTCAAATTCATTCCCCAAGGAAATTCCTCAAAACACTAGGAAAAATGTCAAAGTCAACTATTCAAAACTACCCAATTCTAAAAATAACAACATTCATGAACTTAGTTCTTACATGTGTTGGCAAACATGGTGCTTTCAATAGATCATGAATAACTTAAGAATGATGAAGCCTCACCAAGAAAAAGGTAGTGGTTACTCTCTCCTCTTCACAAATACTATCAAGGTGGGATGCCACTCTATGCTACCCATAGTCCCAACTACCATATACTTGCTTATGTCCTATTCTCCACCACTATGAAACATAAGTATGCATAATTCTGAAGGGTTTTTTTAGAATTTCAAGGAATTACAAGCTCAAGCTAAAGAATTAATGCCAAAGTAAGAGAATAGAACTAAGGTCGTCGGTTTGTTATCATATTGAGTTCACCAGATGGTGGTAAACATATCTATCTACTAGCAACAACTAACTACCGTTTCCCTTTCCCCAAACTTTACAAACAACTGTCATTCAAGGCAGTCAGCAAGACTAGCTTCATAACAAGAATGTACTTGACAAATATCATGAACTATTACTTTCCCTTGCAACCACAAGTTCCTTCAACACAAATTAGGTTCAACATTAAGAATATGATCATGTACAAATTTCCCATCCACCCACCATTCCCTTTTCATTTCCTTTCATTGCACTGTTTACAAACATGTTTCTTTTTTTTCAAAATTTTGTTTACTTCTTTTTTTTCATTGCCTCATGTTTTTTTTAAATGCTACTTGCTACTACTCCACATCTGCCCAGTACTCCCCCCACACTTAAAGTTGACTGTCTCGGACAATTCAATTTGTAGATGCAAACATGGCAAACTCTAATATGTGCACAAAACTGAAAGTACAAAATAAGATAACAAATTTGGACGCCATCTCTATGAAATATGAAATTTATTAAGCAAGACAATAAGAGGAATGTGAAGTGGAATATTCAAGGAGTAACAAGAAAGGAATGCAGAAACAACAACAATCAATGGAAGAGAATGGTAACCTTCGGTATAATTATGCAACATATGTCAATGTGGTCTAAAAAAGCAATAAAGCAAGTTCTAAAGTGTGACAAATATGAATGTAGCTCACTCAGAAAAGTAAAGGCAAAATGGCTCAAATCCTCACTAGGAGATTAAAATCATCATTCTTAAGCTAACAATATAAATTCCAACACCACGTCAACAACCACATGCAAAAATGAAGTCACTTATGTAAATTGATTCTCAAGTTGGGCAGCACACTAACTAACTTCAACAATTTCAAAATGATAAGGAATGCTTGAGGCAAGAATTTGAAACCAGGAAAAGCTTAAAATGGAACCATAAAGGAATCTGCAAAAGTTGATTATTCATCCTAAACCAAGTGCATATATAAAAACGTGCAATATAAAAGAGAAATGAAAGAGACTTCCCTTAAGTTAAGTAGATAGCGTCAACTAGAGATGTAGCCTCTAGTTGGATGTCCCTTTTGGTTTCCTGAAACTGTTTGATTCTGTGTCCGTTGACTTTAAAAATCTGCCCAAAAGTTGGATCTTGCAATTGGCTAGCACATTATGAATAATGAACGGACCTTCCCACCGCGATTTCAAATTACCTGGCATCCATTTGAGTTTTGAGTTATACAACAGAACCTTATCCCTGGAATGGAAATCCTTCTATAATATCTGCCCGTCATGGAATTTCTGTGTCTTCTCTTTGTAAATGCGGGAACTTTCATATGCTTCCAACTGTAATTCCTCAAGTTCTTGTAACTGTAATTTCCTTCCAATTCCAGCATCATCCAAATCCATGTTGCAAGCTTATAGTGCCCAGAATGCCTTGTGTTCTATTTCCACTGGTAAGTGACAACACTTGCCGTAGACAATTATGAAAGGCAACATGCCAATGGGTGTCTTTTCCAAAATCAGCTTAACCTCTTGATTTGAAACCTTTGTTTAAGGATGATAAGGGGTGGATGTCTTGTGGACTACGTCATAACTGTCCATTAGTGATTTCATGTGTCGATTGTAGATATGAGAGCCCTGATCGCTGATTATGGCCCTGGGTATTACAAACCTACAAAATATATGAGTCCTAACAAAATTCACCACCACCACTGCATCATTAGATTTTGTAGGAATTGCCTCCACCCATTTTGATACGTAATCAACAGCTAGCAGTTATAAAAACCAAATAAAATAGGAAAAGGACCCATAAAATTGATCCCCCATACATCAAAGATTTCACAAAACAAAATGGGTTGTTGGGGCATTTCATTTCTTCGTCCTATGGTCCCCATTCGTTGACACCTCACATTTCTTAAGAAAATGAGATGCATCCCTAAATAATATGGGCCAGTACAAACCAGCATCCAACACCTTTTTGGTTGTGTGTTAGGGACCAAAATGGCCTCCACACTCAAAGAAATGACAAAAAGACAATATAGATTGAACTTTATCATCTGAAACACATCTACGTATCACCTGATCACTACAAAACTTCCATAAATACAGGTCATCCCACACATAATGCTTGGAGTCACTTTTCAATTTATCACATTGTGCTCTAGAGAAATGAGAAGGAAAAACATGTGCAACTAAGTAATTGACTAAATCAACATACCATGGCTCCTACCTTGCAGTTGTAAAAGTTTCTGGTCGGGGAATTGATCTTCTATAGGTACTGGATCAGATTTACCCTCGATCCGGCTCAAATGATGTACTACGAGATTCCCCCTCCCGCTTCTATCGTGAATCTCCATGTCGAATTCTTGGAGTAGCAGGATCCACCGAATCAATCTTGGTTTGGCTGCCGACTTCATCAAGAGGTGCTTAATAGCTGCATGATCAGAAAATATGATTACATGAGAACATAATAAATGTGATCGAAATCTATAAAGTGCAAAAATGATAGCTAATAGTTCTTTTTCTGTGGTGCTGTAGTTGACTTGTGCTGAATCCTACGTCCTGGATGCATAGCAAATGACATGTGGCGCTCCTTCAACTCTTTGTGCTAAAATTGCTCTCATCGCGAAGTTAGATGCATCACACATCACTTCAAATGGAATAGACCAATCTGGAGGCTTAATAATTAGAGCAGAAGTGAGTGTTGTTTTGATTCTTTCAAATGAATCCTTGCATTCCTAATCAAAATTAAACTCAACATCTTTTTGCAATAAATGAGAAAGTGGCAAAACAATCTTGCTGAAATTGTGGATGAAGTGCCTATAAAATCCCGCATGTCCAAGAAATGATTGTACGTCCTGTACACATACTGGGTTAGGCAAGGATAGAATTACATCAAACTTTTGTCAGATCTACTTGTGTCCCCTTGTTCGAGATGATATGCCCCAGAACTGTGCCCTTTTCCAACATGAAGTGGCATTTTTCAAAGTTCAGAGTTTAGTTTCAATACATCTAAGAAATACTCGAGCTAAATTATCCAAACATATGTCAAATGATGAGGCATAGATGGTGAACTCGTTCATAAATACATCCATGCAATGTTCCAACAGATCGGAAAAAATACTGATCATACATCGTTGGAAAGTTATGGGAGCATTAACAAAGGCCAAATGGCATTCTGTATGCAAATGTTTGAAAGGGACACGTAAAAGTTATCTTTTCTTGATCCTCTGGAGCAATCGGAATTTGGAAATAGACTGTGAAACCATCTAAGAAACAATAATGTGATCTTCCTGCTAGCCTTTCCAACATCTGGTCAATGAATGGCAAAGGGAAATGATCCTTTCTTGTGACTTGGTTTAGCTTACGGTAATCAATGCATACCCTCCATGAAATTTGCAAACGGGTGGGTATCAATTCGTTTCCTCTATTAGCCACCATTGTAACATTGGATTTATTGGGCACAACTTGCACTGGACTTACCCACTGACTATCAGAAATAGGATATATAATTCATGTCTACAATAGTTTGGTCACCTCAACCTCGACCACATCCAACATAAGTGGATTTAGTCTATGCTGCGGCTGTCTTATTGGCCTAACATCAGTCTCTAAAAATATTCGGTGCATACATGTGGAGGGACTAATACCCATGTAGGCAAGCATCCAACCTATGGTTTTCCGATGTTGCCATAGTAAATCCAATAGTCTAGTTTCTTGGTTTGGACTGAGATTGCTAGTAACCGGTAACTTCCTACCCTCTCCCAAATAAGCGTACTTTAAATTCCCTGGTAGCTATTTCAATTCCAAGTCAGCACTTTGCTCCACCGGATGTGATTTTTTTTGGAATTTCCTACATCTCAAACAACTCAATGAAGCTGCTAGAGTAACACCAAAACTAGGAGTTGGCTGAAAAAAATTCATTATTTGATCATCCAAATCATTTGTCATTTCAACCATTGCATAATCTGAATAGTCTAATAAGTTTGTTAACCATGCTTCCGACTTATCCAATACCTCAAAATTTAGTTCTTCCAAGACATCAATATTAAGAAGTGAATGATCTTCAGCTAGATATCTCATTACGTCCAAAATGCTGAATTGTACTATCATATCACCAAACTCTATTATAAGTGTTCCAGCATGCACATCGATTTTGGTCCTGGCAGTTTTGAGAAATGGTCTTCCAAGGATTAGTGGGGCTTGGCCTAGAGAAACATCTGCCTCCATGTCTAGAATGTAAAAATCTGCTGGGAAAATCAAATCCTTAACTCTAACCAAGATATATTCTACCACACCAACTGGATGCACAAAACTACGATTTGCCAACTGAATAACTATGCCAATAGCTCGCAAGGGTCCAATACCTAGTGCTTCAAAAATCGATTTTGGCATAACATTAATTGAAGCATCGAGATCCAGCATAGCATCTCCAAAATTACTGTCCCCAATGATACAAGGTATGGTAAAAACTCCCGGATCCTTGCACTTCTATGGCATAATTTGAATTCGTGTTGATACTTTCTTGGCCATATTGATTAGCTCGCTGCCCTTCAACTTCCTCTTATGGATGCATAGGTCCTTCAAGAACTTAACATATTTTGGGATCTGTTTAATAACCTTCAATAATGGAATATTCACTTCCACCTTACTGAAAGTATTCACAAGTTCTTGAAGCTCTTCTGCCTTCTCTTCATCCCTGCGCTTCATTGGCATTGATCTCTGAGGAAAAGGTAAGTGCACAGGTGCCTTAATTCGCTGATCCATGTTCCTGAAGTCGTGGCTGGTATAGATTGTATGGGTTCCTTTGTGGTCATTCCACTTCGCAGTGTAATAGCATTAACATCTCCTTCCGGGTTTGGAATACTCTGTGAAGGTAATTGTCCTTATCCATGTGATTGTAGTGAGTAATGCGCGATCCCATCTGACTAATTTGTCTCTCTAGATTCTGCTGATTACTCATCATTACTTGCATTTGCTGAATGAGGTCCTCTAGCTTTTGCGTTGTAGGTTCTAGTTTGGGAAGCTGGAGTGGTGGTGGACGGTAAGGGAGTTGAGGGAATTGTTGAACAATTGGCCTCTGAAATGAAGCAGTTGGCTAATATGGTTGTTGAGTAATTGGTTGTTGGTATAGTTGTTGAACTAAACTCCCATACCTCAAATTAGGGTGGTCTTTCCATCCTTAATTATATGTTGCAGAGAAAGGATCATATTGCTGCTTATTACCATACTATTGTTGATAAAATTCAGAACGAGGTTGGAAGTTGTTAACTATCGCCACTTGATCTGTTTAAGGAGAAATTCCTTCCTGCTGCAATCTAGGACATATGTCAGTGGTAAGAGAAGAACAAGAACAAATACCACAAATCAATGATGTCTGTGTCGCTTGAGGTGATGGTTGTGAAGAATAGCTGAGTGTTCATTGCCTAAATGTTGAAGTCATCTCCTGAAGAAAGCTATTCTTTATTTTTTGAGTGTCTGACATAGACAATTGGACTTCATTACCCCTTTAATGACTGCCTACCTACACCTAAACTGTTGTCCATTGGCAGCCATAGTAGAAACTAGTTCACGCGCCTCTGTAGGTGTTTTGTTTACCAGCCTTCCCCACTAGTTGCATCAATCATAAATCTATCCATGGGTAGCAGGCCTTCATAAAAGTACTGAATGAGTAAGTGATCGCCGATTTGGTGATAGGGACAACTCACACACAACTTCTCAAATCGCTCCCAGTATTCATACAAAGTCTCGGCTAAGAGTTGTTGGATATTACAAATCACCCGGATCTTGACGCAGGAAAGAATTTTTCCATAAATGACCACTTCATATCTAACCAGCAAGTAATTGTGCCTAGTGCTCTAGAGTACAACCGATCCTTCGCCGCTCCAACCAAAGAAAATTGAAAGGCTCTCAGATAAATGTCCTCCTCTCCTATGCCATATGGTTTCATAGTCGAACAAATTGCATGAAATTCCTGTAAATGCCTAGCAGGGTCTTCTCCAGCTAACCCATTAAATTTTAGTAGGAGATGAATGAGTCGAGATCGAGTCCAAAGTCCACCTCCAATTCTGTATACTAAACACACAAAGAGTTACAAGAAACATCTGCGCAGCAAGCTCTCTAAGAGTTTGATCGTTTTCCATACTAGATTCACTTTATGCAATATTTATTGCTCATTGAGATTACAGATGTTCTCCTCTGATTCCTTTTGCAAAGTGTGTAGTTTTCTCTATGTTGGATCGTGGATGGTCGGTTATTCTCAATTTACTTGGTATCCACCTCCAGCGGAAGTGACTAATCCAAGGATCCACACGAGTCGATCTTTCACTATGAATGTGCTTCTTCGCAGTGAAGCAAACCTCTCACAATCACAATCTTCTTCCTCTTTACAGTGGGAAATAAGAGTGGGAGGAAGTGAAACAACCCTTTATCCCCTAGGTATTTTTTTTTGTTTTTTTAGAATTTTAAAAAATAATTAAACTTAGAAAAAGGATCTACCAGTGGAGGTCTTTAATATTTTAACGAAACAAAAGTACTTAATCTACATCCCAGAACAATCCTAAGAACAAAACATAACTGAAACAAAACATTTATTGTCATACTACATTGGTCCCCGGACAGTATGCTCTGCATTTCATCTCATCTCCCCGGTTACTCTGCCTCCACATCCCCTATAGCCTTCTAGGATTTTGTCTTCGGTACCTGTAATATATTCATAGTGAGTCCACAGACCCAGCAAGTATATTTCCCAAGTATATATAGGATAAAGCAGTACAAAAATCTGAGGTTTGAACATCATAAAGCTATCATCTAGCATTCACAATTAAAAATAAGAAACTATAACATAGCACCTTTTAGTTAAACATGATGCAATGGTGGTAACCCAGTATAGAGCACAGTCATTGATAATACCTTTGTTTAGCTTACATTTTGAATGAATTTAGATTGATTTATGAGCTAATTGTGCTTGGAATGCATGTAATTAGGTCTTATTTGTAAGTTGAAAATTTATAAGGATCTAATTGTAATTTCCTTATTTTAGCCTCATTAATTACTGATTATTTGAAATTGGCTTTGTAGGAAATTGATACAAGATGGCTCAGGTCAAACTTGGTCAACCAAGTCAAGGGATTGGGTCCAATGTGATTCATATCCTTGATTTAATGAGGAATTTGTTCAATTAATTTGAACCGAGCCCAAATTCGACCCAACCACTTGACCCCAAGCTCAACCACATTCTCTCCATCCCTAATCTCCTTGAACCAACCCCAATTGCACATGAACCGGACCCAAATTTCTAATGAACCGGCCTTGAACTCATACTGAACCAAGCTCCAATTTGAAATAAATCCGGTCCATTGAACCGGGTATATATTCTTCTCAAAATCGCGATTACTGTTTCGGGGCTGGCACTGTTCTTCTTCTCGCGACTTTCACGCGCGACGCCATCTCTCCTTCTTCTTCCTTAGATATGAACTCTTGAAGCTCCTCATCAGTGGTGAAAGCTCAGTTCCTGGTCTTCATTTTCCGGCAATCAGATCGGTTGAAGGGGCGTCTTCTCAGCTGGGTGAACGCTGCGACTTCTCCTCTGCGGCGACGCCATTGGAGGCGAATTCCCCTCTCAGTGCGATATTCTTTTCCCTAGCTCAAAGGAGGCGGATCTCCGGTGAGTTTGGGATCCTTCCGACTCATCATCGTCACCCCATCCATGCTACATTGATCCGGAGATTGAAGTGGCAGAATTCCCCTGCTTTGCGCGAATTTGGAATCTCCAGCACTGTTAGGAGGTGTTGTGGGCGTTCTTGCACTTCGGGCAGTAGTTGGACTTGAAAGGGCGCTGAATTTTTGCTTCCGAGTCGTGTAGAGGGCGTTCTCTTCAAGATCTTGCATGAAAAAGCAAGAGAGAGATTGAATTGTTTGTATCTTGTGGATGAAGTTGTTTTGAATAACTTTCTACCTGTTTTAGCTTTAGATCTAGTTTCTTTATGTTGCTTTAAATTAGAAACGACTTGGGTTGGATAAAATGCAATGCAATTTCCTTTGGTTTCGAATAGATTTCTTTGAATAAGTTCAAGTTCAGTGTACTTTCCTTTGATGGTTTAGAGTAGGTTTTATGTTTCTGTTTAAATCTGATTTTTGCAAACATAGTTTTCAATTTTCAGATTAGGTTTCATTTCTAGATTCTGAGTTAGTTTAGTTCAGATTTCAAGTGTCATTTCCATTCGATGCAACTTGTTTTTAAGTAGTGTAGATTTCTTGAATACCATCTAGATGATCATGTTCCTTTTAGTTCCTGTTCAATTCCATTTAGATCTATTATTATTTTTCTTGGCTTGCCATTAGGGTTCTTAATTAGAAATAGCTTTTAATTCCGAAGCAATTTGAATTATAGCTTAGTGGATGCGTTTTTCTTGATTCTCAAAGTTTGGTTTCAGATTAGTTAGTTTAGTTCTTTTTGGCACATAGGTTGGTTTTGTGATTTGTCACATTCATTAGTTTTAAGTTTTCTTAGATATGTTAGAATTGCTTAAAGTTTTCTTTATTGCATGTTTAGGTTAGAATTTAATGATTGTTAGATTTAGTTTAATCTAGGTTTTTCTAGTTGTTGAGTTCTAGTTATATTAGCTTAATGTCTAAAACTTGTTTAGTTTAATTCAAGCTAGGATTTAATTTTGTGTTAGTTTAATTATTAGATTCCGATTTCAATGCTCTAGCTTTAAATTCAAATCTGTAATTTAGTTTACCATGCTTAGTTTTGGATTTCTTGTTTGTTAGAAGTAGTTTAAGCTAGGTTTAGTGTGTTGATGGATTCTAGCTAGTTGAGTTTTAGGTTTCATGCTTAATTAGTTGAGGTTTAGTTAGAATTTCATTTTCTTTTCCTTTTGCGTGAAGTCTGATTTGTGATCTAGTTTTATTAATGAAAACCCTAAAATTCCCTTTCATATCATAAAAATACCAAAAATAATCTTCAAAATCTAATTCAAACACCCATTGACTAGTTCCTTGTGAGAGATCGACCTGAGCCCCTATGCTATGTCATTTCTATGTATTAATTGTGGGGTTTCAGTATTTTAATTTGAGTGGCTTCGTCGTGATACTTGTATAAGCTCACATCAAATTTTGGTGTCGTTGCTAGGGAATTAGTATTATTTGTTTGTTTTAGATGTGTTCATGTCTTTCTCTTTCTTATTTGCATTTTTCTTGATTTTATTGCATATCTACTTGGGTATTTGATAGTGTTCCTGTTTTTATTTTCTTATTTTCATTTTTATTGATTATATTGTATATCTATTTGGGTATTTGATTGCTTGAATTTTGTGAACATGACCAGGTCTTCTGGTGAAAAGCTGCTGGATTACGATCCTGAAATTGAGAGGACCTTCAGAGCCTTGAGGATCTAGGACAGATTACCAGATATACCTGAGTCTAGATCTTCAGAGGAGGTCAGCAAAATGGCAGAAAACACAAATTCAAGCAAGACTATGAAGGAGCTTGCAGCCCCAGATGAAGGATTCAAACAATCCTGTATAAGTTATCCAGAGGTAGCAGGGGAATTTGAGCTCAGATCAGGACTTATACACTTGCTTCCTAAATTTCAAGGACTGGCAGGAGAGGACCCTAACAGACACCTTCATGAGTTCCATTTTGTATGCTCCACTATGAAGCCTCAAGGAATTTCAGATGAAGATATTAAGTTAAGAGCCTTTCCATTCACTCTTACTGGATTGACCAAGGAATGGTTCGTCTACTTACCAGCTGGATACATCACAAGTTGGATGGCTATGAAGAAAGCTTTCTTGGAGAAATACTTCTTAGCCTCGAGGACTGCTACCATCAGAAAGAGCATTTGTGGAATCCAACAAAGTGTGGGGGAGACATTGTATGAATATTGGGAGAGATTCAAGAGATTATGTGCTAGCTGCCCTCAGCACTAGATTAGCGAGCAGCTACTGGTTCAGTATTTTTATGAAGGACTCCTTCTCTTGGATAGGAGTATGATTGATGCTGCAGCTGGAGGAGCGCTAGTGAACATGACCCCAAAGCAGGCAAGGGAGTTGATTTCAAATATGGTAGACAACACACAGCAATTTGGGAGTAGAACCCCAGCTGCCAGAGGAGTTGGTGAAGTCCAGATTGCTTCTAATGAACAGAAGGAGATTAAGAATTCTTTGTAGGAATTGACAGCTTTGGTTAAGCAAATGGCAATTAATAACATGGGACAATCTTATCCACATTATCAGAGCATGAGTTGTTCTTATGCAAATGCAGAGCCTACTGTTGGTCCAGTCTCTAATTTTCCACTGCTAACTTATGGAGGATGTGGCATATGCTCTAGTCAAGACCACACTTCAGATACTTGCCCCAACCTTACTCAAGATGAATCATTAGCAGTGATAACTAGACCAACATATACACATAAACATGACCCATTTGCTACTACTTACAACCCTGGATGAAGAGATCACCCAAATCTGAAGTATGGCAACTCATTTTACCAACAAATGACTCAAAACCAGAATTTTCAGCAAAGTATTCAACCTTTTCAGCCCTCATATCAGCAGAATCAACATCAAATTCAAGGTTATCAGGGTTCCCAGAATTTTTAGCATAATTTTCAGTGTTCCTACCCTCAGAATCAGAATTTTCAGCAAGGTTATCAAGGGAG
>JBBPFQ010000057.1:1614427-1632738 GCA_037974815.1 Kaempferia elegans
CAGCTAAAAAGACCTTAAATCTAAGGGTTTTTAGTGTGATGAGATTGAGTTTCATGTTTAAGGCAAGTAATGGCCTTTGCCAGAACTCATCGACATAGAGAATTTAAATTTCTAAAACTTGGACATTGAGTGGGAGAGACAGTTTTAAGCCTCCGACATGAATATTGGATCCATACCAATTGACACATTAGTTGAATTTTTTAAAATAGACTGTGCATGGCTAATAAGGCTTTGAGAATTTTGAGCACGACGACATTGAGAAACACAGTAGAAATCTATAGGACTTGAATTGAGTCTCATCAAAGTTGTCTGAGGTACATCCATGGATTTTATCTGAAACTGATTGATGAACCTAGAATATTTATACTTTTAAAATTTGAATATGGAGTCCTGGAGGACAAGAGTGAAAAGAAGGTGGATATAGTGTGCAACCCTAGTTTTGAGTTTCCTACATGAAGTTATGAGTTTGTGTCAATTGACACATTAGTTGAATTTTTAAAAACAGATTGTGTACTGCTAAAAAGGTCTTGAATCTAAGAATTTAGAGCACGATGAGATTGAGGAGCACGGTAGAAACTTACAGGACTTGAATTATCAGAACTGGTTAAAGGCATCAATGAGTTTTGTCTGAAACTCATTAATAAATTTATTGATAGACCTAGAGGATATGAAATGCATATTTCGAATGATCAATATCGTTGTGACCACTATGTTGGAGAAATCACAATACAATAGTGTTGGTTTAGAAGAATTAAGATCATTGTGATGTAGAATTTTAAAAATCAACACCAATATATTCAACAAATAATACAGTTGTGCTGATTTTGAAAGATCAAAACTTGTGTGATGCTATCGTTCAAAGATCAGAATTAATGTGTTGAAGAAATCACAACAAATGATACTGAGCTCAACCTCCTCTTTTATTATGGGCCCAACCAGACCACCCATCCTTGATAATTGCACAAAGTATCATATAACAACGTTGAATCATGCCTTGAAAGTGATTTATACAAGTCATAATATTTTTCCACTCCTGTATTTCTAACTCATTCAAGTATTTTTGATACGATAGCAGAATAATTCCTTGGATACTTATTCTAATGAGAAGTCCGACTTTGTTATGTTTTAACTAATAGTTAGCAATCACAAACAACATAATTCATGATGATTAAATTTGCTATGTTATATAAAATTGAATGTTAGATTATGACTCAAGCACATAAATAAAAAATAAAATACAAAAATGAACATGCATGATAAGGTGAATGTGTGCACAACAACTCAAGGCATAGGCCATTAAGACCTATGCCTAGGATCATAGCACAATGGGCCTGAGATATACATACTAGACATCGTGAGTATTTAAATTTTGTTAATTTTATTTTATTTTTTAACTTGAACAATATATCTCAACATCTAAACTTTAAAGATAAAGTCTAATTGGTTTAACCCGGAACTAAAATAAATAAATAAATAATACTATTAGGCACCTAAATATATACCCCATGAGTACATAATTTTTTTTAACTT
The DNA here is from genome assembly GCA_037974815.1 of Kaempferia elegans. Lineage (NCBI taxonomy): Eukaryota > Viridiplantae > Streptophyta > Magnoliopsida > Zingiberales > Zingiberaceae > Kaempferia > Kaempferia elegans. Next base: position 1,615,958 of record JBBPFQ010000057.1, read on the forward strand.
AAACATTATAACACAACCCCTAAATCCCTAAGATAAAATCTAATTGGCTTAACCGTAAAGCCAAAAAAAATAAATAAAAAAAACTATTGGAAAAATCTAGGCGTCTGAATCCATCCTGTTGGACGTGGGAGACATGAGTGGTGTGAACAGTTACATAAACTACCCACTTCCCTCACTTGTTATTTATATATATTGTGTCCAAGCACTAAAATGAGCTCTCGGAGAAAAGAGGAACAAAGTCGGAAACATCCAAGGCACGGTCAAGATTTAGTTCATGGATATGTGAAGAGCTTTTCGGTCGGGTTATTACTTTTCCGACGACAAGCATATCCATCCCCAGTCGGAACAAGAACAACAAGATCTGTGAGTATTTACGATTTGCAATTTACTATTTTGTTATATATGATCATGCATTTCGAAACAACAATGGTATCAAAGTCATAGATTCTAGCAATTACTATTTTTGAATGCATGATCTTGATATATATTAGATTAGCAATCAATGTAAAAGAAAACTACTCCTTACCTCTAAGTTGCCCTGTTGTTCACCCTGTTTGGTGAGAGAAATAGCTAAATCACGACTGAGTTGTGATTAATGACTGAAACCATGAAACTATTACCCAATCCCAGCAATAGCATCAAGATATCATGGAGTTTGTCTCTGTTTGAGGTTTGCCGTTGTCACTGAATCGGCAATGGATTTTGCTCCATCACGTTCCACCATGGCCGAGGGAGATCTAGGCCGAGTCGCGATTTGCGACCTTCACCAAATGCAATCGTGAGTTGCGATTGATGCCATCACCGGGAGTAGTCGCAATCAGCGGTTGTCTTCGAGCTCCGAGTGCAGCAACTACAGGGCATCGGGCCTATGTTGTAATGGTAAATGTGCTCAATTGTCTCTCAGATATTTACGGTTCAATTCTTAGCTACGACTTATTTGTAAAAAAATTTTCTCTAAATTAAACTTGCAACTAAAAGATGTTGAAATTCTTAGTCATCCGTCACTTGTGCTTTCTGATTGATCGACGGGTGAAAAATTTTCAAAGGACTGGACCGATATTATCAACTTAGTTAATTATTTCTTTTTATTTGTTAAAAAAAAAAATGGCGCATACTGTTGAGGATTTCCAGAAAACTAATACATCTCAGCGACGATGGTCGTTCGTGGCTTGCCCTCGCGCCCCCTTTGCATCTCACCGCTCCTTCGTCTCCATGGTCGGAACCGAAGAAGCCCTAGATTCCGAGTTCCATGTTCCTCAATTCCTCCTCAGGTGGTTCGCTGGTTGGTTCCTTCTTGATTTCCTTGCCCACTTGCCAATCTTTGTTTTCCCCTGGTTCCAGATTGCGGCGCCCAAGTCCGATTATAAGCCAGGACTTCTTGACGATATGCTTCTCATGTTCTTTAGGAAGAAAATGGTGGAGGTCAGGTTTAGAATTTCCGGATTATTTTTGTTATGTGGTGCTCGTTTTTGCCTTTTTGTGCAGTATGTAGTAATAGATAATTTCTTAAATGCACTTGCTGTGGGTGTATCCGTTGTTTTCGTGCATAATTTCTGTTAACTCCGTTTCTCGGTAAAATACTGGTGGTGCTGTCAAATAAAAATTGGAAGCAGTCTGATAGCGAATATTGAAATTGTTGTCTATGATTGATATTTTGTATTTGGTTTGCTCAGCTGATGTAATATCGTAATTTTTCTATTCCTTAGCTTTGTATAATTTTGAACTTTGTGTTCATGAAAAATGATCTCTTCCATGCCTTAAAACATTTTTTGTCAATTCTTTATTGCTATAGGAGGTTGGATGGGATTCCAAGAAGCCTGGATACGATGGACTAATTGAAGTTGCAAATCATCTTATGTTGAAGAGTAAAAACATTTCAGAGACTGAACAATCTGCGGTAGTAGAAAAACCTCAGAGACTTCTTTTCTCTTTTTTTAAGTAATTTGGACGTAATTTTGACAATGAATTAATTGAATCTGAGGAAATGATTAGATTGAATACTTGTGAAAATAATAAAACTCCAACATATTTATATGTATTCCATAAGTAGCTAAATCATAATCCATCTATAGTATCACTTTTGTTCTTCTAAAACTTTGGAAACCTATGTTGTTGCACGGCTCATTTATGAATTGACCCATTTACCGTGATGAATTGGTATAAATTCATTCAGTTTCATTATCTTATGCAAGATTGTATTCAAAGTATTGTGAGAGTCCTGGGTGTCACAATATAATGGTATAGGATCTGTTTAGTTGATTTTTAACTCAACTATAAGTCAAACCAAATTAGTTGCAAAATGACCAATGTCATTGCAATATAAAACTTTAGCACTGACCTGTCGACCACATTTTGCATGTTTCATTCTCATATAACTAAATTTCCATTCAGCAATCAATGATATGCTGAGCTGGACCGTCCAGTGATGCTGATTGTTCCTGTTTAAAATTGGTGAAGATGTACCACTGATGTGGTGGCTTCCACGTTGACAGTAGGGGAACCTTGAAGTGGGGAAATCCAAAATCAAGAGCTGGTTTGCCACGTAACAGAAGGTCTAGAGGGAAGAAGATGTCAATGGACGTGCCAGGAATGGATCCCGGTGGAGTCACTCCGATACTCAAGTTAGTTTAGGGGATAAGTCAGAGCAAAAGTAATGATTAGGATTAGTGAAAATCATTGGAGAGCCCCTTTTGCGCATGGAGAAGGGATCCCTTGTATAGCACCTTTGCCCCTGGCCCATGTAACGAGGCGTCTCGTGATAATAAGATAACTCATTCCTGCCGTTATGCCTAAAAGGTACATGGTAGTCCCATTGTAGGGACGGTAGAGATGTGTACCGTATCGGCTACAAAAATACATTAGGGATTTTTTTGACAAACTTCTGCTTGACATTAAATGAGACAATGGGTTGATGATCCAAATGAATTAATAGGCCTTTAGCTGATATCCTTTAGTAGTGAGTACGTATCACTTAAGAGAAGGCCTTGGGGTATGTAAATGAGGAATTGGGCTTGGATGAGCCTCCAAGGGGTTTGAGGCCTTAATGGCCTATATTCCTTCAACGGACTTAGCCTTGTTAGCCTTGTTGTAGTCCGATCGGATATGGTGGGTACGCCAGATCCGATCGGCTTTGGGACACTGAGCATTTGTGCGTTTGTGGGGAGCTAGGACTTTTAGCAGACTCAAAGTGATATTTTGACGACTCAACTACCCCATAGATCTTATCCACTTGGAGGCTCATGGAATCTGTTCCGCACAATGTTCGATCGTACCTAGGGAGCTATGTCCTGTGAAGGTCCCAGAGAGAGGTCAGGCTCATTGAACCCATAGAATGTTCGCTCGGCACCATCCGCTCGGTACTGTAAAGAGAAAACTTCTCGTGTGCTCATTTAGAAGACTTGGGGCGCTTGGCTACATACGTTGGGCTTTGTGGTCTTCGTGAATGTCCGATCGGCTTCATCCGATCGGACTCCAGGGAACCACACCCCTACCTCTTCTGAGGGCTTGGGTCGTCCCTCCGATCGAACTTTAGAAGCTAGCTCAGAATCCAGATGCTTAAGTTGACCTTTCTTGGACTTTGACCTCCACGTTAGCTAGCAAACTTGACCGTCAGCTCGAGGGTCCTACCTTATTCGTCGTATCACTGATCAATTTGTATTAGAACATTCAACAAGTAGGTAACTTCAGTCCTAGTAAAATAGTTCTTTCTTCTAACAATCTACTCCTCTATCCGACTTGATAATAGGATTTTCAATAAGTTTGTTTTATATTTTATATTACAATCATAATTATAATTGGACTCAGATTCCCCATGGTTATTTCTACACATTATGAATTACCTCCTCTTGAATTCCACCTATTTTCACTAGTAAGTTAATTGCTGAAACAAGACAACCATGCAAATTAATAAGCTGGAGTTTAAATGCTCATATAAAGAATTCTGAAAATGTGCTTTGATGTCTGATTATGGTAATTGGTTGACATATATACTTTCTGATTAATTGACCAATCAACTTGTCCTGTGACCCGTCATTTGAATTTGACACAGAATGTTCCGGTTTTGAGACCAAAACTTCTAGCCTAAGTTTGAAGTCACAACCCTCCTATAGACCAAGTGTGTTTGTACATGGTAATTATGGTGATCACATATTAGGCTTGGCATATTCGAAAAGAAACAAGGGAATAACAGCCCCATTTTCTATTATAAATGATTTTATGATCATTGAACTCTTTAAATTTCAATTCAAAATTCATGAAAATAATCGTTTGCAACATAATTCAAAATAATATTTCAAATTTGATATTGGTTCCCTAATTATCAGTAGTGTTTTTGGAGGTTCCTTCATTTTTAAGTAGGCGTAGTGCCCATTTTACCCAACTTTGGATAGTTTTTTTTTATATAAAAAAAAAATGTATTTGTAAGAAATCTGCAGAATATGTTGGATTATTTCATTACTGGATAAGTAATCAGCAAATATGTTCTCTTTATAACTGACAATGATTGACAGGTTCGGGTTCTTCAATCTTTATTTCCTCCACTCTTGCTTGTTCTTTTTAAGATGCTTATAGCACCAGTTAATGAAGGGAAAGTAGCATCTATGATGCTTGGTAGGTTGTGATTTTATCTATGATTATCATTTTGCTTATGCATATGGTATTTTAAGTTCATTAATTTGTTTGCCATCTGAAAATAAATTATTTTGCTGTGCTCAATATGATTTATTGTGTTCTGAAGCACGAGCAACTGCAATCTTATGCCAATGGCTGATGGGCCCATGTTCAGTTAATTCTATTAATCTGGCTGATGGGTCATCCTGCTCCAGTGGGGTAATATTTTTTTCTTCTCTTTACGTCCCAATCTTGTTGATTTTTGCTATGCAACTGCTGTGATATTTTTTTTGTATTATTTCTTGACTATTTTTTGTGTAGGTCTTTGTTGAGAGATGCAAGTATCTTGAGGAAAGTAAATGTCTGGGAGTATGTGTCAATACATGCAAGTTACCAACACAGGTTAGTATATTCGCATATTATCATTATGTGATATCAGGCCTTGTACCGTCCAGTGTCGAGGGGCTAAAAATGGTATGGCTTCCTAAGGTTTTATCACTGTGAAGACAATTTGGTATGAATCATCTATTTCATTGCATGAACCAGACTTGGTGTGTGTGTAGCATCTTTCTAATGATTCGGAGAAACCAACGGCAGCCTATTAGCTAAGAAAGCTTGTGCTTTTTGAGGAAAGAGATGGAGAGAGTGGAGAGTCAGTAGTTGCATGTAAAAGATGCTTCTTTTTGAACTAGAATAGTGTCTCAACACAGATGTATAGTCTGCATAGACATCTGATTGCTTCCCATCTTAATGATCTTAGTTTGTTTGATCCTTTCCAGAGATTTTTCAAAGATTACATGGGTGTTCCTCTATACATGGAGCCAAATTTTATTGACTATAGCTGTCAGGTAATATTCTCATGACGCTGCCAACCTCCACCTTCAGGTTCTCATAAGAACTCGAATTGTTTAACTGCAGTTTCCGTGAGATAATCAAGACTCTTTAAGCGAATTAGAATACTAATTCTGATCACATTCTTTTTGCAGTTCAACTTTGGGCTTCTTCCTCCACCGGCAGCCAGTGACAAAGCCCTCACAGAACCTTGCTTGTCAATATGCCCGAGTGCTAGCCGCCGCAAAGATCTTGGTACCAACAAGTTTAAACAATGCCCTACAGTTTAAATGAAGACGTTTAAATTGCAACCAAACATGATTCTCCTTAAATTTTATTTCACTTCGCAGTAAAGATTTTATTTGTATAGATGTATATTTTACCTTCTCTTTTTTTCCCCATCCAAATGTAACTTTCATGTTCCAGGAATGCATCCCTGGTTTTTGAAAGCGCTTAAACTAGCAATGGATCAAATATATTCATGGTAACTGGTTCTTCAACCAATTATCTACAGTCAGTGATTTCTTAAAATTGTAATTTAGCACGAAAAGTTGATCAGACAACTTTTTGTAATTTAATTGGTTCAAACAGTGATTTGATGGATCTTTGAGTCACTAGCCCAACTATAAAATTAATTAGATAGCATCAAATATCTTTTAAATTATAGCAATAGAAACACTCAAATATATTTTAACATAGCACAAAGGAGCTACTTTGCATGTTAATCTGTTGCTCAAAAAATGCTCTGGCTTGAGAGTGAAATTGGCATAATACAATACAGCCGTACCAAAAGAAAAGCATAATGCATCATTAATAAATATGGGTCAGATGCTGCAGCAGTGCTGTTCTAGTTGACAACATAGGTGGCTACTGCAACTACCTCATCACAAATTTACTTGGGGCAATAGTCCATGCAGATATGTGGAAGTTGTAGCTCCATGAAAGGTTGGATTACTTGTCCCCGTAGTGTTAAACCTTCCAAGTCGATCTGCATCATGCCGATACAATCAGAACGTAAAAATGAACAGTGTGATCTATAAAAACAACTTTGCATCTGATGTAATTAACTCGATGTCAATGTTAGCAGAAAAACCATCAGCATGGGTAACTCAATCATCTATTTACCAACATGTTATTCAAGGGGGAAAAAAATCAAATATTGAGGTAAAGTCGAGGAGGATGACATGATAATGAAATAGAAAGTAGAGAGGAAATACCACAAAAGAGACCTTGGCGTGTGATGAAATCCATCCTCATTCAGACTTTCACTATCAGGCGCACCACCGCCAGCTGCTGAAACGGTACTCTTTGTGGAAGAATTCTTAGATTCATCTTTAGAGGAATGATCTGTAGATTCGTCAGGATTATTTACGCAGTACTTCTGCAGCCACGCATCAGTCTCCCACAAGACATGCATAATACTCTCCCGGGAAGAATAACCATGGCTTTCAAAGGGAAGAATAACCAAACGACAGAGTGCTCCATGTCCTTTCAAAGCATTAAAGAATCGATCCGACTGCATATGGCATTACTTTGATCATGTATTAGATTAAGTTTAGAGTAAAAGACAAGTTTATACACACACAGAATTATTAGCCTGCACACCGGCCGTACGCGACGCGCGTGGGCGACTCTCTGCATGAAAGGCGCCTTCCGCAGAGAGTCGGCCACGCGCGTCACGCACAAGCGGATGTGCAGGCTAATATCTAATATATATATATATATATATAAACAAGGTGTTTGGAAGTAAATGACAAGCAGGGTTTCTGAAAAAAGTAAAAACTACGTGAATACAGATCATCTGATTGGCAAAAGAAAAATAGACTGGTCATTTACCTGCATCGTCAATGTTCCTGAGTTGTTGTCTTCTTCTCCGTGTACTAATAGAATTGGTTTCGTTATCTTACTTGCGGACATAAAAGGGCTCATCTTGATATAAGTACTGGTTGCCTCCCAAAGTGTTCTATCTTCATTCTGCACCGTATGGAATCAGACATTAGATGCATGACATGAAAAAACTAGCTCGATGAACAATCTGTTAGAAAGTTAGTGAACCCTAAAAATAACATAAATGTTGAAGAAATCCAAACCTGAAAGCCAAAAGGAGTAAGAGTTCTGTTGTAGGCTCCGGAACGAGCAATGCCACAGCAAAAAAGATGTGGAGCATGTGCTAATAGATTAGCCGTCATGAATGCTCCATAAGAATGACCACCAACAGCAATTTTATTTGGATGAGCTACCTAAATTTTTTTAACAAATAATTCAATCATATATTCACAAGTGAGAGTATTCAAGAAAAGCATAACATTGTTACCCCTCTTCGAATGACTTCCTCAGCTGCAGCCTCTGCACTCGCAACCAACTGTTCCACATACCTGGTTACCATTAGAGAATAACTAAGATTCCGAAAGGAAAGTGCTCGGCTAGATGCCACATAACTTAAATGCAGGTAAGACTTGTACAAAGTAGGACACTACAAATTAATCCATACACAATTGCATAGAGCCTTCCAATTTAGTATACATGCCCAGTTTGGCTCGTGAGTCAGGACTCACCCAGCCTAGATCCAAGCTGAGTTGAGCCCACATGCCCGGCCTAGGCTGGGCTAGGGCCAAGCTTGAGCCTGGCATGCACGCCGAAGACTGTTGCCTGACCCAGGCACGATTCGATTATGTGCTTGGCAATTAAGGATGTGATTCTCTAAGGAATAAGTTCATATGCTTGTTCTATAGTTACATGCTCAGAGGATGACTATTGCACCACTTGGTACATCAATAGTAAATTTACACAGCATCATCAACTATAATTGAATATGAATATGGAAATGTGGAAGTAAAGATAGAGTCAAAAAGCATGTCACAATTTACCTATCATTTGCCTCTTCATCTCCCTCCCCGATAATTGGGATTGTTGGGCCAGACAGAATTGAGAAACTGCAAGATCAGTGATTCGATTGATACAAATTTGAGAAATTTATAAAAGAAAGAACCTACTTTGAACAATATTCAAAATTGAGAACGTATGTGTCCGAGTACAATTTCAGTACCGTGAATGCTGCATGCATGTTGATCATCTCAAAGTGAGATGGAACAACAGATTTGCCCAATAATTATAGGTTGTGGTCAGAATATTGGTTTAGAAAGACAATTAATGCTTGTTTGATGAGCTATGTTAACTAAGCTCATTCACCGAGCAAACTACTTTCCAAACTTACAGAAGCTGTAAAACAAGCTTCTGTAAACCTCATTTTTTTGCCACACACCCAGAAACAAACCTTGTTTTTGCCACGCAAGTTGTAAGAGAAGCAAAATTCGCAATCAACCACAACAAACTTCGAAAAGAAACAATGCAGCTAAATTATTGCTAACATTTAGAACATAGTTCCATGCAGGACAAGATCACAGTGGAGGGATCATGCAAGATACTTGTGTAATCAAATTAGCAGTGATATATGCTTTATAGACAGCAGCCAGCACGATAACAATAAGAACTCAAAGAAAAAATAGATTTAATACCCTCTAGCCAACCAAAGAAGTGGCGATGTGGGGCCTATTCCTGCAAACTCATTCGGAGAGCCACGAACTTGTCCAGCGGCATCTTTGCTTTTAAACTCTCCAGGATATGACCAGAAAAGGCATGGTAGAGGTCCATCTTTTGATGGACTGTAACCAGGAGGCAAGTAAAGGGTTGCGGTCAGTTGGACACCGTCCTTCCTCTGGTATTTGATCATCTCTTTCTGTAAAGATGCTAATTGAGGATAAGGATGGGGGAAATTTGTGATTTGAAAAGTCTTTTTATCTGGCCAAGTTTGTAGAAAATATTGAGTATTTTCTGTCTTTGACTCCTTTGAAGTAAGCACTTTTAGTTGATCAAGGAACAAATCACCATCAGTGTAATCTGACATTAATGCAACAACAGTTTCATAATATTTTTCCTTGTCACTTTCCCAAATCCTCTCTTTAACTCCTGTATTTCTGCAAACAAATATAGCATTTCCATTTGATGTTACTAGCCTAAGAAGCCTATTCAAATAGGGAAAAAAGAGACATTGCTGTACAGGAACTCACACATCAAACAAATCAAGAAATGGAACATTTCCTTCTGGTGTTGCACCTCTTCCATTCAGCAAAATGTATGTTCCTGCATCATCGTTCTTCTTTATTTTTGCAATGACATAAGTACCGGCTTGAGTTCTCCTCATCATTGGAGAACCAGGATCAGAATATACATCTTCTGAGGATCTATCAAACAAAATTCGTGGCTCGACATTCTTAATGTCTGGAGAAATAACCCATGTTCTAGTTCTGCGAGTCTTATACCATGATTCATACATCAAAGCAAAGGAATCATCACACCAGGAGATACCTCTGTAGAAAAGGGTCATGGACTAAATAACATAATGAAATACAGAGCGCGAAAGTAATCATATGCAATTTTATAATGTTAGATGAATTGTTTTGGATGGAAAGTTTCATAAAAAATGTAGTAACTAGGACTTTCATTTGCCATCTAAATTACAGGAAAGATGGCATGTGGTCAGAACTCATCAGAAAAGGTATCCTACTAACATGAAACGTTAAAACTAGTCAGTGACAGGAACTTATAATATCAGCTAGATAACAAGCACACATGTCTAAGGATCTTAATACATTGCGAAATTAACTTATTTCTTCGGAAGTTTATTAGCACAACCAAAAACACCATCTAGATATAAGTATTCATAAACACAACTAATAAGTATCAAGAAAATCTGCTTATTCAAGGGAAGCTTCCAATTTTAAGAAATGTTTCCAAGCATATAAAAAACCATAGATTATGGTCATGACAAATGGAAAAAAAACATTCCATAGTTTACGGAACCAAAAATGTGGTTTTCAAAAATCTCCAAAAATATTCATTGTTTAATAACTGGCATCATTCACACAACAAACAGCAACAGTGCTAATTGGTGTCAATGCCTTCTGCTTATGTATGCTTGCCACTGCAAGCATTGATTCCACGCCACCACTCTACCTCCAACGTCACAACCGTCCCATTTTATCAATGATAAGCACCATTGCTGCCATTGCAAGCACTAGGGCAGAGCACCTGACCACCAGAGCTACAGCAACATAGCACCATTTTGAATCTTAATCATAATTCCAACGCATGCACAATCACCACCATCATCAGAATTGCAGTCTAGACTGTAAACTATTCCTTCTGTAACTTTAGCAAACGACTAATGTCGTAACCATTGCCCTAAAAGGTGAAACCGACCTCGGCGTCCCCTCCAGGGTCCCTCCCCCTCCTTGTAGGGAAGTAAATCACGGAGGGCTTCGCCCAACACAACAGTGCATGCAAAGAGGGGTTGAGACAACCAGTGGGACATTCCGCACCTAGGAATCGACCACAGGCCTATTATTGGCAGCAACACCGATGCATGAACCAACCACACCTGGGAATCGACCCCAGACTTATTATTAGCAGCAACACTTATGCATGAATCAACTGCGCCAACCTATAGTGGCTACTTATAGCACCACTAATGTAATGTTGTTATGTCACCCCAATCATTGTACCACCATAACACTGCCTCTGTCTTTGCCGTTTTGATGTTATTACTCATTTGCACGACAATGCTCGCTTAGCAACTAAAACCATCTCTATCCTCATCCCCATCATCTGTGTTTTTCCAAACTATTTTGGGCTAGCTATATGAATGTGACCCCTCCATTGAACACTATACAAATACCAAATACCAGCAGCCCTAAAATCAGTGCTAGCTTGCTACCAATGTCATCGCCGTTGTTGTTATTACTCATTTGCACAACAATGCTAGCTTGCTACCAATGTCATCGCCGTTGTTGTTATTACTCATTTGCACAACAATGCTTGCTTAGTAACTAAAACCATCTCTATCCTCATCCCCATCAACTGTGTTTTTCCCAACTATTCTGGGGCTAACTATATGAATGTCACCCCTCCATAAAACACTATACAAGCATGTATTATTAGTAACACTCAAGTTAATTAAATGATTTTTTTTTATTACATTGACTACTGTTTCCTTTGGTCTCCCTTTACCCATTAGCCATCAAAATTACCACAAAATTAGGATCACCAAAAAAAATTAAGAAAACCAATTAACACAAAGTAAACTCCTTTTTTATTTTTGCATTTTACCACACAGATACAAACTATAACAGCAAATAAATTGACATTTATTCACAAAAATTAACACAAACAAGGCATACCCATAGCGAAGATCAAGTTTATGTAAAACGTCTGGTTGTTCAGGAATAACAGGTTCAGCCAACTCCGTATAAACAATGTCTCTTGGGGAAACTTCTATCTTTGCATCTCCTCCATCTTGTGTTTCCACCCTGATACATCAAGACATTGCAAGATATAAAGACCCCAAACAACACAAAGTTCCACAAAATGTACTTAGCATGACAACTGAAGATTGTGCATTCTTGCAACGTGCATTGCAATAACTTGTTTTGATTGATTAATAAAGTTGTTTGATATATATGTTAAAAAAATATTATATCAACATTAACTATTATTAAAATATCTTTTTTGATGCTGATCATTTGAAATCACCTTTAAAACCTTGAGTCTATGAAAAGTTACTTCCAAATTTTTCTTGTTTGTAATAAACATTTTCTTTTGTCTGAGTTAAAAAAAAAAATCTCCAGACTAATTCTCGTGTCTATTCCTGCTTTCAAACCCATTTTACCCCAAATTCTATATGCATTTCAGAATAAATAACAAAATGCACGAGATCTTCAATTACCAATATAGAGTGGAAGGCTTGTCTGGCCTCCAATTGATTGATCGCTTTCCTTTTCGTACACTGTTAAATGCAATGGGAATATCTTCAGCCAAAGGTAAATTGCATATCTCTCTAATGAACTTGCCATCCGTGGTCCATAGCTCAATTTTCTTTGGAAATCTTCCACAGGGAACAATGTAGGAATATGGTCGATGAATAGAAGTAACCAATATATACTTCTCATCAGGTGAAGGATCAATGGATGTATATACAGCAGGAGGTCCAATAGGCCTCATTGTCCCATTCAAGGAGGCAAGAACTAATTGTGAGGTCGAATAGTAGTCAAATAGATCTTCATCATGTTCATCCTTGAGTAGATCCTGGAAGGTTCTAACTTGAACAACATTTTTCTGCTCATTTGATTGAATTTTTGGGCCTGATGGAACCAATGGCTTTTTTGGAGGGGCTTCACGGGATACGGGAATAGTACAGACCAACAATGTAGAATCATTCACCCAGACAAAGCTACACAGAAATGATAAAAGTATGTAAGAACAATAAATGATGTAAAACGATAAAAGAACAAAATAATGACTAGCCTTTACTTGTCAAAAACTGCATTCAAGAAGATATCAGGTGATGCAAATAGTGGCCTAGCCTTCCCAGATTCTACATCTGCAATCCAAACTCTAAGCTTGCTACTATTGTTGTCCTCCTACTCGAACACCGAGAATCAGCATAAAGATGAGACTTAATCAATTTCGTTGAAAAATATCAACAGACTTACCTCATCAACTCGAATGCTGAAGGACAAATGCTGACCATCCCGAGACCTAACGCAAGTAGGGCAAAGATTGGATATATTAGAAGGTACACAGTATATAACTGATTGTAGCATTAATTTCTTTCTTGCTTGCCGAGAACAACCATAAATAGAAATTAAATAACTAGGAACAGAAATAATAACTCATGCTACATTGCAGAAACAGCAAAAAGAAATTAAAATTTTGTCCTAGATTCATCAGAAAAACAGATAGTTAACTAGCTCTAAAATGCAAAGAGCTTCTGGAGGAATTACCAGCTAACAAAATTAATCTTAGCTCCATCAGGGAAGCCATGCACCTCTGTTTCAGGTCCGAGCTTGCCATCATCAGCCAACAAATGAATTCCTATCCCAGTATAGAAGGACCTAGGTGACATTTCACATGATAACTTATCGAACAATATAAATTAGCGTTCTTCTATTAATTTTGCAATGGGCTTAGAGTCTAAATAACATAGAGAAAAACTTATGGATTTACTCACATTCGACTCCGGGCATTGTAGTCACCATCAATTCGTATACCAGCAAGTTTTTCCTCTGGACGGGCAAGTTCTGCTAATGGAGGCAGAGATCTCCGTTTTAAAAATAGTATCTTATCCCTTTGCGGTGAAAATGACAGCACAGGAAGTGGTGGTGCATCAACAATATCTCGGATTTCCTTTGGAGGAACCCTATACCCTCCGAGTGAAGAACTCTCTGCTCAATATGAAAAAAAAAATCAAGAGAAATGCCCAATTCTTACATCTAACAATATGAACAACAACTCGGTTCAGAATCAACAATTCCTGCGTAGGCAAACAACAATCGGGCCTTCCTAGAACGTCAAGCACGACCAAAAAAGGCGACTTTTTTATGCGATCGAAAGATCCGAAAGACAAAAAGATTATTCCTTTTCGCGAACCTTCATCCTGGGGCGTCGGCGCAGCGGAGGAAGGGAACGAAGCAGGATCCGGCGCCCCGTTCGCGTCCCCGGCGCCGCTCTCAGCGGCCGAGGCGGAGCGCGCAAGGCAGGCAAGCCGGAAGGAGGCGGCGGACGCCGCGTGGGAGCTCATGTGCTTCGCGCGACTAAACCTAAGGGCACGCAGAGGGGTACGACGAGAAGGAGGAGGCGGCGGCGGAGAAGACGAGGGGAGGCGGGCGCCAAGCTGAAGCGTCTGGTAAAGGAGAGGCGGGCAGAGCGAGGGAATTGGAACGGGGCGGAGGTTGGGGGAGATTGAGAAACGGTGGTAGACTTTATCAAGCAACATAATAGAATGAAAAAAGAAAAAAAAATATATGGCGACTTTTTGAGGGGCAAACAAGAAATCCAGAAACAGTAGTGGCGACGACGATTGCTACTCGCTTCGTCACATTTTCAGAATAAAATAATCTTTTTTCAGAATTTATTCTGATTCTTTCTTTATCGCTCTCAGGAAATATCTGGACGCTATATTTTCCAAACAGCCGCCAGGAACGAACTTGTGCTGATTAACAGACACATCTATCACAATTTGAATCGGCCGTGACGTTAGAAATTCTTCGTACCCGTGACGAGGTTTATTATATTTTAAGTTTAAATCTGTTGTTGCATATTTCAAGTATACAGAGACATTGTTTGGGAGAATTTTTACATTTTGAAAAGTGATTTCTATAAAAATTATTTTTAAGTTCGTGAGAAGTTAAAATATGAAGTGTTTGAAAATAGAAGTTAAAAGCTGTTACAAGGTAAAGTTTAAGTGTTTGATAAATAATTATTTCTAAACTTATTTTTTAAGTTAAATGACAATAATATCCTTAATAAATATTTTAAATATTATATCAAAATTAAAATTTTTTTATAACATAAATGTTTGAAAAAATATATAAAATTAATAAAAATATAAAATTTATATAAATACATAAAAATATGTATATATTTTTTAAAAAAATACAGATTATAATATAAAATATTATTTAAAAAATAAATACTTATAATAAAATATAAATTTTATAAATTCTATTAAAAGTTATTAAAAACTCATATATAAATATAATTTAATATTATAAATAATTTCTAAAAAAATTTAAAGTTGTATCCCATATAATTGAATGAAGAGAGAAATTATGTTAATAACATGATGATAATTATGTAAAATAATAAATTTATTAAAGATATAAATATTATTTTTTAATTTGAGATCATAAATAAAAAAGCAGAAACAGAAAAAAGTATAAAATTCTTACTTTTAACTTTTGAGTAAAAGTTATAGAAACTGAAGCAGAATCTGACATTCACAAACACTTAAAAATATTTTTATATACGTAGAAGCTAAAACATACTTATCAGAAGCCCTCTCAAATACAACCTTAATGATAGCTTTACAGCTGGTGTTGAAGAAGTAATTGGCCCATGATGGACTTGTTCGTGGACTTCACGAGGGTGCAAAGGCAATCGAGAAGCATGCTGCTCAGCTTTGCATTTTAGCTGAGGGCTGCGACCAAGCTGACTATGTCAAACTGGTTAAGGCACTGTGCACGGAGCATACTGTGCACTTGGTCACTGTGCCAAATGCCAAAACTCTTGGCGAGTGGGCTGGAGTGTGTTCAGGCCCGATCCTAATATTTACAGCTCAGATCCTCTGGTGCTCTTTATTTAATCCCCTTTTGGTCTAAATTAGGAGGACTATTGGTTCCGATCATGATCCATATATTGATCTCTTCTTGATCTGATCCAATGACTCTCATGATTTGGGACCAAGAGGAGACCAGAAATCCGGGACCAGAGGATCCAGACTCTAATATTTAGGGGGTCCGAGTTGAAATGATAAAATTATATTTTAAATTTTTTAATAAATTAAAAATTATTTATAATGACTTCTTTAAGTTTTTTTATATACAACTCCGAGACGATATAAAGATGCATTAAAGAGCTATTGTTTGTTTCTATATACAACCCTGCCGTTAGGTGTATCAATTCGGGTGGGTCGGATTGGGTCGGGTTGTGAAATTTTTTTTAACTCTCAACCCGAACCCAAACTCAACCTAAATCCCCTCAACCCGAACTCAGCCAACCTGACTAACCTGAACCCAACCAGGACAACCCATATAATCCGATCTAAAATAATTTTTTTTTGGTCATTTTTCCAATAATTCTTCACTTTTATCTTAATACTTCATCACTATTATACTAACATTAATATTAATATACATAAAACATCTTAACTTTTAAAATAAAATTTGATTTAACCATAAAAAAATCTACTAATCTCTAAATTCCGATCAACCCGAACCCGACCCGACCGAACCCAACCTGAAAATCTTCAACCTGAAACCCTCCAACCTGAATCTGACCCGAACCCAAAAATGGCCAACCCAAACCTGATTTTTTTCGAGTCGACTCAGGTTGGGTCGTTGAGTCGGATTCATTTTTGACACCCCTACCTGCCGTTGAGAAAGAATAGTTATTGCTTGTTTCTGCTTCTGTTGTAGGCGACGCTGGCGGCAGCGACGGTGGTGGTGGAGTTACTGCTGCTAGTGGAACTGAATATTATTAGACATCCTAAATATATACCCTATGAACACATAAATTTTTTTTTATTTTAATTTTTTTAGGTTAAACACTATAACTCAACCCCTAAACCCTAAAGACAAAATCTAATTGACTTAACTCCGGAGCAAAATTATTTTTTATATAAAAAAAGGGATTGAATGAATTGAGATGTCTGAATTCAATCTAGGTGCCTCAACCACTATCGTGGATGAAATCCACATGGTTTCGTCCATAACGTAATAAATTTATAC
>JBBPFQ010000057.1:1632838-1655321 GCA_037974815.1 Kaempferia elegans
GATCATTGTGTTTTTTTGAAGAGAGAAAAAGGAAATTATAATATTTTATCATTATATGTTGATGATATGCTAATAGTTGGAAATGACATAGGGTATGTGAATGAAGTCAAGAAGTGGCTGTCATCACAATTTGATACAACGGATATGGAAGAAGCTGAATACATCTTAGGGGTATAATGATCATTAGAGAGCGTTCAAAAAGAGTTTTGGGTTTGTCACAAGAGTCTTATATAAATAAGTTGTTACATAATTTCAGCATGTCTAATTGCAACATAGAACATACACCTATTGTGAAAGGTACTATTTTGAGCAAGAGTATAAGTCCTAAAGCTCCTGAGAAAATAGCTGAAATGAATAAAAAATCATATGTCAGTGCTATTGGTAGTTTGATGTATACTATGTTGTGTACATGTCCCGATATTAGCTATGTTGTTGGCTCAGTCAGTCACTTCAGTCAAACTCAGGACCGAGACACTAGAAGACATAAAGAGAATATTTAGATATCTGAAGCCGATAACAGATTATTATCTCTGTTTTCAAGGATCATATATGAGCCTGAAAGACTATTCATATGCAGATTAGGCTGGGGACTTGGATGATAGAAAAATCATATCAGGTTATGCATTCTTGCTGAATGCTGGCATCATATCCTGGAACAGCAAGAAATTGGCTTGTGTTGCCTTGTCAACTATGGAAGCTGAATATGTAGCATGTTCAGCAACTGTGCAAGATGCAGTTTGGTTAAGAAGATTCCTTAAACATCCGAAAATTGTTACTATCTACTATGACAGTCAAGCTGCTATAACTTTCTCGAATGATCCTAAATATCATAGCAAGGACAAGGATATAGCTATAAAATATAACTTTGTAAGGGATATTGTGACTAAGATGAAAGTGATTCTTGAGTATATACCTACGTGTGTTATGTTTGCTGATCATTTTACTAAGCCAATGACTAGAGAGACATTTAAAGAACATATAAAGTCTTTGGGACTTCGTAGAATGTAACATATTGTAATATCAATCATATATTGTAATTTGATAGTGTGAATTATCATACTCTATTCAGTGTGTATATGTTATTTTTGTTACATTCAAATAAAAATCTCGGTAAGCATGTGGCAGGTTGTGATTAGTCCTTTCACATGGACAATCATCTCTATTTGTTGAGTATGAATGAAGGTAAGACCGATGCTTATAGGATAACTTATGTGGCTATTAGCTTGTGTAGCTGTTAAAATTGTTACATTCATATATGTTATGGTCGCCTTGATAATTGTGTCAAGATGAGATCATTTATGTGTTAAAAGTTATCGAAGTAAATGATCTCACCATTTACTGAACCTATTTAAGGCCAGATTGGAATTTATATGTTGAATTCAGGATTAGACATTAGGTATATCTAGATCAATATTTGTACGATGTTAAATTTTATTAAAAAAACATGCACTCTTTTTATAAGAGAAAAATATCATAGCATGTGATGCATACCACATGTGCTAGAGCGACAATCAGGGTAGTACAAGAATGAATCCTTGCTTCTCTATTATGTGAGATCCTTGAGATTATAAGTTAATCTCAATTTTTACTCTTAGTGACTATTTAGCTGTTTACTTGAAGTTTTAATCAGCGACTGGTACTTTAGCATGTGTCCTATGACTATGGATGATTCAGTCTATGAACCATAACTAGGAAAGCGACTGATGAAAATGGATAGATTTTAGCTAAAAAGTAAGATAAATAGATTTACATCTTTTGATGTTATTCACTGGTCGACCCATTTCTATTATGTATAGAAATGATTGTGAATATGGAATATGGAATATGCTCTTGACATGCATGATAGTCATTATGAGGGATTAGAGATGTTTATATTGATGTAAATGAAGATAATTTAATCTGAGTAATAAGTAAGGCATGGATATCTCCAAGATAATGGTTGTGTGTCATTGGGAGATTGAATATTTCCTGGATAACGAATATGTTTTCTCATGAGAAAGATTGTGTGCCATTATAAGAGTGATTAAGTGTCATTATGTGAGCAACTAATTAAGGTGTAACGAATTTCTTAGCATTTATTGCTCAATGTGCTTGCTGTCGCACGAGTCATTTTATCTAAGTATAAATTGGATGTTCTATTAGTCTTTGTGACTATGAACTCCGACTCTATTTAGTCTACGTGACTAAGTACCTCTTTGGTCTATGTGACCATTTCCCTTTGTAGCTTATCTTGGACGAGTGGGAGATGTTGGACGTGGGGGACATGAGTGGTGTGGACAGTTACATAAACTACCCACTTACCTCACTTATTGTTCTTTATATATATTGCGTCCAAGCACTGAAATGAGCTCTCGGAGAAAAGAGGAACAAAGTCGGAAACATCCAAGGCGCGGTCGAGATTTACTTTGTGGATCTGCGAAGAGCTTTCTGGTCGTGTGATTACTTTTCCGACGACAAGTATCTCCATCTGCAGTCGGAATAAGCAGACACGATCTGTAAGTATTTACGGTTTGCAATTTACTATTTTGTTGTATCTAATCATGCATTTTGAAACAACACATCCAAGTGCCTAGATTCATTATCACGGAATGCGGACAAGTCTACAGTAGAAGGTCCATACCATAATAATAATAATAATAATAATAATAATAATAATAATAATAATAATAATAATAATATATTAAATATTTAAAATTATGGCTAAAATAATTTTAATTTTTTAGATTTAATTAATAATTTTTTATTTTTTTACACGTCTTAAGTTTGATTGCTAATTTTAATTTTTAATGTTAAAATTAGATTTGGTTGGTATTTTTTTATTTTTTTATTAAAATTTAATTTATAATTTATAATTTGTTATGATAAAAATTTAATTTACTAATCAAAATTAAGTTTGGTTAATAAATTAAAAATATTTCATGGTTATATTTGATTGATATTTCTATAATCAAAACATATTTAATATTATATTATCATTTCTCTCTAAATTTTATTATTTTTTATTTCTTTCTTTTTCTAATTATCATTTATATTTTATCTTTAAAATTTCACAAATTATTATACATACTTTTTTATATTTTACTAATAAAAAAAAGTAAGGTTTGACATAAGGTAATATTATTGGTTTAGTTGGTCATGATTTTTAATTATATAAATAATCATTTATAATGCAAACTACCATTTTAAATTTTACTAATAAAATAAAATATATTTCTAATAATATTTATTTAAAAAATTAAGGCTTTAATTATTTTTTCACCTAGGGCCTCTAGGATGGGTGAGACGGCCTGAATGTGCGGACATATAAAGATGAACAAACTAAAATATGAGAATTAACATTAATTAGAGGGAAAATCGGATTATCGTCATGATATGAAAACTCCAAGAATCATATTTAAGATGGTAAGAATATATACTTAGTTGATCAATTTAAATGTTCGCGTTAGGCAATTTAAAAGTACGATAAATATGCATATCAAATAAACAAGTAAGCATAAGATAAAAAAAAATTGATTAACAAGATAAAATTTATTTAAATATTTATGTGGCAAAAGGTGATTCACTTGCCCCTACATCCCCGCCAACCCGTCTGTAGGCCAACATGGAGGAGATAAATCACGGGTGACTACTAGCCATTAGTGTAAATGATCAAGACATGGGGAAAATATATGCTCGGACGCGTTGAGTTTCGACCTCATGATAGCCATCACACCACCCCGAGGGGATTTATTGATGATATACATAATAGAAAATAGAGTTAGACAATATAGAAAGATCCATATATATCCGATCTTACCTGTGGAATAAAACGTAATTGTTGTTGTTCTGTTGTTAATCATCCTTCATCCTATAATTTCTTCTGATTGTGCAATAACTGCGAAAATTGACCTACATAATCTTCTAGTGATCAGTCTTCTAACTCAGTCTTTAGAATGTTAATGTCAACCAATTCCACTACAGATCTATCTGCAGTTACGACTAAATCCCTTCATACTCTGGTATCCAAAAAACTCTTGTTTGTTCCTTGTGTTCTTGACTATGCATGAACACTGCTGTTTATTGCGTTTTTGTCGTCATTTTACTTGCAGATGCTATATATGTGGAGAACAGCAGTAGGAGAAAGAACTAAATGATAGAATCTAAATGTCTAAAATATTTAATATAATTTGCAAGAACCTTACAATTATCTCTTATCAATGATCTCCAAATTAAAACACATTGCATGGTATGCATGTAAGTAATTAATTAATTGTTCTCGAAGTTAGAAAGAAAAGTGGAATCTAACACATGATCATCAACAGGCAGATTTCATCCTACATTTTGTCTGTTGCTGCAGTGCAAGCCATAAATTAAGAATAATAAGAGGACATGCACCTTTGATTTCATATAATATTCTCTGATCACGCCAATTCAAAAACGCTTCCCTCCTTGCAATTGTGACTAATAATCTGCCACGCCAACTCATTAATCTAATCTATCAACATTAATTCCTTGTTCATTTTAATTTGCCACATTAATTGTATATATATTCAGTAAAGTGTTGTATATATGAATGAATGCAATACGTACGTACGTGCATGCAACAGAAGGAACAAAAGGCAGCGTAGAAACCGGAGCATGTTATTCCCTCGATCGAGGCATTGGATTAGTTATATTAATATAGGATTCCTAGCTAATTCGTTTAATTAGGTTTGGACTGAGACGTTCTTGTGCCGTGCCATGCCATGCAATTACGATGTATAATGATCGAAAGAATATAAAGATTAGAAAAAGGAAGAAGCAGGAGAGAAAACGTACGTAATTTAGATTAATTACTATAATATTCAGTAGTAGGAATGGGTCCAATATCCAACAGCAAGCTAAGTACATGCATTTTAGCAGCATATATCATGTGTATGAGGACATGGAATCATATAGAAGGACTCTTTAACTCTGGCAAGAACTGTGTGTCTGGATCAGTAAAAATAAAATAATAGAATAGCTACCTGATGTTTAGTTATGAATTTGATGGTGCTAAGTAATCAGATCACAGATCTGCTTGAACAAAAGCATGAGATGTGAAGAGGCCACTTTCCTTAAATTATAAGTTACAAATTTGGTTGCACAAGATATTGAAAAGATAATTAAATACAACAATAATTAACTTGATTTTAATTTTTCATATAAAAAAAAACTAAGAATAAATTGCACAAGAAGTTTCCTAAAATATTAAGGTCATTCATATATGATAACAAGAAGAAAGAATTGCAAAGAAATTTATATATATATATATATCAAGGTCAGATAAAATTAACATGGAAACCATAATTGCAAAGGAATTCTTATTCAGAATTAAGAATAAACCAGAACAGAAACAAGCTCTGCAAGATCACAGACAATATATAAGAGAAGAGAAGTTTATAACATATAAAGTATATATAATATCCAAGCACAAAAGTTTAAATCTTTTGCAATATGATCGATTTAATTGATTATGATCATGATCTACTACTTAACCTGAGGGGCATCTCCAAGCCTTAGCTCAAGATCCAACTCCTCCACGTTGAGATTGACCCTAATCGTATTGATCAAGAAAGGCGAGGCCGGATCAGTTCTTCTTCTCTTGTTCATGCTTATCTTAAACAATTCCTCCTCCTCCTCCTCCTCCTCCTCCTCCTCCTCTTTGTTTGTCTCATCTCGCATCCCTTGAATTACTTGCTTGCTCAAATCAATTTCATTCAGCAGCTGCAAAGTGGATCTCTCCTCAAAGTAAAGAGCCTCCTTTTGATAACCATTAAAGGCAATTGGTGAACAAACCTTGAAATTGGAATTAGGGTTAGGGTTAGGGTTAGCTTGGTTGATAGTACTACATGGATCACTGCTAGTCTCTAAGGTTTCCGATCCTGTGGGGCTTGAGCTGGAGTTGTACTGCTTGAGTATGGCCCGGTCCTTGCGGTGGACGTTCATGTGGCCGCCAAGGGCTTGTGCCGACCGGAACTCTCGGCCGCAAAAGGAGCAAGAGTAGGACCGGGGAGGCCATATGCAGCCGCCCAAATGGGCAGAGTCTCTCGCGAAAGCCTCTTCATCCCACGAAGGCGACTCGACAAAGGAGAAAGAAGGAACCACAAGGTGATCATGATGCCGAGGAGGATCGAGGAACACCGACATCTCATCCCTCGGCCTTCTTTTTGCTATCATCAAGTACTTGGTTTTCTCCATGGCTAGCTAGGCTTAACAGTAGTATGCTTGCTAAAGATAAAGGAGACAGGTAGATATAGAACTGGTTTTGCAGAATTAATAAGAGAATGAGAATCTTATCACAGACTAACAAATTTTAAATCATTAATTTTTTCAAATTAAAAATATAAACATTTTTACAAACAGACCCGTGAACTAACTCCGATCGAGGATGAATTATTTTACTATGTTACAGTGATTAGTTGAAGGATCATTCAAAACCATGAAGGAGCTTAATTACTTGTTGATAATATTTAGTCTTTATCAAACTAATAAAATAATTGATACCACTAATAAGATAGGACACCCTAAGCAGGGGTGGAGGTCAAGAATGCCCGCTAACGTGGTGGTTGAAGTCCAAAAGGAGTCAACAACTCGGGTTCTCTCAACAATTGGTCAGTCAGCCCAAAGGTTTTAGGACCAACCGGATTCTCTAGCCGATTAGGTCCAGGGTCCTCCTCTCATGGTCCGATCAAACTTTCTGGCCCAATTGGGCCAATGGAACCACCAGAGGAAGTGGATCGTCGAAGGTTGGCTATACCGCGTTGATACTAAGTGCCCCACATCCAATCAGACCTAGGTGAGAATGAGGTCCTATCGGATGACTGTAAAAGGTGTGGCCACTACTAAAACATCACCAGAACCTATCTGGGCTCGAGAGCCCAGTATAGTCTGTCAGTCCAATATCTCTTTTAACATTGTGCATAATCATTATCAAAAAAAAAAATCACTGGAACATTCTCTGTATAGCTTGTACAATGGAGGCTTCCACTATTTATGTGCAGAGTTGGTTGGTACATTTTTAAAAAGATAGTAGTGTGTTAAAATGGTTGGCCTTATTTTAGTAATAGACCTCGACAATTGTGCAGATAAAAAGATAACATTATAAAATGGGTCTCTTCTATAGACGCAAGTACACTCTCACAGTACTCCTCAACTCTAGCCACTGTTCATTGCTAATTCTCTTCATTCGACTGTTTTCTCACCGCCTAACTAACTTGAACGTCGGAGTGACCATGTTGGGACCTTGCCCCAACCCGTTTACCGACATTTTCTTCCCTCTTGGTTCATGGTAACTTGGCAGAATTGATTGGCGATTCTGAACTCCTCACTCATGGTCCTCTGGCAGTCTTCATCAAGCCACCTCATCTGTCGAGTGCAAACCCACCACCAACTGTCCATCTTCACCGACTGTAGACAAGAACAATAACTATAAAACTAATGCCACATGAAAACTCAATTAATAAATTACTCGGATATTGCATAGCTTTTAGACAGGTGAAGATAGCCAGTTAAGCTAATTAACTGCTTTTAGACAGGTGATTAATTGTTCAATTTAATTTGTTGTTGTTCCATCAAAGGAGTACT
Organism: Kaempferia elegans; assembly: GCA_037974815.1. Lineage (NCBI taxonomy): Eukaryota > Viridiplantae > Streptophyta > Magnoliopsida > Zingiberales > Zingiberaceae > Kaempferia > Kaempferia elegans. The sequence goes on from JBBPFQ010000057.1 coordinate 1,640,423, forward strand.
GGTTGATGAACACACTTACCCAACACGCCATAATTGCATTATAATCTTAGCTAATCAACTGATTAAATAAAATTAATTTAATTTAGAGACATTACAGTACCTTTGTTGACAGATGCAAGGACTAGCTACAGACACTTCCCTGCAGGTCCATATATTAACATTGACAATAAAAATTATTTAATGAGAAAGAAACAACGATTAGGAACACTCTTTTTGAAGTGTCCTACCCCATTTGTCCCATACTTGCATGCCACTCTACTAAATAATTAATTATGCTTAACATCAAATCATTCACACTATTCAAACTTGATCATAGATATTATATCCTTAATTAGTGTACTAATTACATACATGACACATAGTTAATTAAGGAAACAAGTAGACATGTGGTGATAGAAAATTACATGAAGAGGTTTTTTTTTTTAGTAAGAACCTTTTCAACCAATTTTGGTATAACATCACTCATGGTTGGCACTTAATTATGAAGCTTAATTATCGTTGATGACTCCCGATGACCTTTTGAAGACATCAGTCAAACTTTAATTTGCCGGTTAACGTGTCATTTCCTCATTTAAATAATATAACTATATATAGTTTTAAAATATTTTTGCATGATATAAATTTAATTAAACCTTTTTTACAATTAAGATATATGATTAAAAAAAAGTCTTAAAGTTTTTTTTCTTTCTATTATTCATGTTTCAAGTCAAATACAAAGAAAATATAAGTTGGAAAATACTTTCATATACCTTGTTAATTCTCTTCTCCATGATCATGTTTAACCTCCTTTAAAGCATCAAAATGAGCATGAAATAATCATTTAAGCACTAGTTGGTGACATGGCCCCATACTTTATTATTCAAAGGGAATGAGACAGATACAGTGGAACAACAAGGACAGATTCACAGGTATTAAGTAACTCATAATTCTCAAATGATATTATTATAAGTAGTGGTTAGAACTATCAGACTTTCTTATTGTCAAGTTGGAATATGAAATGATAAAATTGTGTACAAATTCCTGTGCAGGCATGCATTGTTAGTTCATAGCTTTTCACATTTAACTAAAAGTGTTTTGGATGGTTTTGTCATCTTGGATCAAGTGACAGAATATAGAAGAGCATCACATCATATTACTGATGCTGTTTTTATTCACTATAATGATATCAGTCAGTGTGAGTGATTGATGCAATGCTACATATATTAACCAAGAATTCGCTAATGACATATATCGGATCAGCCATTCATTTGGCATGAGCAAGTAATGACTCTTAGCTCCAAGTCCTAACCGAGAATTCGCTAATGACATATATCGGAGAAGAACCAAATCAAAGCTAACATGATTTCTTTCTTTCTTTCTTGAAATGGTGACAGGATCATAACCCTAATTATGATTTTGGAAGAGAAACTAGTTACAAATATTAATGCTATTTTTTTTCTGTATGCTAATTAAGATTTTACCACTGACAATTGGGATCATTCTTTTTTTGTCACATTATTATTGTCGCTATTAAATTTCTTATGACAAGTTTGCAGTGCAAGTAAAATACAGTTCTATTCCAACTTCCAAACATATAAAGACAAGACAAATGCCATGAGACTTCCTCCATATCTTAATTAGTCATTACATTATTATCAATATTAAAAATGTGATTATTCTAGTCTATTTGAAATTGTCAGATACTAGCATGCATGCCCCTTTTGTTTAACCTCTTAAGTAGTATATCAATTTAGATGAGACTAGCTAGCCAATAGAAGAAGCTACTTAATGAGAGCAATCGACACCAATGTATTCTCGAACCATATCTGTGAAGAACCTAACTTGCAATTTAGTGTCCTGTTCAGGTCTGCAATCGAGGGATGAGTCAACTCCCGCAGAACTTCCTCTTGTTGACTTGGGCCACGTTAGATGCTATTGGATCCGTCTTCTTCAATCGGGTTGGCTCATAGTGGATCGGGCATGTATTGCCGAATGGAGAAGAGATGAACAAAACTTGGCGAGCCAACTCCTTCTTTGCCTCGCTAGACACCCTGCTTCTGGGCTAAAACAGACCAACCAGAGGTTAGAAGGAGGCGAAGGTGCACCTTGGCATGACCGTTTCGACGCTCAAGCCAGATTTGGAGAAAATAGTGAAGAACAAGGACGAAGAACAATAGTAGTTTAGAAATCGACTCATTTTTGTGAGAACCAACATCTCTTCTCATCCCACTTCACACTGGTCAGGTACTCAGAATAGCATAGATATAGTGTTCAGGTGCGTTATCCACTCGGACTCGGACATGTTACAGTATCATGTGCTACAGTACTCAGAGGATACAATGCTCGGGAAGCTACACTGCTCAGGGATGTTAACCACTCAGCTCAAGCATGCAAGGATGTTACTGTGTCAGGATGTCACGGTTCGTGGGGATGTTACCCAGTTAGACTCGGTCGCTTGAGCACTCGAGAACGTAACAGTGCTCGAGATCGTCATGTCACCCCACTCGGGTTCGAACTAACGTCACCCACTAAGGCATAATATCAATGGTATCATGAAATCAGGTGAATCTTGAGTCGCTTTGACCAAGTCTAAGATTGTTCCAAGTGGATTCTATATTGACTGAGTCAAGTTTTCCTACATGAATTCTATGTTGACCGGATCAAGGGCCCACCATGTGGACTCTTATTTTCCTCCCCATCATGTACTATGCAAAAATTCAAGGCAACTAACCGATGAGCAAGTCGGCAGCTACATGTCTTTAAGGCACTACTTGGCTTGGCAAGTCGACCCAAAGCACTCTTTGAAGTTTTGAAATAGGTTGATGGCTTTACAATTTGACCGAATTGAGTAGGTGCGTACTTACATTTCCAACTCGACATAGTGACTCCGGACCGAATGTTCAAGACTTAATCTTCTTATTATTGTCTAATAAATGACAAGTGAAGAAGAAATAAGATCTCAATGATGTCAATTTCATCCCAAATTTAACTATTTGAATTTCTTTATATCTTTTCCTCCCTGACCCACCTGATAGCACGCCACAAAGACCAGTGTGTGTCCCTCTGCCCAATTTCTAGAAGAGAAAGCCAACGTTTCTAAAAAAAAAAAAAATCAAAACAAAACAAATGACGCCCCGAAAACACGTAGAGAATAAGCAGCTAATAATTTTTTTATATATAAAACGAATATATGAAACATTTGTCCAAGGTTTAATTATTCTATTCCGGGGTTCTGGACAATATAACTCAGGCAATCTAAGAGTGGCAAAAAAAAAAAAGTTGAATTTAATTAAGATTTTTTAAATCTTTCACATCAAAATCCATGCATTCTTGTCAAAGTTTGTTTTCTACTGGAGGGAGAAGGAAAGCGTTATCTTCAGCAAGAAACATGCTTGCCATCATCTTGTTGCCTTTGAACGTTCATCCTCGTAATCATCATCAGTACCTTCCTTTCACCGAACTCCTACTGAATGTAGCACTTTGTCAAATGATGTTGCGGGTGGGGAAAGATCAGACAAAGGTAGTTGATTATAATCATTATTATTATTTCATCTCCTTGTACCTTCTGTTTAACAAATTTAACTGTTATAAATACATTGTCGCCTATATCATCTCGACTATTTCCTCTCATTTATTTTTTTGTAGAACTACACTCAATTGATTTTGGATATTAATACTTTCTTAGAGCTATTCAAGTCTCAGGTCCATAAGTTACACTATTCTTTATGCTACTAATAAATACATAGGTCTATGACATCTAAAAATCTCAGTAAGAGTTGAAGACCAATATAGTAAGATCTGTAAATTCATCCAGAACTAATTGTTTATTTTCTGTTATTTAACAGGCGACCACTAACCACTCATCGTCCACACTCAACCTCCACATCCTTTTAAATGCAACCTCACTTGATTTGTCTCAACCAAACGTTGCTTCAAAGAATGCTATAACCAAGCAACACTTGAACCTCTACCTTAACAGTCAAGTTCATCCATCATTCACTCAGAATGGAGGGTCTCCTTCCATTAGCCTACAGGGCAATAATCAGATACAAGAAAAGCGGGCAGCCTCCTGATGTAGGGCGTTTAGTGTCTACGAACAAGCTTTCAGTTCCTTATGCCCGATTAGCTGCTGGCGACTCCAGTCAGCCTCTGTCACCAAATTCCAACTTTCCTTCACCAAGAGCACTCCCTAATTCTGCAGCACCTTAGTCTCTTCGGTAGCATTGCAGCAGGCATGAAGTGGTTTGCCAAATTTAATACCAGGTAGGGAGTTCTAAGTTTAATTTGCAAATTTTTTTGGTCATGATTAAATAGGATTTAATCTGAAATGCTACTACTGTTGGTTTGGTGAATGACTTTATTCAGTATTGACCCAAGGAGTTCATATTTTTATTCAGTGCTGTATGATCAGCTTAATATTTGACTGGATAAAGGGTTTTTAAGTTGTTGAACCTACTACATAATTCAACTGCATATTCATCATCCATTTTCATTTACAATCTTCATCAAGAAAGAAATGCCTTGCAACATGGAACAGAGTTTTGCATTTCAACATTCATAAAAGCTTTCAGATACTCGTACACTCTGTTAAAACTCAAATTAGAGACTAAATGATTACATAAGATTTTGGCTCCTCATTTTTAAGTTAAGTGTACGGGTACAATTTATATTGATGCCAGAAGCCAAAACGTCACTAACGAAGACATGGAAATCAACAGCCATGTAACAAATGCAAATACGATGGAAATCTCAAACCTGCCACATGAAAAATGAGGAATTGTTGTGCAGAAGTGCACATCTCTAGCGAATAAGACTATGACTCCAGCTGAGGAGCAAGCAGCTGCAAGTGATAAAGTAGCTGTTACCTGGAAAATAGAACATTTACAGATTCAGTGGATTTTGTCAATTAAAGCTAGATGAATTTTGTCAATTAAAGCTAGATATGCATGTGAAGCCTTGAAGATTTACTTTTTAGGATCGAGGGTGCCATATAAAGAAACTGATGAACACAATAAGAGAACATTATGAAAGAAGAATGGTGAAAGTTTCCATGGGTTGATGAATTATCGTGTCCTTTAAGTCAATAGTATTGTGCCTCATTAAATATACACATTCTTTTTTCTGCAGCATGGCATAGGCAATGAATAAATACATGAACTATTGTAAATAAATTATAATAGAATAAAGGGTTCCCAAAGGTCAGTCAATTGAAATTTCAAGCTCAATTTCAAAAGCTATAATGATGATCAACTAATAAAATCAGACTTATGTACAGGGATAACACAGATAGCATCTTTTTTAAAAGATAACAAAATTAAGTACTTACCCAGTCACCGACCACAAATAAGCTAACTAAAACTGGGTTATGGAGATCTCTTTTGATCTTTAGGGCATATGCATCAAGGCATGCAAGTCCAAAACTCCACAACCCTTGCAGCCCCATAGAAGCAATTAAGTAGCTGAGTCAGAAAAAGGCATCCAAAGGATCAGTACAGACTCAGAGGGAAAAAACATCATAACGGAGATTAGTAATAACATATGTCAAACAAGCTTTGTGACATGGAATGATCTTTTGGTCTTTTGCTCTATGCAAGGCTTTTGAATTTATTGCTCTTTAAATTCAACTATTGTCAGATAAGCTTAGTTCTGTAGAAATATTAAAACATGCAAGTTGATGTTAGAATTACCTTAAATTGTTTAAAATTCCATTTCCAAATATAAAAAAGGCGTATTCACTAATCCATGATAAATTAGAGCAGTTAAACCAAATTTTGAACAGTATATCCTCAATAGGATGCCGAGAATATAAAAACATAGTATATTGTGAGAAATAAGATCTTTAATCTTATCTGGATTCTCTTTAATACGTAGTATCCATGATGTAGACATAACGCATCAAGGAGTAAATGCAATATAACGCTTGGAGCTCTGATCTGAGAAGCAATTACATTCCAACAAATTTCAGATTGCAAAGAGAAAAAAAATGGTTTGCATAAGATCTTAAATTATATTTTTCTTAATTATTTTTCTTGTTTGATTCTGTTAGATTAAGTTTTGCAGGGCTGCTTGAAATTATTGATTAATCTTCGACAGCATTTCAGGAAATTATACTTAATATCGTTAACCAGTGCTTATGTTTCTCACCTAGCACACAATTAGATCAAAAAGTGACGCTCATGTGAAAAATAACATGCATGAAAATGTATATTACAAAACTGTGGTGTTAATGCAAAAGGAGGGAAACAAAGTTGGCATCGACGTCATTAAAGGAAAGCCAACATTGCAGGATAGACAGTCAAAGAAGGTTAGCATCTGTCCCTTAACAGAGTCCATGGAGCGCATTAAAGGCTAATTGTTACAAAAAAGACTGGATCCTATCTGAGAATTTTCTTAACAATGTTAAGACAAGTGGGAGGAAATAGGGGTTGTTTGAGTGAATCATTGGACAAAGCATCCAAAACTCTTAGGACGAATTCTCACATTATCATGGTCATTCCTGATGCCATCACACCTCTCGAGCTTTCTTAAAATATGCAGTGGATTTTCAAATTTTCAAGGAAAAACATATAATTTCGCGTAGGATGGAGCATCAATCGGCCGATCGATCAACTATGACAAAAAAAAGAATGCAAAACAACGAAAGTTTAATCCGACAGCTTACTGAGAAGATATTCTTCAGCTATAACACGCCATTTTCAATGTCAAGCACAAAACCAAAAAAGAATGCAGCAATTAAGGAGCTCAACAATCATGCAGGAACAACAGATCTGGAAAGAAAGTGGAAAGATCGAGTCCGTACCAGAAGGCAGTGTAGTTGGAGAAACCTAATGCGGATACCATAACCCCAATGGAAGTCCCTGCAAAGGCGCATTGCCCGATCCTCAGCAGCAGGCCACTCCATGTCCCAGGGCTTCCAGCCACAACCTTCATCCCCCTGCCAAGCAACCTTCGATCTTTTCTCACCACACTCTTAGTGGATCTAACCTAAGCAACGGAGCTCAGCCCAATCGATCGTCTTACTCCTCGCATCTTTTATCGCCCAAATCTATTCGTCCAGCTGAAATCACTACCGATCTTTGTTCCTTTCTCGGATTTCGAAATGGTCATTGATTGCCCCTTGCCTCCTGTTATTCTTTTTGCACGAAAAGGGACGAAGAGCCTGCGAGCGATGTCGGAGGACGGGGAGCGATACAGGATCAAGTGTTCGACTTCCGACAGGATACATCTGGAAACCGCAAACCTATTTGCCAAATTTGCAGAAGGCACCTAACTGTTTTTTTTATTTAACTCTTGTCCCTATTTTATCCAATTAATCTCAATCTATAATATTTTAAAATATAAATGGGTAAAAATTAAAAGAGCGCCTTAAATTCTAAATTAAAAAAATATTCCCTTTTCTCAAATAAATAAATAAAATAGACATCCTTCATGATTTCACCTTGAAAATACTTGTGGATTTAGCGATAATACAAAAGCTGCAAGCTAATTTCTACAATGTGTAAAAGCTAGCATATACTTGTTATACGTTGTAGAAATTATATGCTAACTTTTACACACTCGGTTTTGATTATATTACGTTAATTGAAATGTAATAAGTGTCCTAGCGTCTATGCGTTTGTTTTACTTATTAAAATATTATTTTAATTAGATTATCACTTAGAAAAGTAAAATTTAAATGATATAAAGTTACCATTATATAAACTAACAACTAGCTTCTACACGTGGTAGAAGTTACATGTTAACTTTTACATAATTGATGATGATCGAATAATATTTATTTAAAATATAGTAAATATTTTGAAGTTTCTATTATTTATTTTACTCATTGAAATATTATTTTAACCAACGTATCACTCAGAAAAATAAAATGAAAATATCCAAAGTCATTATGCTAAAAGGTTAGCCATTAACTTATATAATTATAAAAATTATTTAACCAAATGACTAAATAATATAAGGGTATTTTAGACTATTCATATTAAATGGGCCCACATTTGACTTCAATCATAAATAAAGCACACATTTGATAACTTTGCAAACGATAAACATCCTTTTATTTTGTCCAATTTAAATTATTATTAAAAGAAATAGGAATATATTATGAATTTCGTTACAATATAAACTAACTGATTTACCTTTTCAATTAATTTATTACTTTAATAATGAATATCCTAACTATAATTAATTGGTAAATATTACAAAAATGCTAACTAAAATCTCTTTAAAATGAGAGGTCCATGTCAATAAAACACATCGAGGAAAACACAAATTAGCCACCACTAGTCCCTGTGAAGCAAAAATTAAGTGGTAAACCACAATCCAGATTTGCACACTTCATTGCGATTTGTTCTTTGCTAGAAATTCATCTCAAAAAGCCACAAAAAATTTAGAGAGAGATTAAAAAAAAAAAGAGAGAGAATGATCTACAAGTATTTGCGATTAATCCTAAAACCCCTCGGACCACAAACCGCTTAAGCTTTCTTCAAGAAGTGATCATCTATTTAGCTCGAGCAACAGAAAGTGTTTGAGCTTCCAGCAGAAGAATCAGTCACATTGATGGTTGTGCCTTGACTAGGCGGCGCAGTATTCCTTGCTGCCTCTTGGGCCGCAAGTGCCTTCTTGTTCATTATGTGATAGATCTCTGTTAGAATCGTTTGAAATGCCTTCTCGATGTTTTGCGATCCTAGTGCTGAAGTTTCCAAGAAAGACAGTTCTTCCTTCTCGGCGTATTCCTGTCCTTCGCTTTCTGAAACTGCTCTTAGATGCGTCAAATCTGACTTATTACCAGCCATCATGATGACAATGTTGGAATCTGCATGGTCTCTGAGTTCGTTTAGCCACCTCTGCATATTGTCGAATGTTTGCTTCTTCGTTATATCGTAGACGAGAAGTGCTCCCACCGCACCCCGGTAGTATGCACTGGTGATGGCACGGTACCTTTCTTGACCAGCTGTGTCCCAAATCTGCGCCTTTACTGTCTTCCCTTCAATCTGTTCATTTCATTTCGGTTATTGATCTGATACAAACCCAGAAGTTAAGTAAAATTTGAAATATATATTCACATAAACCCTGTGTATCATATATTCTCTCATCCTCAGGTAATATTTTATCTACCTAAACGTTATAAAATTTGTAGATTTCTACAGAAATTATGATGAGCATCAGTAGTAAAAGAACTTCCCCCCTTTTTCCTTTATTGCCCTTCAAATTCCCAAGTAATGGAAAGTTTTTTTTTTTTCCCATCCAGGTTCCCTTCAGTCTTTTTTACTTCTCTTGTCTCACTGACTGAAGAGTTGAGAAGGTAGCAGTTGAATTTACAATAAAGTGAAACAATATGGAACATAGTGAAATCATGGTTTAGGTATGTTACCATTCTGCATAACACAATCAGCAGCTACATGTCTGCTACAGAAATAAAAGAGGCACATTTTGGCTCAGATGCTCAAATTCAATAACAAAGAGACTCTTTAATAAGACACACAATTAAGATTTCCCTGGAACACTAATTCATGAAGGTAATGTTCCATAAACCATATGCAAAATTGTCCAACTGATGAAACAAAGGTCATGTCTGTTTAAGTTGATTCCTAATGTTAGGTTGCTTAGGTACCACCGATCACCCGCCTGTTAAGCTTTCGACCCTTGATGATCCTTTTGCTCATGTGTTTGTTTTCGTTCTTCCTCTCTTTCAGAACAATTCAAGTTCACTATTTTGGCAACTATAGGAACATAGTTGCCCAATTGAACCAATTTACGCAGCTGAGTCTAGCCATTGTAAATAGCTAAGTGAGGGTGAAAAATGTAAATGCATTTTTTTCAATTAGGTAACCTTTTTGTTGGATAAAGATCAACATGGAACACTCCATTATCATTTGATGAATATTTTAAATAAATTTTAAGTTTTTAGCTTGGCTTATATGAGGTATTCTGCCTCTGGTGAATTTATTCTTATGGGAGGTAGTTTGCAAAACCGAGAAACATTAATCTACAACATTCGCATTAATAATGTTCTAAAAATACATCCAAAAAGAAAGGATGATGAGCATCGATTGGACAATCGTGTTATAGGTCCAAAACGGGATAGTTTATTCAGACAAAGAAATTCCAGGCATAACACAAATTGGAGGTGTTATAGATTAGCAATAAAGATTGATGAGGGGGAAAAAAATCATGTATGAACTTGATTACAGGTTGTTGCTATTGGATCTTACTCTATTTAGAACACGCACGTAATGTCCCAATATTTCACGAGCAAGACAAAAGCTAGGAATTGAAGTGATCTTACCTGAAGGGTCTTGGTAGCGAACTCGACACCGATGGTGGACTTGGAATCCAATGAGAACTCGTTGCGGGTGAACCTGGAGAGGATGTTGGACTTCCCGACGCCGGAATCCCCGATCAGGACGATTTTGAAGAGGTAATCGTACTCGTGGTCCAATCGGTGCGCCATCTCCGCCGCCGCCGCCCTACCCACCGACCAGAAGTGGATGATCAAACCAGAACAGGTTCCGAGGAATCGTGATCGAAGTCGATGATCAAACAAAGGAAACGGCGATCAGAAACGGATTCGAACACCGAATCCAAACGAATCGCTACAGACAGAAATCGAGAACGGATTGAAAGATGAGGAGGAACCTGGTTCCGAGATCTGATCGATGGAAACGAAGACGTCCACGGGGATCAAAACGGAAAATGACCGGACCTCAAATCTCATCTTATCACCGATTGGACCGGCAGTCACAGGTCATATTGAAAATATTTTTATTCCAATATATTAAAATAAAATATATATTAAAAAAATACAAAAACTTCTATATTAAAAAGTGAATGATTCCCCTTCCATTGTCATAAACTTCTGCTAATAAGAATAATAATAATACAAACTACAAACTCTAATTTAGATGTTAATTTAGATGTTTCATGATATGTTCTTCAGTTTATCATCAGTAATTGTGTGAAATTGCTCATATTTCCAGCCAGACCAAGCGATCAGGAAGATGATGACTCTGCTGCTTCATCACCAGAGCCGCCGCCTTTGCTCTTCTGCAGCTCGCTGCTGAGATAACTCGTCAACACCTTCTTCACTCCAAATCCACGATTATTGTGCTTCCTATTGCACACAAAAGGAGATTTCTCCCCCCTCGACGAGCAGCTTATCAGCGGTGTGCCGTAAGCAGCCATGTAAGGAACGGTGCCTGAGACTGGCACTGCCGCTGCGTTCTTCTTCTTGGCCATAATTCCAAGCGCAGGAGGAAGAACTGAAGAAGAATTCTGATCTGAATGCCTGCAGTATTCATCCACGTGCAACAGATCGTCGATTCGAGCCACGATGTTGAACGCGAGGCTCTCCAAAACCCTCGAGTAGCTCTCCAAGATCGACTTTCCGATGTCCTAAAAAAAAGGAAAATCGAGATTGTTCATGGTTACTGTAATTTAGAAGTTCAATTACAGTAAGGAGCGGAGGAGGTACCTTGTTGAACTGGATCTTGCTGGTGTCGAGCACGGTTTGAGAAAGGTTGGGAAATCTCTGCTTCAGGCAGATCAACAGCGTTTCGGCTCGCTCGGCGAGGAGAGGTTTAGCGGATGTCCTCCTTCGCCAGATGTAGATCGACGCCTCAACTCGATTCGCGACCTCGAGAACCTGATGCTCCGACGACAGACCCAGGCAATCGAGCAGGCACTCCGGCGTGAACTGATCGGAAGTGACAAAGCGATACAACAGATCGCCTAAACTCGCTCTGCCGCTCTGCGAACTCAAATCGGATTTCGGTCGCTTGTTTGTGCTAAAAATCCAATTTTGTGATCGACGGAGAGGAGATCGTTACCTTGGGGAGCGAGGCGAGGTAAGGCTCGGGGACTTCCATCTCCGACAAGGTGTTGCTGTTGATGGCCATGGCGGCCTTCAGGATCTGGCTCGTGGATTCGCGCTTGTGGTTCAGGGCTTTCCTGGTTTGTTCTTGGAGGCCGACGGCGGGAAGTCTGGGAACCGGGAGCCACCACTTGTCTTCTCGCCGGTGAAGCGTGCGAAAGGAGGCGGAGCCGCCGCCACCGTCGGAGTCCGGCGCGAGGATGCCTTGATCGACGTACCAGAACTCTGTTTCGTTGAAACTATCAAGCACTTCCTGCGCAAATTAACAAAGATGATCACCAAAATTCCCCAAAAATAACACAAATTATTCGAGATTAAAACATGTGGAATCTTACAAGGAGCATGTTGTCCAGTTTCCTTAGAGCTGGGAGATTGATGTATAGATCAGATCGAGGTCTACAGGTCATGACCTGACCATCAACGAGTGTAAGAAAACAAATTTTACTAACACACACACAAACATGTTTTTGTTCAAGTGAACTAAAACCTCGAGTTTGGTTCCATCAGGAAACGTTTGCCAAGATGGAATCATTTCCACTATGTGATCACTGACACACAGAAGCCACTCCATCTCCCTTCTCCACACTGTCTTCTTCTCAGGAGCAAGAGGCTCCAACCTCCACAGTTGCCCAAAGGCAGTACCTGAGAAAGTAGTAATTCCAACAAGATTAATATGAAAGCTTTGCAAATTAAGAATAATATAAATGAAAGCATTTTTTTTACCACAGAGATTGGTGATGGCATTAGAGATCGCCAGTGCCGTGCACACTCCTTTGCCACACCCTGACATGTCTTCTCCGAGCAGCAATTTGGCAAATCTCTCTTTCATCATCTCCATCTCTGAAAAAAAAAAATCCATCTTTTTCACAGACTGAGCTTCAATTTCAAGTGTTTTTCCTCCGAATCAAATGAATTCCAAACAAAATTACCTGAACACTTGGGCTTCAAATCTCCGACCAATCCGTCGTCGTCATCCCCTTCACGAGCCTTCTTGATTTCATCGTCAATCTCCAAGCCTGAAACCGAGCTCTGCTTCAGCGGCCAACCCACCGGCGGCGGCGGCGTCTGCTCCGCCGAGGACGAGGTCCCGAGGCTGGATCTGCTGCAGCTGCTGTCGCAGCCCTCTTCCTCGCTGAATAAATCCCCTCCCGTCTCCACCTCATCCCTGCTGCTCTCTTCTCCCTCACAGCACTTCTCCTCCTCCTCCACACCGTCCGCCATGGCGGCCACTACCTCCTCTCCCCAATCCCGCAGATCTGCCATCGCCGTTAAAAAAGACTAGGTCGGTCGAGGAGATGATTACTGATACTCGCCATGTCACATGAACATGGAACACACAAGCAGCGCCTTGCCCTCTTAAATTTCTCAACTTTTGCTTTTATTGCACCGTGCTCCTCCTCGCCCGTTGCGCTACGTCTCTTTCGTTCATCGCGACGTTGGAGGTTTGAATTACAAAAGAAAGAAAGAAAAAAAATGCAACTTTTTGGAAATTAACGCCGGAGCTTTTCAGCTGCCGTGATTGTAATTAAACAAAAAACAAGGAGCTTAAACAGATATAGAAAATGACAGCTCGGAGAAGACAGATTTGCTGTGGAGCGAACAAGTACAGGACAATCGGTGCGGAGATAGATGCTGCTGCTTCCCTATTGGTTTAAAATTAATTAACAAAATCTAAAAAGAAAGGTTAATTACAAAAAGGCGTATTTGTCGATGTGTCATTAATGTTCTTGGCCATGTATGTCAACGAGGAATGTGCGATGATCTCGTTGTTAATTATTAACACCGTAAATGGATTTGTCAAGTATTAATTGTTTCAAAAAAATAATTTTAATTTTAAAAAAAAATATTTATTTACTTTTTTATTTTTTAAATATTGATTCCGGCAGAGAAAAAGGAAAAAAAAAGGCAGAAATTCTTTTTTTTTTCAGTCAACTGACGTCCGCCGCTGCCGCTTTCCGTATTTTTTAAATTCGTCCTCCAACGGTCGACTTAACAGACCGTTGGGTTTCAGTGTTCTTCCCGATTCAGTCCACGTGTCAATAGGAGTAATTTACTCTGTGAACATTAAATAGTAATGTGGTGTAATTTAGTTAATGTCTATTTCGGAATACTAATTAATTTGAATAAACACAAGTTTAAGGATGAAAAGATGTAAAATAGGAGTAATTAGAAATATTAGAGTGCAAATAAACGAGACAGAGTAATTAAAGTACCAATAAACGAAATATTATGGTGTAATTAGTGGTAAGGAATTGAGAGAAGGGACGATGTGGTGTAAATAAAATAGTATCTCCAATGTAAGATTTTTAAGAAATTTATAAAATAAAAAAGTTAAAAAAAACTCAAATCATTATGGGTGTGAGGTGTTAGATTTTTATTTTAAGAATGGTAGTAAAATTGTAATCCTGTTTTTTCTCTTATAATTAGTAATGTGGGTGAGAATGTTCTAAACAAATATGTGTATTTGATATAGTAGAATCCATAAAAAATTGTAGATATGCTTTTTTTATAGTCAAAAGAGTAATAAATTGTTATAATTTTAATTAATGTGATATTGATGTGACATATACTCATTTAGAATTCTAAACATCTCCAATGCAAAATTTATAGACAATTTTGTGAAATTAAAAAACTAAACAAAAAATAACTCAAACCATTATGACCATGAGGCTTGAGATTTTTCAAGAGTAACAGTAAAAATTCAAAACTCCTTTTTATGAAATCAACTATGTAAGGCTAATAATTAATTAACAATGAGGTCTAAAATTTGTAGAAAGTTTTTTTTACTGTGAAGAGAGTAGTAGATTTTATACTTTGATATGTCATATTGAAAATAAAAAAACTCATTTAGTCTAATCATTAAAAAAAAATTAAGCATATTAGATAACGTCAAACTTGATGACCAATCCGACCATGTGGAAGTTTCCTACCAAGGTCATCTTGGTAAATTAGGAAAGTGTACATGGAGACCTGCTGGCTATTAAAAATAAAAAATCTCAATAATACATTATAATTAAGTCTCGAAGTTTAGATATCTGATATATCAATGGA
>JBBPFQ010000057.1:1743532-1755126 GCA_037974815.1 Kaempferia elegans
TTATTAAAACCTAACTAAAAATTAATCATATGTTTAAATAATCTCAAAATTCTAATCATAATTCTACGAAAGATGAAAAAAATAATAATAAAATAAAATCTTCTAGGCCTCGAAAAGATTTTAATGGTGTTTTTTGGATTTGAAACTAGGCAGTTAAGGATAAACCTTTAAGTTAATTCTAAATCTCTGAACGAGTTTCGATTTGATATATTATAAGTCTCATGGTTGAATCCGAGTCAAAAGTTATGACATTTCAAAGTTTTCCCTGATCCTACTCCAATTTTGCTATGATCCTGTTATGATCCTACTAATCCTGCTGTAAAAATCGATTATGCACGATCCTGGATCGATTTGTGCTTCCAGATCGTATGATCTTACGATCCTACGATCCAAAATTGCAATTTTACAAACTATGAGTCACCTTCAACAAATAAGATCAATTATTGTCAAAAGAAATGGAGCTCATGCAAAGGAAATCTCCTTTGACTAAAGGCAAAAAAAATTTATATTGCTCCAGGACAATGGTGCAATGGTTAGATCCTCTAGATAATTTAGGGATCTAAAATTTAAATTTTAGCTATCATATTGTAGGAAAATTTTCCTCTAATGTGAAGTAGGTCTAAGAATGCTGATTATTTGGATGGATTTTTATGAACGTTTCTCGATTTACTCAGTGATCGATAAAAAATTTTCGTAAGGTCCGACGGATCACCTCAATATAGCTAAAGTTGAAGAATAATATCAGATTTTATGTACAAGTTCACAAAAGATCAAATCCATTATTTAAAGGTGATGAGCGGTCAAGAAGCAATTGAAACTAGTTGAGATGCATAGAAGAAAGAATATGAAATGAAGGCATATATAACTAACTTTGATATTAGACTAATTTATTTATATTCATTCTACAGTGAAAGATATAATGAGAATAAATAAATTCAAGCACTAATAAATAGAGCTTATGAACAATTTTAAAATAATTTAATTTATATGAACTTTAATTATTATTATTTTTTTAAATGTATAAATATCTAATATGTTAAAAGTGAAAAAAATATATAAATATATTTATTAAATTATTGTTTTGATGAAATCACAAGAATAAATCATATCTCTACTTGAGCTCAATAAGAAATTTGAGCTCAACTTCGTCCTGAATAGATTTTTAATGAATAAGGACAAACTCAAGCAAAAAAACATAAATTCAAACTCGCTCAGCTCGATTTCATTTGGTTATATATTTTCATTTGGTTATATCTTTTATATGTGGATACAATACAATATAAGTAGACGTGTGCAAAATGTCCTGTAAGAAAAAAAAAACAATATGGATATGTTAAATTCGTGAAATCTTATCTCCAATCTCCACCGGTAATGGAATTGTGATTTTTTTTTATTTTTGTTTTGTGAAAAAAAATGCTTTGTAAAAAAAAATATTGTTGTTTTTGAAAAACTTCACGCTAAGACCTTATAGAAAGAAAATTAAACAGTAAAACGCTTTTTAATCCTTCTAAATTGGAATTGCTTGCTCATCAACGCTGAACAATTATTCTAAACTTAACATAGCTCATAATAAATGCGTACAAAACACTAATACAACAACTATATAACTAATGTTGGTTACCATATATTAATATTCAGTTTGGAGGGAAACCGCCAAAGTCGGATTTCTCTCTGCATCCCCAAAGAGTGCGGACCCCAACCTTGTGACGTCACCCACACTTATACCATTCAAAATCTAACACGAGATCTACGTGGATCCAGCGCGTACCCAAACGCCGCCGTTTTTACTCTTCTGCCCCTCCAATCAATCCATGGACTGATGGACGAATCCAAATGCCCGTCTCCTCACCATCGAAAGCCCATCTCGATCTCATCATCAGATCCTACGCGATGTTCTCATCATTTCCAACTTCAATCCTCCCCCCTGTCTCTTTCCTTTCCTGCGGCGGCTGCTGCTGCATCATCTCCGCATCTGTTTACAGCTTCAGATTTAATTAATCAAACAGTCGCATCTCCTAACCTGTAAGAAACAAAAGATCTGGGAACAGCATGAACAGGTGCCCTTCCTTTCGTGCCTCCCTCCCTTCCCTTCCTCTCCTTATAAAGACACCCCTTTCCTTCTCAAATCGCATCTCATTCTTTCCACGCCGATCTCTCGCATCGCCGCCTCCTTCCAGTTGCAGCGGATCCCTTTCTCCTTCCCAAGTAATCGTTTATTTGCTTTTTAATCGTCCCTTTTCAAAATCGGTTCTTGATGCATTTTAGATTTGTTCTTAGATAGCATCCGAGCAAAGATCCCATTTTGCAGAATTAAAGGAGATGACGATCTCGTCGGCCGTTCGGGTTTCCGATTCCAAGCTGGTGATTAAAGGCCGCACCGTCCTCTCCGGCGTCCCTGGCAACGTGGTCGCCGGATCCGCCGTCAGCTCCGGCCCTGTTGACGGTATCTTCCTCGGTGCTGAGTTTTCGGGGCCGAGCAGCCGCCATGTCGTCTCCCTCGGCACTCTCAGGTCGGATTTGAGCATTCAAGAAGCTGCCTTGTTGTCGGTGCGGGATTTGTTGATTCATGGGATGTTCTTGGCAGGGATGTGAGGTTCACGGCGAGCTTTCGGTTCAAGCTCTGGTGGATGGCGCAGAGCATGGGGAAGCAGGGGAGGGATATCCCAAACGAGACACAGTTCCTCCTTTTGGAGTCCAAAACTGGATCATTTAACGGCGTCGGCGACGACGAGGTGGTCTACGTCGTCTTCCTCCCCTTGACCGAAGGCCCCTTCCGCGCCTGCCTCCAGGGCAACGATGCCGACGAGCTGGAGCTCTGTTTGGAGAGCGGCGACGAGGACACCAAGTCGGCCTCATTCTTCCACGCCCTCTTCGTCGGCGCCGCGACCTCCGACCCCTTCGCCGCCATCACCGGAGCCTTCGAGGCCGTCAAGGCGCGTCTCCGGTCCTTCCGCCACCGGACGGAGAAGAAGCTCCCCGGCATCGTAGACTTCTTCGGGTGGTGCACGTGGGACGCGTTCTACCAGGACGTGACGCAGGAGGGCGTCGAGGCAGGTCTCCGGAGCCTCACCGACGGAGGCGCCCCGCCGAGGTTCGTCATCATAGACGACGGCTGGCAATCCGTCGGCTTCGATAATGATGAGTCCGGTCATGAAGGTAGACCGACACCTGTTCTCCGACTGACCGGAATCAAAGAAAACGGCAAGTTTCAGAGCAAGGACGACCCCGCCGCCGGGATCAAAACGATCGTCCAGACGGCCAAAGAGAACTACGGCCTCAAGTACGTCTACGTGTGGCACGCCATCACCGGATACTGGGGCGGTGTCCGACCTGGGACGGAGGACTACAACTCGAAGATGAAGTACCCCAAAGTCTCGCCGGGAGTGATGGAGAACGAACCGGGGATGAAGACGGACAACCTCACGGTGCAGGGACTTGGCCTGGTGCATCCCAAGAGTGTCTACAAGTTTTACGAGCTCCACAGCTACTTGGCGGCTGCAAGGGTCGACGGGGTTAAGGTCGACGTGCAATGCATCCTGGAGACCGTCGACGAGCTCGGAGGGAGGGTGGAGCTCACAAGACACTGAGACAGTACCACCGGGCTCTGGACGCCTCCATCGCCAAGAATTTCCCCGACAATGGATGCATCTCTTGCATGAGCCACAACGCCGATGCTCTCTACTGGTCAGTGTCTTTCTCCGGCTGCTTTATTCCTTATGCATGATTTCAACGATACCGATAGATTCTTCTTCTTGGGAGCAAATTGTAGTTCTAAGCAGACGGCGGTGGTGAGGGCGTCGGACGATTTCTACCCGAGGCAGTCGGAGTTGCACACCATCCACATCGCCTCTGTCGCCTACAACAGTGTCTTCCTCGGCGAGATCATTCTCCCTGACTGGGACATGTTCCACTCTCTGTATCCGGCAACGGAGTACCATGCCGCTGCTCGTGCAATCAGCGGAGGTCCTGTTTATGTCAGGTGAGGTCAATGGATTTGCACCACCATCAATCAGATCATCAAAACGTAGAAAATGAGCAATTTCGATGGATATTTACTCTTCTTCAACTTGCAGTGATGCTCCTGGAAAGCACAACTTTAAGTTACTGAAGAAACTGGTCTTGCCGGATGGGTCAATCCTTCGTGCTAAATTGCCCGGTCGACCCACTCGAGATTGCCTCTTCTCTGATCCCACTCGAGATGGCATCAGGTGAGAGGGATCCCCAAAGCTTTGATTGATGGTTTAACATTACTAATGCTGAACTGCATTTCTGGTCAGCTTGTTGAAGATATGGAACATGAACAAATACACAGGAATTATCGGCGTCTTCAACTGCCAAGGCGCAGCATGGAGCTCCGCGGAGAAGAAGAATATGTTCCACAGCACCTCCTCAGAGGCTCTAACCAGCACCGTGACTGCGACCGATGTGCATCTCATCTCAGAGGTGGCCTCCGATCGTGATTGGAGTGGTGATTCTGTCGCATACCGGCAAACCTCCGGGCAGCTAGTGGTCCTCCCTCACCAAGCTGCCATCCCTGTTTCCTTGAGGGTTTTGGAGCATGAGATCTTCACTGTCTCTCCCATCAAAGTCAGTTTGCTTGAATTGGATAGAATTCCACAAACCTCTTGTGTTTTAGCTAGCACCTGAAACTGTATGCTATTTGATGCAGGATTTGGCGCCTGGCTACAGATTTGCACCGGTTGGTTTGGTGGACATGTACAATGCTGGAGGAGCAGTGGTCGGTCTCACATACCATGCGTTGAATGCGTTGACATTGCCGGAGGATTCCAGTTTGGCGGCAGCGGAGCCTGAGGCTGTATCAATGGTGTGCATGGAAGTGAAGGGTTGTGGTAGATTTGGAGCCTATTCTTCAATGAAGCCCAGGAGATGTCTACTAGGTTCTGCTGCTCTTGTTGAGTTTGCTTATGACTCTTCATCTGGATTCTTGGCTGTTGATTTGGAGAACATGCCCAAGGGTGATAAGAAAGTTCACAATTTAGTGATTGAATTCTAGGGTTAGGTTGAGATGAGATTCTATCAACCAGAGTTGTTGCTGATGAGTTATGTCCAATAAAGAAACGAATCTGGAAAATTTACAACTATTGCATTTAATTTCATGTTTTTACATCACCAATGAACACAGTAGAAACTCAAACCTTGTAGGTAAATGGAAAAGGTAAAACAAACACAAATCATTTTATTGGTTAGATGTTTGAGCAATTTTACGAGCAATTTCACTTCTCTCTAACCACAGAAAAGTAATTGATATGAGTATTATTACCGTAGCCGTGCCAATAGCTGCAAATCCTACTATGACTCCAGCTCTTCTTCTTGTACTGTGATGAGGCTCAGACTCTACTGGGGAATGAACTGTTGGCAAGAAAGTATGATATTCTTTAATATTTTATTTAAGAGAGAAAATGATGGTTGGAGGAGGACAAAACCTGGAGAAATTCTTATTGCAGATAGCAGTGGTCCATACGTTCCTTCAACCGGAATGCAGCAGGTCCCCTTTCCAGCCCAGAATAGATGAATGTCTAATACACCATTGATAATTGTCACATTGAAGGCCTTGGTAACAGGAGTTTTGTATTCTTTTGCATCGTCCATGATGTTAAAATTTTGGACCCTCAACTCACTCTGCATTATTTTCAGAAAACGATGATGTAATTTCCAAAAAGTGAGTCAGACCCATGACATAGAATAATGTCCGGTTAGAAAACAAGTGGTACCTGAATAGAAATATCAAATATACGCCTTCCAAGCACTGCCCAAGGTGATGAATTATCATCCATGACAATCTCTGCAAAATAGAGAACAACTGTATAGTTCCCGTTGCGCAATCCGACAATAAAATATCTCAATGAGCCTGTTGATGTTCGTGCGGTTAGGTACATTTGGTTCTCTGGTGTATCCAATGCTGAATAATCTGTAGTCACAATATCGTTATAACCCAAATTGGTAGAGGCAGCATTCATCACAACCCAGTGATGATCTTGGTTTATGTCAAAGCCTGCTCTTCCCAGTGGTTTGGCATCCTCATCGAAAATCATTCTGCCAGAAGTCAAATTTAACCCGCCACAATTGATGGCAAGAAATGAAGCTGGAACAATTCAAATGAGAAACACCATATGAAATCATGTACGTTTTCAGTCAACAAAACAATGATCTTTCTGACTAACATTATGGAGGAAATAACTGGTAGACCAAGAATGAGTTGCCACCAGAAAGAGAGTGAGTGAGAGAATGACCTGTTTTTTCAACATTTGGTCAATACTGAAGGAAGATTAACTACCTATTCTCATTCAGAAGGATGATAGTATTATTTGCCAATTGAATTTTAAAGGTCAAGCACAATAGTTTCCATAGTGTATGTGAACTAGCGAGATGGCTAATTAAGCGCTGACACTGTATGTGTCCGTGTACATTCATGTAACCAGAATCATTTTTATGGTATGCTATTCTATGCTGCTTCAGGAGAAACTCACTTTGACATGTTAATTTATGGGATAGTATCTATGCTCCACCATACTTTATAATGTGCTGTTGTATGCTGCAGATGATATTAATTGGATGAATGTGAATGGGTGGATGAGTATCATTAATTTAATTCTTTCACTTTCCACTTCTTTACTAAGGTTTGGGGAAAAAAAAAAGAACGACCATCAGAATCATCCGTCTAACTCACTCGGTTCATCCAATCCATCTAGTACACAATTTGTACGAATCCCAACTGGTTGGACTACCTAAGGTCCTTTGACCATCAGAATCATTCAACCAATTGAGTTTGGTGTTCTGAAGTTTGATGCTAGAGCTATGATGTTTAATGTTTGTCAGTTTAGTACTTGTGAGGATGGTTAGGGTTTTAGAATCGAGTGGCTACTGTTTTATAAGGAGTCACAAGTGAATATTATTTGCAAGAAGCCATCAGTGGATATTTTGGTGAGAATGAGAGATTTGATTACCCTTAGATTTGAGCTGAACCAAAATAGTGAATGCGAGGGATCTCTGATCTATTATCTCTCTAAATATTTGTCAGAATAAACAAGAGAATGAACTTCTAAAATTTGATCCTTTCTATTGTCCATTGTTCAGTTTCCCATCAAGTAAAGAGGCCCTTAATGTTATTAATTTGTTTATCCATTAGATAGAGAATTCAACTGAATCTGGTCAAACAAAGACTTCAACTCTAATGGAATAAATACTTTGCTTACTATCAGAGTCAAATCTTTAGACATGAGCACAAACCAAGACACAGCACATTACCACATACAGGGGAAAGTATTCCATGTGCAGGAAGAGTTTTCTTGTAGGCAGTGTAGCATATTCCGAGCTCTGCATCATAGGAAATAGAATGCTTCTTAAACAATAACATATTTGATGATGTGGATTGTTCATCTGAAAAAAGCATAATCAGAATCGTGTTGTCTCTATTGTACTTGGATGTATTGCTTCACATAGTGAACATAAGAATATGGTGTGTTCTAAATTTCTAATTATGTCAGTCCAGCATAACAAGTAATTGAAAACATGGATGTCTACTGTCCACTATATGATAAGGGTTTAAGAACAGTCACAGACATTTATTATTATGTTATAACTGGAAAGCAAATTACTAAAAAGAAAGAGTTTCAACTATCTGGATTAGTCTATATATGCCAGCAAAACCTGAATCTTTTAAATCATTTTCGTAATACAATTAAGTTTTCTTTTAGGTCTTCCATTGCATCCCACATCTTTAACTCTAATTGATTCAACTTATAAAACTATAGAATTTATTTGTCTTCTAATTTAAAACACAATTCAAAAAGTATAGTATTTCAACCTATAGCTTGTATTGTTCACGTCCATAAAATTTCCAATATAGTTCCTGCGAGAGAAGAAAGACAAGATCAAAATGGTGATATTTAGAAAAAGCTCAAGTTGGAAATAAAATAAGCAGCGTACAATGAAAAGTTTGGCTTTTCGGGTGGAACTCCAGAGAGATTGTTGAAGGAGATGTCTCTAACAAACATGGAACAAATTAAAATTAAAAAATATGCATTATTTAGAGAAACATAACCACAAAAGTACAAGAACATATTGTGAGAGAGATGTGCTAGTATTGGCAAGAAAAGTGAGCTACATTTTAAAATCCTTATGTAGATAAGCAACAAAAAAAAATTGAATAGGAGGAACAATAACTCTAACAAGAATAACGTTGTCATTCATACTTTGACTATTCTTAAACTATAGAATTATAATTTCAAAACATCCCACATACAGACTTGTCAAATAAGTGAAACAATTGAAAGATAACAAGATGAGTTCAACGCCAACATACTTCATTCATAGGTACCAGTACCACTGTCCTGTATTGTATTCTGAGAAATTCAGTAGTTGCAGTTATGCATTGCAGAAAATATTTTATTAGTACATTAGTCAAGGAATTCCAGTAAAGAATGAAGCATCCATAGTTTCTTTGTTTGATTAACTTAACAGCTGTTACGAGTTTCTGATGCACTATAGAATGTCTTTCCTTAGTACATTAGTCGTGCAGTTCCAGTAAAGAAACGAAGCATCCGGAGTATCTTTCCATTATTGACCAAGACACAGAATTCAAGCGTTACATGATATATTGTGGATGTTAGTTAAAAGAAAATATTGGCGATGTCAGTTCATGAGATACCATAGTTTCTGAGAAAGCTCTGCAGGGGTTTATTTACAAAAAGCACCAAGCATAGAGAAACCACATCGGTATTCTTTTGTACAACACTTGACATGCCAAATTGTGAAGTAAAAAATTATCGTGAGCATTATTTGGGGTTAGGTTGATAAGCTGTCTAAACAAAAATTGTCGTTGATACTGCAAACTCCATAATCACATCTCACCTTTTCCAAGTATGGTAGAAAAATTTAGACCAACCCTTTGTAATTAAGAAAAAACTTTTTGTTCAAAAGAAAAATGCTACATCAATAATATTAGTCCACAATGCTTTGAACAAAAACATGTGAAATCAGTGATGTTACTTACAGTGTGGTCAAACTTTCAGGTAAAAGCTCTAAAGGAACAGTTCCTGTCAAGCTATTGTACCCTAGAAACCTGCTCAAAGATAAATATATAAGAAATGTTAGAATTGATAAGCATATAGTTTAGGTATGAATGAGAAAGGAGGTACATTTGAAGAATTAAAAAATAATAATTGCAGGATAATAACTAAATTATCAATTTCTATTCAAAAGAAGAGAAAATAAGTAAGAATTAAACTTTCAACTTTTATTCAAACAGAAAAAAGGAGATCAGCTGCCTTGAAGAAATAACGAGTCAAACGGATAATAAAGTAAATGTTCTTTTGGAATATGAATAATTTATAGAAAAGCAATGTGAGAAAACATTATGTATTTAGCCCTTGCAATATTAAATCAACTTTTTACTAGAGGTCCTCGCTCTTAATAATGTTTGCTACACTATCAATTAATTTCCAGTATTTTCTTTAAACATGAAAAGTCTATAGCAAGGGTGTTCAAGGTTAGGATTTTCAATTCAAGTGAAAACAGATGAGAACTAAAATTTAGATCAGATTGATTTTGGTTTATATTTTTTTTCCAACTTCATAAAATTTTCAATTTTTTTAAGCAACAATTAGTTGGTCAGGTACTTTCATTTTTTTTTCTTTCACGTTTTGAACCTTCAACCAACCTAGCATCAGACTAGCTGACTTGATAATCAGAGGTTCAACCAGATCTCAGTTTGGTTATTTTCAGGATAAAAATTTCAAGTTATTAACCAGTTTGTTGTCTGGAGGGCAAGCAAAGCAGTCTGCAGACTTGGTATGCTACTATATCTTCTCCATAGCTACATAAACCTCAACATTGATCTATCAAAGCCCAAAAAATTCATAATTCATAATGTTTTCTTTTAGAAGTAAGGATGTTGGTGGAGAATGAAACGCCCAAGGAAATCTCTTACGAGTAGATCAAGAGGAAATAATGGAAAAGGAATCTAGACTACAATTGGTTGTCTTGGATGTGTGGGCAGTAGTACCAAATATTGTGAATACTACTTTCAAAAATATTATGAAATTCTAGGTAGGACGCCTAGCTGCGCAAATTTGACTGGACCACTGTAATTTGACTGTTGCCCCTATTTCAAAAAATGATTGATCTACCAAGATAAGAGATTGTTTTATGTAATTTGATTAATGGATCAACCATACTACCTACTTAGGCATCCAGAATTTCTAATTATCACATCAGACGAAAAAGTTCAAAGAACAGAAAAGGGTATCTGTATCTAACAAAAGCTAATGGCAAACAACTTCATGGTAGCATTGGTCCTTTGTATGTATTTATAGCAGTTTGAAGAAAAGTACAATACAAAGTATACAAACTAAAGATGAAAACTGAATAATATAAAATAAATAATTTTATGCTACCAAACAGATAACAAACACTGAGACTTACAGATACTGTAATGAGGTAAGGTTCTTCAGATAGTTGGGTATAGATCCTTTTAGGTTGTTATGACTCAAGTCCCTGGAATGATTAGTATGCAACTTGAAGACAAATGTAGAGAAGTGAATAAATGAAATTCTTCAAAATTTCAAGGAAATAAAAGATCTCTATTCCATCAGAGTTGTTTAGTGACTTTAGTGTATTATTAGTTCTAGATGAAACTAATACATTCCAGTTTCAATGTTAGAAACAAGTGAAAAGCATAATGCTGCAGTTGTACACTTTTTTTTATCAGGGAGAATGAATTATATTATAAATGATGAATATAGATCATTTCAGTATTTAAAGGAAGCATGTATAGCAGCTATGTTGATTGATTCAGTGTGTCAAGTGTCCACAATTGCATGTTTTACCTCAACAGAATATTTATTTACAAGCCTAAATTGAAGTAGAATATGAATATATGATCTTTTTCCTTGCTCTAGTGGCTTGTATAGACCTGTTGAGTGCTGAGCATGAATTCCAACAAAACATGCTTTTAACTCTATCTTGTGATTCTAACATGTACAATATTTCCACTCTAACTTGCAATCAAATCAAAAGGCACACTTTGTTTTTTATTGTTAGTAGAGCCATTATTGAACTTGTTTCAAACTACCAGTGGACATCTTTGAATTTTCAACAAATTTTTAGGGTCCCAACAAATTTTATCATTTAAAAGGTTACGTTAACTCGTGCAAAATTTTCTAAATCTTATTTCGCTAATGTAGATTCTGAAATTCGATTTAGGTAGTTTACACCATGTTGGGTGGACACAATTGTGTTTTTTTCCAGTGATCATTACACAATGCAATATTCTATCGATCATCTTGTTTGTATTTTTATTTTTAACTTAGTTTTCCCTTCATTTATTAAAAAGTTATGAATGACACAAATAACAACAACAAAAACAACAACCACCACCAAGCCTCATCCCACTCAGTGGTATCGGCTATATGGATCCTTCTATGACATTGAGCTTTATCCCCTACTATATCATCATCTATATTTAAATAAATTTTATCTTATTTTATTATCGCTAACCAAATCTTTTTTATCTTCCTATTCCTCGTTTGATGTGCATATTCGTCATTATGAATGACACAAATATTGGAAAATAA
>JBBPFQ010000057.1:1775020-1790144 GCA_037974815.1 Kaempferia elegans
TAAAACTATCGCTATTCACCCCCCCCCCCCCCCCTCTAGCGATCTAACATATATCACAAGAAATGCTAAGGTTGTCTCAGAAAGCATACTTTAACAAAGTTCTTGAGAGATTAAGATGGAAAAATGCTCACCAAGTATAGTTCCAACTTAGAAAGGAGATAAATTTGGTCTTATACAATATCCAAAAAAAAATGAATTGGAATGCAAACAAATGAATGACATTCCTTATGCATCAATTATTCAGAGCTTGATGTATATGACCAGACATTAATTTTACTGTTGGAATGCTTGCCCGATATCATAGTAATACAGGTTTAGAACATTGGAAAACAACAAAGAAAATACTAAGGTACTTGCAAGGAATCAAAGATCATATGCTTACTTATTAGAAATCAAATCATCTAGAAGTGATTGGATATTTTGATTTTGCTGGATGCATTGATACAAGAAAGTCCACATCTGCTATTTGTTCCTTTTAGCCGAATGAGCAATCTAGTGGAAAAGTGTGAAACAATTTGTAATTGTTACATCCACTATGAAAGAATTTGTGACATGTTTTGAAGCTACAATTCAAGGGAATTGGTTACGAAACTTTATTTCAGGACTTGAAATAGTTAATAGTATTGTCAAGCTGCTGAAAATTTATTGTTATAATTCAGCGGCAATCTTCTTTTTAAAAATGACAAGTATTCTAAAAGTGCAAAATATATGGAATTAAAATATCTTGCTGTTAAAAAGAAGGTCAGAAACAGAAGATGTCAATTGAGTATATTAGTACAAATCTCATGAATACATATTCATTGACAAAAGGGTTGACTCCAAAGACATTTATTGAATTTGTTAAATGAATAAACATTATTAAAAGACTCAAATGAATATTTTATATTTGACATCTTAATATGAGCTCATTAATATATTGTTTCTTATATCAAATGACATGATGCTTGTTATTAGTATATACATGAAGTTGACTGAATTTTAGTCTTAATAAAGACACTAATGTGGATCATCATTGACCTTTACATTTATGAGTCATATTAAGTAGAACCGTAATATTGTGTTACACGGAATGGAAGGAACTATGTCGAATTGATGAGGTAGAGACTCATATTAGTGTACATACTTAACTATGACATTATGATGTGACCAATGAATGAATATGTTTATCTTTGTGCTCTGAGCATTAAGTTATTGTTTATTTAAACCATAGTGATTTTTTCTTTTCACATGGGCCAAGTGGGACAATGATAGTTTTGTGGCCATGTGCCACAATATAATTAGATATTTAATTATAGTTTTAATATCTAATTTATGGTTTAAATATATAATGTTTATCTAATAAGGTTAGTCAATTTGAAAAGGCGCCAACACATGTTGATAGAACACGTAGTAATCTGAGATCAGTTATCAGAAATGGTCCTCTCTCCATATAATGGCAGAACACATAATTCATTATGTATCGATCAATAAAAACAACTCTAAGAAATAAGAAAAGGTAAGAGAGAGAAATCGTTTCTTCATTCTTCTATGGAGAGAAATCTATGGCTACTCAAGGTTAGTAGTTTATTTTTATCAGATATGAATAGGAGTACGATTATCATGAAGTTCTAAGATCCATGTCTAAATTCATCAAGTTTTGTTATGAATTTTATAATGTTTACACATGATGCCTAAAGGGAGAAGAGAACGAAAATGGAGGAGAACTCCTTCTGAAAGAAACCCTATGATATGGTTGATTGAGTTTCACTAACCCTGTGAAAAGATAAGGTGCAAATGTCAAGACTTCTCGAGGAATTTGCCACTGATGCATGGCCCTCTTGATGAATCCTCCTTGACAGAAGAGCATAACTGATCCAGTGATGGACCCAAAATATGCACTTGAGCAAGAAATAGTATACTTTGTGCACCTGTAAAATTTTCAGCTAGAGAGAGTATCAATCCATCCTTCGTAATCAAGTGTTCACCAACTAGTTGTGGTGACAGTAACAAGCAGTGAATTCAAATTGAGAACAGAAGAAAGAACCTTTTGACTGAATAAAGATCCCTGAGAAATGCCGAAATAGTATCATTAGTTAGTATTAGGAGTCCAAAGATTCTATAAACACAATGGAAAAGAAGCACTGGGCACTCGTGCATTTTGTTAGAAGTACCTGTATATCCTACAAAGTATAATGAGATGGAAATAAAATTACCAAATATCTTACTTGTCTAGCTTATGCATATCAATGTTAAAACAAAGTCTTAACTTTTATGCTCACAATGTATGCACTTCAAGGTCTAAATCATGCAAGTCGTTAGGATTTAAGTCACTTGAAGCAATGGCATTCACAAAGTGCAGTACTGGACCAACCTCAAAGCACTGTTCCACCGTCCAGAGTATGCATAGGACTGAAATACATACCTTTCATCTCGCATCTGTCTCGAGGTTTATCGTTTTCCTCTTTTACAAAGTGGTGAGATTGAACACCCTAACGATGACAGTTTAAATAAAAAGAAATTGATAATGAAAGATCTATTGTGACTGAATGTCCCAATCAAACATAGGATTTGATTCTGTTTCAGACCCACTTGGAATGGGAACGAATCTGCATGTTCCCATCTCGTCAAAATCATCACCTTACAAATCTAAGCGAGCATGAAGGATTAAGTCTCCATTTGGTGGGGTTTCATATGAATTAATAATAACACACCTAATTGTCATTAAGAATCAAACCTCATTAAATAATTTAATACATGGCACATTAAGGAGGTTTAAGTTATTGAATATGGATTACATGTGTAGAATTCAATAACCCGATTTGTTAATATTGATGGGTTGTCAACCAGTTATGAGCCCTATTATGGGGAAATGGTCCTTGTAGGATAGGCTGTAATCAAAATTCAATTGGGGCATGCTGAATTATTGAGCTTCTTCCTCTTCTCCTCTCTCCATTGAGACGAGACTCCAGTTTGTTGCCTAGCTCCTACAGAAGACCTTCCGCTACATCCACAGGAACTTCGTTCAGTGACAAGTAAGGATTCATTGACATTGAATTTGGATTTAGGTCAGCTCTTCGGTTGTCATTGTTTCAAATTGCAATGTAGCCGTAAACATGTTGATAACTAGATCCTATTTCATACATCATTTGGTTCAAATAGATGCATTGTATTCCTTTCACAGCAATCATATAGTAACTTGAACTTGTCCAGATTACAGCAGATCTTTCCCTCCGGCATCTTTCTCATCGATCTCTTCTTATAAACTAGCAAGAAAGAATATAACCCTTGCTAGTAAATGGACAAAAAGTAACATAAAAATAATAATTGTAACTTTAACTCAATGGTAGTATCTGATCAAAAACATTTGCCATTCAAGTCACATTGCAAGCTTACATCACTGAACTGGGTGCCTCTTGAATCATTACCCGGAAAGAGATTTTATCTGGGAGAATTAAGTCAAAATTTAATATTATACCGTGGATTATTTGAATTTAAACTTTTCCAAATAATCAGGCATCGGGATTGACAAAGGAATTGAACAGTTTATAGAAGGATTTGGGTACATCTGCTCCAGGAGTGTTGGCAAAGAACACGATATACAAAATCAAGAATGTTATTTAAACCCATGTGACGTCAAATCAAGTGAACTTAAATCAAGAAAAACAACCAGACGAGTTTCTCCAAAAAGTGTTTACTTCAGCAGAAGGATGACCATAGAACTTGACATGCATTTAACAATTTACAGCAGAAAGTATTTTGAAAGTACCAGGGAAAGATTCAATGGAACCATTGAATGAAAAGGATTTGATGCCACCGGCTGGTACAAAGGATTTTGTGGAACAAATTAGTCAAGGCAGCTGCGAAAGCTAAATGCATCAACTTTTTGACTCTGCCCTCTTGGAGCAACCTCTTGGTAGATGTACGGCATGGAAGTTTGGTTCCCGTGGAACTGTTGTAGGTCTTGTTCCTTTTGCTGTAACAAAAGGATTCTCGATTTTGCAGTTACCTCTTCCTAGTTTTGCATCCAGTGGCTTCTTCAATGTTGTCACACTGCATGAATGAAATATGTTTAAGAGTTCAAATTATCTATGCAAAGAGTAACAACTTTAAGGAGTATTGTGTGAACCTTCTGTCTTTAGATGTTTGCCTTGATGGTTCTACCATCTTTTTAGTGGTTTTCACCTTTGTTGTTACCGCCTGCAATAGCCAGACCAAAATTAGCATTTCTTGTGGTATTGATATATCAATACCTTAATACTGTTCATTTTCTCTATTATATCTCATACTACAAATGTAATTATTGTTTAAAATTTATGCTAGACCAAAATTATTAGGGGGCTGATTCAATATTTTTGAAACCTGATTTGGGTATAATTAGGGAACCTGTGGATTCTCAAGAGGTGGAATTAGGTTTCGGTTACTCTGGACTTAAGTTGGACTAAACTTGGATTCTGTTTATGAATTGGAGATTGTCACTGTCCGCATTGTAGTATTGGGGGATGTGATTTTTGGAAAAATGTGAATGAAACAAAGTGGTGGATGGAAATAGACTCCGATGTAAATGAGACATTAGTCACACATTGGGAGTTGAGTGACATTAAGACTGAGACATAGCTGTTGATATGCAAATCCAGCCAAAGTATGGATTGCACAAACTCACTTATGTGTGAACGCTACTGAATGTAGCGGACCGATCGGTTCCACAAGAACTAGCTAGTGTTTGTCACACATCTCTTTGATGCTCAAGTCTTTGATCAAGACTTGCTACTCAAGAAAATGAGAAGACTTGTTGCTCAAGGCTTGACTAGTTGCTAAAGAAGGCTTCCTTCTTCGTTGCTTTGTTAACTCAAGACTTGTTTAAGTCTTTGATCAAAACTTGTTTAAGTCTTTGATCAAAACTTGTTGCTCAAGAAATCGCGAAGACTTGTTGCTCAAGAAATCGCGAAGACTCGTTGCTCAAGTCTTGACTAGTTGCTCAAGAAGGTTTCCTTCTTAATTACTTGTTGCTCAAGCCACATGTGTTTCTTGTTGTTCAAGAAAGCTTGCTTGTTGATCAAGGACAAGTTCTCCATATAAAGAGGATTGAACTTGAGCAAGAGAGTATATTCTCAAGCAAGTGGTGAAGCATGTAGATTTCAAGAATAGTTGTTCTTGTGCAAGGAGAGATTTCAAAGAGAAGAGATCCTTCCACTTTGATTCTCTCATTTTGTCTTTTTTCTCTATGTCATACAATTCTTCGCTCGAAAGATATTTGTGATAGTGTTCAAATACACATTAAGTTTGTCACGATAACTTATGGTAGGTTGTGGTTGTTATTGTGATTTTGCCATTGACCTCCAACGTGACCTCGTAGCACCACAGGAGGGGACAAATCTATTTAAATATTTTTGAAAATTTATTCCACAATCAAGTTGTTGGAGATACAAGGAGTGCAGTCTAAATTGAAATTACAATGTATACAACTTAGACTATCCGTCGAGATGAGTTAAGCGGATAATCTCAAGTTGTTTGTTTATACTCTAAGTGGACTTTCTGAATGAAACACCTCGTGCCGCTAAGTGTTGAGCTGGAAGAAGATGCCTAATCCTGCGGTAATGCAGTTTCCATAAAACAAATTTGTCCCCTCCGGCGGTGCTACGAGGTCACGCTAGACATCTATTTCCCAAGATAAAACGGCGAAACCATGATCACAACGAAGCACAGGTTGTTGTGACAAACTTAATATGTATATGAATACTATCATGGATATCTGTTGAGTAAAGAATTGCATGGTAGAGAAAAATAAGACAAAATGAGGGAATCAAAGTGGAAGAATCTCTTCTCTTTGAAATTTCTTCTTGCGCAAGAACAACTATTCTTGATATCTCTCTCTCTCAAGAATGCTCTCTTCCTCAACTACTTGCTTCACCACTTTCTTGAGAATATACTCTCTTGCTCAAGCTCAACCCTCCTTATATGGAGAGTTTTTTCTTGAGCAGCAAGCAAGATCTCTTGAACAACAAGAAACACATGTGGCTCGAGCAACAAGCAATTAAGAAGGAAACCTTCTTGAGCAACTAGTCAGGACTAGAGCAACAAGTTCTCGCAATTTCTTGAGCAACAAGTCTTTGTGATTTCTTGAGTAACAAGTCTTGATCAAAGACTCGAGCAACAAGTTGTCTTAATTTCTTGAACAACAAGTCTTTGATCAAAGACTTGAGTAAACAAAGCAACGAAGAAGGAAGCCTTCTTTAGCAACTAGTCAAGACTTGAGCATCAAATCTTCTCGTTTTTTTGAGCAACAAGTCTTGATGAAAGACTTGAGTATCAAAGAGATATGTGACAAACACTAGTTGGCCCTCATGAAATCGATCGACCCCGTTACGTTTAGTAGCGTTCACATATAAGTGAGTTTGTGCAATCCATACCCTAGATTTGCACATCAACAACTATGTCCCTGTCTTAATGCCACCAACTCATGATGTGGGACTAATGTCTCATTCACATCAGAGTCTATTTCTATCTACCACTTTGTTCTCATTCACATTTTTCCAACAATGATTTCTTGAAAGCTTGTGCAATACAAATAGTATGTATGGTGGTGTTAAAGTAGGAGATGAGAGATTGTTAAAGTAGTCTTATTGTGGGATTAAGTTGGGCAGATTGATTAGAAGGTTGATGAAGCGCAATTCAATGTTGCAATAAGTTGGTTTCTGACATATCAAATCTGACAGAGAACTCAATTTATCTATTTATTCTATTTGGATTGATTTGTTTCTACTCACATGTATATTTTTATCTTTATTTTTTTAGTTAGCACCAAGTATCTAGTATAGTCTTGGAGTGACCGGCTCAACCCATGGAAGTTTCCTATAGGCCAACCGGTTAAATCGGAAAGTGCTAATGGAGCCCCATCCTGACGACTAACATTCTTGGGCCTGCTTCTCACGGGAGGGAAAAATTAAATTTTTACCTTCATTGTTACTATTATTGCTGGATTAGATGGTTGACGAAGTGTAATTCAATGTTGCCATAAGTTGGTTTCTAGTATATCAAATCTGGCAAAGAACTTAATTTATTGTCTATTTGGATTGATTTATTTCTACTCACATGTAGATTTTTACCTTCATTGTGATTATTATTGCTGGTCCCCATTGATTTGAAAAAATGTTGAACAACATATTTTTGTGCATTGAGATGTGTAGACAAAACACATTATTGCAATTGTTTTTCTTGTAATATGTTGGTTGTTATATTGAAGTCATTAATATTTAGTAATTAATTGTGTTATTCAGATTGTTTTCATTTTATTGTGCATTATGTCATTTTGTTGAAACAATGATTTTGGTAAACATAAAGTTAGTAGTTATTACTGTGAAACCTACCAAATTAGCAATGGTTGATATGCAGTTATAGTAGTTGTAATTGCGAAACCTACCTAGTTAATAGTTGACCTTAGGTAGGGCCTGTGAAACCGCCCTAATTAGAATGAGGATTTATATCCATGATATGCTTGACAATTGCCACAATGTTTGAGTTACTAACCAATTACAGATAAATTTCATACCAAAGATGCAACCTCCGCGAAATATTATCATAGCATCAAACATCATATTGTTTAAAATTTGTATGTGCCTACTATTAAGATACAAATATGTAACCAACAGGAGGTCCAAGGTTTTAATCTTACCGACATGCGAAGGCAAACATAATAAAAAACAAATATTTAATTCATTTGTCAAAAAATATTTTCTCATAAATTTACGTGTTGAGTGTGGGCCGAAGAGTAAAGTATATTCGCTCACAAATACATGGAGCATAATGATAAATGGTGTGAGTTTTAAGGATATAAAGTGTAATTGATTTTTTTTTAATAGGTCAAGATTTTGGGATAATTAGTTAGCAGATTTAACTTTAACACTTATCTTTCCACATATTAGCTTTATAACTTGAGAATGTTTACAAAAGCACTACCAAGTACTAACCTTGATCACTTCTGCATGTTTGAGATTGGATTCACTTTTCTTTTGAGCTTGAGTTTCAACCTGAAGCCTTCTTTCCTGGTTTGCTTCCTTAAGAATCCTCCTTTCCTGACAGAACATAACTAAATTCTAACTACGTCCATCAAATTTCATCTTAAACTTGAGAGACAAAGGAACTCACATCAACTCTTAATCTAAAAGGCCTTGGATTTGTAATTGTCCTTTTATGTTTCTCTCGATCAGAAGTTTCAGTGGTGGACTTGATATGAGGTCTAACTTCCTGTTTAAATACACAATTGTTTACTATAATTATAAATATTTATTTTATAGAGAGCAAAATTGTAACCTGCCTTCTGGGGATCATTCTCTCTAGTTGCAGACATGATGTTCTCACTTGCAAAATTTAGGGTGTTTGAACTCACAACTCTGTAAAAAAAAAATATAAAATAAATTTCCCCTAATCAATTTGAGGGCAAAATAAGTAGAATTACAAATACCTTTTCTTGGTGCAAGGAGCATTTTCTTTCTCATCATCTACCTTAGGCATTGCTTCTACTTTTTCAGCTCCATTATCAGGTTTGCTGGAAGAGTGAGGGAAAGAAACCTTGTCGTGTATATCCTTCTCGCAGTTCTTTGTCTTCCTCGACTTAATTAGACCTATTGAGTCCATTTCACCTGATTGTGTTTCTAAGTTCAGACACTCTTTATCTGAGCTCACAAGTAGAAATTGCTTATCAACCTTTGCAGACGCATGACAATCCATTTCTTTGTAAGCTGTCAAATCATTTGAGGGATTGCAGAATATTGAAGATGCCACACATTTCAACTTCATCTTACTTTTAGTTTTATCAGCCTTGTTCAAATTCTGTGCAGAATGTTCAGCGTTCTTTGAGCTTTTCTGATTCTTTGGTATACAAAGATACCTGCTTGGAACATTCTTTACGCGTTTGCTAACTTTAACCTTCTTCATTTTAACGCAAACGTCAGATACAGAAGTCTCACATTTGGATGGAGAAGAACTCTCAGGTTTTTCTTTGTTACTAATAGTATCTGCAGCGGCAGCAACAGTCTCAACAAAAAGAGATTTCGCTACAGATTTGTTCGCCACTACACTAATTGGTTCCCTTTGCTGGCTCATACTCCGAAAATCCTCTTGATTGGTTGGACGTTTTTGGATTTTTGGTGTCGTCAATTCCTCTTTTCTCTTAGAATGTTGTGATCTTGGCTTAACTTCACTAGGAGTTAACCTCAAGCTCGAAACGGGATGGTCCTTTAGCTTGCATTTTGCCATATTTTCAGCAACTGAAGTCACAGTGCTCCAACCGGCAGTCCTACACTTTAAGGACTTTGCAGGAGCAGATTTTGGGCATTTTGGGATCAAACTGTCATAACCTCTAATCCGTGTTAAAAGTTTGTCCCACTTGAGAATTTTAATTTTAACTTTCTACAAACACAAAGAATTATAACAAACACAAAAAAGTATGAAAAACCCAGACCTTGGAACTTCTCGATCCCATGTTTTTCGACGGCACACATTTGGGCTTCTGGCTTCGATGACCTGTGATTCATCGTGACGGACAAAAATTGAAAATAATGACCTAAACATACAAAGGAGGGAGCACAAATAACAGAAGGGGACAACATAGTCAAACCCTAATCCGAAAGGTTCTGAGGAGAGCATCAGGATCAACTTCCTCGTGATTTTGGTCACAACCTAAACATCAATCAACATACTACGAGTGAGAACTAACGGGAAATTGAAACTGGAATGACAGACATCCGGAAAAGGGATATTTTGACAGAGTCAACGAAATCGAAAACCATAATCCACATGAATAGTTAAGAGGCAAGGGCTTACCGACGCGGGAGCAAAACCACGATCGATCATCCGGCCGAGAGCAATCAGGGAGGCTGAAGTCAACGAACTTGGGGGCCTCGATCTCCTCGTAGACTTCATCGTCTACTTCGCTGGGCGTCGCTTCTGATTCCTTCACCAAATCAAACCGGAGCTTCTCCATCCCAATCCAAAAAAATCCAATAAAACGAGATCAAGATCGAAACTGAGGAAAGAACAAACGAGATCAAGATCGTAACTGATGGAAGAAAAAAACGAGATCTAGTTAGTGAACGATACGACTCTTGAAAGAGCGATGCAGAGAATTTGGTCGGCTTTTCAAATAAATGAAAACTAGCTGTTGGAGCGGCTCGAGAAAACGAATTGGATGCCCCGAGCGGGGAAATTGTAAACCGTTGGATTTAACAAAGGGTGAGTGTCGATAAAGATCCGACGGTGATATCTCGGCGGAGATAATTATGCGGACTTCATAATAGTGGCTAGCCTTCTCTTTTTCGAGTTAATAACGATAACTGAAGGCAGTCAACATGATTTCTTTCACCATGTTAAAATCGCAGTGAGTCAAATGAAATAAAATTGGAACACAAATATTAATAAAAAATTTATTAGTATATAAAAGACAAGCCATGTAATCACCTTTTCTACGATAATATATTTTCTTCCTTAGTCCATTACATTTTATAGGATGATCAATTGCAGTAGACTGGTGTTTCTTATTTCTCCCATTGTGAAATTTGTTTCATAAACTTATATTCACAACCAGAGGAGAATCCCCCTTCTCCACCGTGAACGTTTGCGTAACCCTCTTCGTGGGCGTCCTGATCTCAACGCTGTACGTGCCATGGAAGCCCCTGAACTTGAACTCCCCTTGGCCGTCGACTCTTCCGTGAGCATGCGACATCCACTCCTTCTGAAGAAGACTCGACAGTCTCCTCCCTGCTTCGTTGAGATCGCCTTCCGCATTCACCAAGTGCGCGTCGTCCCGACTCATGAACAACTCCCAGAAGCCCCACAGAATCACCCCCTCCACCGCAGGGTGCGCGTACGCCTCCCGTAGTATCACCTCTAGGTCATCCGCTCGCACGAATTCGTTCGCCGCCGAGACGTCGATTTCTGTGAACCAGACGGGAATGCCGAGGACGCCCAACTTATCCAGGGCCGACGAGATCACCGGCCCAACTGGTGCCTTAACATGCCCTTGAAGGCCGATTCCCCCTACTAGAGCGCCTTGGTCCTGCAGGCTAAGTATCTGCTCGATGTACGTCTCCGGCGTAGCCCTTGTGTCCGCGGCGCACTCCACGTTGTAGTCGTTCACGAACAGAGTCGCTGCCGAGTCTAGCTGGTTCGCCGCCTTGAACATGCTCGATCGTATGTCTTTTCCGAGCCGGTCTTGGTAGAACGTGCCGTGGAGCATCTCGTTATTGACGTCGTAGTGCTGGAACTGATCCTTGTACCTCGTCAGGAGACCGTTGAGGCGACTTTGGACGGCGCTGGCGAGATCGGTGTTGTTGAGAGCGCGAACCCAGCTCTGCACCGCGCTCTCCACTTCCCAGAAGATGCAATGCCCCCGCGCCTCGATGCCGTTCTTCTTGCAGAGATCGAGAAGTTCGTCTGCGTCGGCATAGTTGAAACTCCCCTGCTGCGGTTCCGTCCAGTACCACTTGAGTTCGTTACCGAAGACGGCCCAATTGAAGTTGGTAACGAAGAAGTTGACGAATTCCTCGTTGTCGATGTTGCTGCGCGAGATGCATGATCCGAAAGGGAAACTGTTCTTGATCTGTCGAACTCTCACCAATGGCGGCGGCAATGCAGAATCAACGGCGAGATTATCGGAGGCTGTAATTTTCAGAACCACGTCTCTCTTTCTCACCTGATGAAGTTAATATGTGATCGTTTTGTCGAAATTTAGTCGTGATTTTGACAAATGCGGCTGATTAATACCTTGTCGGTGAGGTTCTTGAGATGCCGGAATCTTGCTTTCCGGTCGACGGGGAAAATCTGAAGCCCGGCCACCATGAGGTCAACCCCCGCCGCCGGGCCCTGGACGTACACCATCACTCTCAACGCCGGCAGCGTCTCGACCCGAAATGACCCTCCGATCTCGTACCACCGTCCATCGGTGGCCAGAATTTGGCCGCAGTTGACCCACTGGGTGTCCACGCCGAGGGCGACGTTGACGTTCTGCGGGGTGCCCTGAGCGCCGACGACGCGGACCCACGCCGACACCTGATAGGCGACGTGGAGCTGGATCCTCTCCGTGATGGTCTGCGCGGGGCCCATCCACGTCTGAGTGCGGTCAGTGACGTGGATGTGACGGCCGTTGAGCGGCTCGCGCGTCCCGAGGGAGTCGCGCTCCATGGGAGGAAGCACGCGAGGTGCTCCGGATGCGACGACGGCGAGCTTGCAGGGGCCAAGAGGGAACCAACCGCTTAAGCCGTCGGAGAGACTGCCGTTTTGGATTATGTTGACTCCGTACGTAACATTCTGCCACGAAAAAACATATATTAATAGGAACATTCCATCAATCCTTGATCCTGTTTCAATTTTTCGATTCAGTCTGGCATGTTTGATTGACCTCGAAATCCGGAGGAGTCGATGGAGGAGCCTTCTCTGCATGCTTGATAACTAAGCTGCCGAGAAGGATATCCATGCCCGCCGGTGGCCCTTCAACGAAGACCACAGTTTTAGAAGCTTCGCCGTTCATCAGAAACTTGCCCTTCAATTGCACCCAATCCTTATCGGTTGCCATCGCTCTGTCAATGGCAGATGATCGGATATCAATCACATGCAGCACACGATTAAACCTTAGTGAAACAATTGTAGTACTTAGCAATGCCGACGTATTGTTCGCGCCCATTCGCTGCTTGAACGTAGAGAGTGGCTCTGACTTCTGCAGGTGCAGATGGAGCAGCAGAGGAAGACGATACATTGTCGAAAACTCTAACGAACGCCGTCGCCTCGTAAGCGAGCTTCCGCTGCACCCGGGCGGTGATCTCCTGCTGAATCCCGTTCCAGCTCTGAGTGCGCTCCGACGCGGCCGCGAAGTACTTGCGGCCGCTAAAAGGAACTACCTTGCCGTCGTCCATGGAGTCGTGAAGCGCGACCTTGCAAGATCCCCATGCGGACCAGTCATTGAGGCCGTCGTCGAAGTTAGGGTTCAATATGATGCTTTGATCTTCTCCGTCGTCGATCAATCTTTTCTGCAGGGAACTCTGAGAAGAAGAAAAAGTCAGTAATACAACAAATCTAGAGTCAGAAAGTGAATCAATATTCTGTAGTCTAGCGTCACAAACTGAATTGCTGCTTGGTTGATCAGCCATGAAGTTATCAATAAGGCAAGGATTAAAATCAAGAGCGAGCAACCTCTCAAGAACACACAGAAGCGAGAAACGTTCTCTGCTGCATGGAATGTAGCCAGCAACATCGCTGCTTATATATAACTTTCAGGTGGAACTTAATTTTAGATTCACATGCAGTACTTTAAGATCCAACATATCTATTTCTGGGATTGAAAGCTAAAACTAGCATTATTTTATTTGCAATTATCTTTTCATGTTAAGATTATGGTGGAGTATTGAGGATATATTCCATTTGTGGAGTATAATGAAATGTGGGAGAGGATTCTTTTTCTTGAAGAGATAGGTTACTTCACCTTTGTATTTCATCCAGAGAACATATTGATATCTAGCTAGCTAGCTAGCATGCATGAACTATGCTTGCACTGCAATTGAAGGTTTTAAATTAATTTTTTTTCTTTCTTTGTCATATTTCATGAGAGTTAAGTGGCCAATAGGGCAGTAAGACGACTTGGAAGTTAAGGGAGTTGGGAGTATAATCATTTCTTTTATAACCAGTTTCCGTTCTTACAGCCCAATTAATTGGCAACCAATCCAATTAATCGGTAACGGATCTTGTTCCACGAAAGTTTCTAATGTGTACAAACTGTAAATGTATGGTTGTAATTAAATAATAAAAAATATCGATTTCACGAGGTTGATAGATCAAGTACGTACTATCAGATTGCGAAGTAAATTATTTAGAAAATCACAAATTGTAAAAGTTTGAGAGAGAGAGAGAGGGTTTAAAACACTAAATGTAAGAAGTCAAGGAAGAGGTCCAAAATTGGGAAGACGATGTTAGGATTTCAATTTTGCCATGATAATCGTCGACATCCTAAGTATTGTTTACTTTCCAATCTCTATATTTGTTCTCATGTATGTGGTCTATCCAGAGATATATCGATATAGACTTGGAATTATATCGACGAGCTTACTCAAATGTGACGTTTACTTTCCAGGTGACATTGCTAGTACGATTGCTTTCTCAATGAGACCCCTGTCACAATGACCACATGGTCCCCTAATTGTCCTCCTTTACTTCATGACGCCGAATTGAGATAAACCCATTAAACTCTGTGATAACCAATGATACCCTTGTTGGGGTACCAAGAGCTCTCGTGGTGTTCCAGCCTACTTTCGTGACCAACTTACCATGTCTCAATCATTTATGTGTTGGAGATTTGGATTCACCTTTCGATCCTTCCTCGTGTCCCATGAAATATGAAGGTGCAGGTTAGTGTCACAATTGTGTATGCACAATAAGCTAGATCATAGAACATGGGATAAACATGTCATGCAATAGAGAAAGATATGTCAACAATTACATTGAGTTGAGCTCCCTAATTCTTGAATTTGGAGAACTACTCCATAGAGATGGAGTCACAATTGAAAGATATGGAAAAAAAAGCAATTTACAACTTCAAACAGAGAAAAAGGGAGAAGAGAAGATGTCACGCCCCGAGGGTAAGGGTGTCCGACGAAAATCGGATAACACCTCCCCTGTAATAGTAACAATATTAAACTAGTATACATAGCTTATAGGCCACTCTACTTCAGCCAACATATCTGGAATATAAACAAGGCACAAAACAATCACCACACAGTTATAAGCAGCCATTCGGCTGAAGCAAGAAAACCACAGTGGAAACAACAAGACAATCCACAAAATAAAAACCAAGAACTGTTAGCCGGCTAGGCTTTACACAATAAACACAACAACAGTAAAATTAGCCCCAATGCTACATACAAACCACAATGCCACATACTAAAATGCGAGTAAAATGAAACCGAATAAAATCTATCTATGATGTGACGTGGTACAGACAGTCAGGATACTCCAAGCGACTCTACATCATCTACATGATACCTGGAAAGAAAACAGGAAGTATTGCAAGGGATGGTAAGTGTGGGTGACTCAGCGGGTAATAGAAAACACAGTGCATGATATAAATAAATCATGGAGATCAAAAGTATACAGTCTTAGTGAAACA
>JBBPFQ010000057.1:1835724-1847248 GCA_037974815.1 Kaempferia elegans
CGTTAACGGAATTAACCAGACAAATCGCTCCACCAACTAAGAACGGCCATGCACCACCACCCATAGAATCGTGAAAGTCGTGAAAGAGCTCTCAGTCGAGCTCTCAGTCAATCGTCAGTCAGTCCTAGTGAGAGAAGCTCTGGCTTCTCTCTAACTTTCCAGCGATCCACGTTCGGTGAGGAGGGCTGCGTGCCCACACGTACACCGGGGAAGGCTCCCTGGTGGTGCGTGGAGGGTCGGTGGAGAAGGTCAGGCACGTTCGGGTCAACTTTGTCGTGTCCTTCGGTGACTGTTGAGTTTCTTCGGTCGTCGCGGTTCTTCAAGGTGTTCGCCGGCAACTGCTGCGGCGGTCTTTAGCTTCGACGTCTCCCCAGTGGGAAGAGGTAGGAAGGGTTCGATCTGCTCCGTTTCTAGCATCTCTCCGGCGTCGTACTCACACGGTGGGAGGGAGATGAGGCGGAATGCAAGATAGCTGGAGATAAGGACGCAGTTTTCGCTCTTTGAACGTCGCTTCTCCTGGTTGCTGTGGGCTTCCCCCTTGTTACGGCTGTTTAGAGAGCGTGGCTCTCCCTCTCCGTCCTGGTGAGGCGATGGCCGAACAAGGATCTGAAGGTTCTGCAGCACGAAGGGCTGCGGTCGAGTTACGAAGACGGCGATAAGTCCTTCCCTGCACCCGCCATACAACCACAAGAATAGCAAAGGCATTACAGATTACAGATATCTCACAACAAGCATACAACAAACATCACAGCACATATTCAGCAAGCGCATCATCGTGCCTCCCCGGAAGTCTTGCGTCGCGGAGCCATTGTCATCACCATCGCCGGAAGAAGCTAGCTACGGCCTCGGTAATCTGCATACAACTTATGACATCTATCTACTTCATTGAAGACTGGTCAAGAAGGCATACCTAGGGCAGCAAGTTCTTCTCGCCGGCGTCTGGAGGAAGATGATCGCACGCGATTGGAGAAGGACGAAGGTGACATAAGTGCTGTCAGGGACATCGCATCACCGCATTGGCAGCCACTCAGAACGAATAGCGTAATGGAGAAGGTATTGCCATTCTCGAAGTAAGTCGGTTCCCGTTGATTTGAATTAGCGGGCTAACGGGTACCTGCAGAGAAGTGGATCCGGTATAGCGAGATCCGATATCTGCTTACTTAAGTATCACAGCACGCGGTTGTCAGCCTGTCAAATTTCTAAACTCTCACAGTCAAAGTCCTCAGAAACCATTACGTGTCCTAATGAATGGTCGGATGGAATCCTAATGGTCCACGTAGACTGAGTGATTCATCGAATTGAGAAGCTTTGAGGCGGTCGGAGTTACCTACTGCCGAACGAATGCAGCCGAGGAGACCGGCGACTGGCAACGCCACATCTGGTGGCAACGAGACAGGAGAACCTTCCCGGTCAAATACTATGCATGGAGCTGGTGCCCATCGCCAAACCAAGAAATGGACTGATCTCTTCAAAGACAACCGACACTACACTGGGGACATGGCATTAAACAAGGTGGATTTGCAAGGTAGTAGGGCCATACTGGCGGAGGATGACATGGAACCCATTGAAGAGGCAATGGGCCACTGCCTGGTGGGTCGGTTCGTTGGAAGGTTCCCTGGCTGGAGAGCGCTGATGGACCTCGCGCGGCGTTGGAAAGCACCTCACAAGATGTTTCATCATCAAACTCTGTGGCTGGTTTTCAAATTTGACAGCAAAGAGGATGCTGATCGTGTGCTGCAAGGCGGTCCCTATGTGATCCATAACTGTCCCTTGTACATGAAATGGATGCCGCAGTGCTTTAGCTTCCAAGTGGAATCCCAATGCCAAATACCAATGTGGATGCAGATCTTTGGCCTGCCGATAGACTGCTGGACCTCTTCAGGATTGAGCAAGGTTGCCTCTATGGTAGGCCATCCACTATACACTGACAAGGTGACAAGGGAGAAGAACAGAATTGGCTTTGCGCGCGTTCTGGTTGAAGTAGATATCACAAAACCGCCGCCGGACTGTATACCAGTAACCTTGCCGGATCGCCGTGAATTGGACTTACAGATCAGTTTTGAATCCGTCATTAAGATGTGCATCACTTGTAAGGAGCTGGGCCACTATCAAACTAAATGTCCTAGACTGACAAACAAACAGCCAAGCCCCATGGCCAGCATCGGACAGGGGCACATCACGGCGCAACGGAATAATCAACCTTGTCAGTCTGGGCTTAGAGGGAATAACAAGGGGCCGGCAATGTTTGAGCATCAGCATCAGACTGACCTAGAAGAAGGGTAAATTGCGGAGCAGCACACATTGCAGCAATCCACTGCCCAGACTGGCACGCAACAGTACCACCTTGGAACGCATCTTGGAATGCAGCAGAATAACACCCGCATGCGACAACGGATGCAGGCGAGTGCAACCACGAAGCAGACTCGATTCCAGAATGATATTGGACGTACCAGCACCCACGCAGCACCTCCCTGCCCAGCTTCTCCTTCCCGCCGGCGGGGAACTCAAGTCAGAGAGCAAGCCAGAGAGCCACTGCATCAAATGAACACTGAGCGACCGAGTTCCAGTCATCAGAACCTCCAGCAGGAGTCCTCACAGCCCGACACGCGACAGCACTCTACTTGGTCACCTGGCATGCAGTCATATCGCAAACGAAACTTATCACCGCGGCAAGAGGGGTCCCCGCCGGCCAGACAAAGGAGAATGCAGCTGCATGGCAATGGGAGCCCAGTAAGGAATCAACAGCCGCATAGACAATTGGAGGCCAACCTGGCCTTGGCGCCGCGGGAGCAGGGAAAGGTGCCTGATTCTCCCGCGCTGAAACAGACGGTCCATGGGAAATTTGCTGCCCATTCTCGGAAAGGCAAGAGCATCATCAACACTGAAGCCACCGGGAATGTAGGAACCATCAACGGAATGGCTGGAGGCATGGCACTCAGGCCAGCTAATAACACGGTGCCTCAGCAACAGCTGGTGAGTCCGGAGGACAGTATCCAGCGTCGAACTTCAGCACAATCGGAACACAGGAAAGGAGCATGCAGGGCACGTGCAGCAAGCAAACAACAAATCCACCCTCCACGTGGCTTCACGCGCTTCAAATTGGGTACCACATCAGCGACTCGACGACTTCCAAAACGCAAGAAGCAAAGGTTAACAGTAGCTGCGACTGAATACCCAGAGATGGTCGAAGATCTACTGGAATCTTCAGCAGCTCAGCATCAGCCCATCGGTGAGGAGAGGGGCATCATGGAGGATACAACACGAAAGCTACCACCACGCAACACACCGGAGGGCTCCCAGATCTCGCTGCATCA
This sequence comes from Kaempferia elegans, assembly GCA_037974815.1. Classification (NCBI taxonomy): domain Eukaryota; kingdom Viridiplantae; phylum Streptophyta; class Magnoliopsida; order Zingiberales; family Zingiberaceae; genus Kaempferia; species Kaempferia elegans. Next base: position 1,839,039 of record JBBPFQ010000057.1, read on the forward strand.
TACCCGCCGTACAGGATCCGTTCATTTAGAGCCTGCGCCAGTGTCTCAACAACGGCTCAGTATGGACTATCAGAAGCAAAAAGAGGATGATGTGGGGGTGATTGGTTGTGGCAGGGAGGCAGATTGGGTAGGCGACACTGATGAGTTACAAGGGGACAGTCAGCGTGCAGGGGATACAGGGCCTAATCCTGAGGAAGACGGTGACACTAGTAACCAACGCACTGCCAGCTTACAGTCATATGAATCTGAGAATGACAGGCCAAGAAATCTCACTGGGAACCCAGGCCGGAATCTCAGCACAACAGCCAACTCGACGGGCACGCGGAGCACCGGAAATGACACGGGCCAATGGACGGTCCAAACCCGCTCAAGGGCTGCACGGAGGCAGCTATCTCCCGAGCAACCACATATCAGCATAATACAAAGCCAAGGTGTGGAGCTGGTCTCAGCCTTGCCAGCCTCCAACTACTACCAATACAGACATGCGTCCAAGCATAAGGATAAAGGAATGAGTGGTCCGGGACAAAGAACTCCACCAGCAGGCACTTCGGCCAGGCGGGAAGCGAGTAAGCAGAAACCTAGCAAAGCTAAGCCCACAGAGAGTCCGATCACAGAAACCAGTAAGAACCAAAGGAAGAACAGGTTCATGATGCATCAACGCAAAGGAGCAGGGAGTGGCAGCGGGATTGGATCCCAGGCAAGGCCAGTGGATGGTATTGACGAAGGAGTTCGCACACGAAACCAAGCGGCGAGGCGGCTGCGGCCGTCCACCTCCACATGAAGATCGCTGCATGGAATGTGAGGGGGTTTAATCAGCCCCCCAAGCAGCGAGAGGTGCAGCACCTCTTTCTGAGACAGCGGTTGGCGATGCTGGGAGTAATTGAGTCCAAGCTCACGGAGAACACTTTTCAGTTCATACGGACAAGGCGCTTCCGCGACATGGAACTGCGGCATCACGTCCAGGAGGGAGCGTCACGGAGTAGGCTTCTAGTCATGTGGGATGCACAAAAGATCGATTTCCAGATTCAGGAATCCAGCGAGCAGTTCATCCATGGAAGTGCTCTGTGCCAAATCACACATATTCAGTTCCAGATCACCTTTGTTTATGGTCTGTTGAGCATTGTTAAGAGACGGCGGTTATGGGAAGATATCAACAGGTTGGGGGCTGAACAGCACTCACCGTGGATCATCCTTGGCGACTTCAATTCTCCTCTTTCGGCGTCAGACAAACAGAATGGTGCACCAGTTACCTCCTACCAGATCTCTGATCTACAAGAATGTGTGTTGCAAAATGCCCTTGAAGACCTTCCGCAAACAGGTTGCCGTTTTACTTGGTCAAACACTGAGGTGGCTTGCAAACTTGACCGATGTATGGTGAATCAAAAGTGGCTAGAGCAGGAGTATCAAGGCCTCGCTGAGTTCCTCACGCCAGGTCACTGCTCTGATCATTCCCCTTGCGTCGTCTCTATCCTTGGCAGCAGAGAGTACAACAATCGACCCTTCAAGTTTTTTAACATGTGGGCTTCTCATCCAACATATAATCAAGTTCTGGAAATGCAATGGCAGCGGCTCAGCTTGGCACCGAGTCGAGGTACTGCTCAATGGAGACTTAAACAGAAGCTGAAAGGGCTCAAACCGGTGTTTCGACAATTCAATCGGCAACATTATCAGCACATAACTGAAAGGGCAGATAGGGCACGTGTGGAGCTTACCGAGATGCAGGAAAATGGCTACAATACTGGAGCTTTCGCAGACAGCTACAAGGCCGCTAGGAAGCAGGCCGATCTTCTCAGTAGAGCAGAGTTCTCCTTCTATTCCCAGAAAGCTAAGTGCCGATACCTCAAGGAAGTGGATCGCAACTCTAAGTTTTTTCATGATCTGGTCAAACGGAATAACAGGAGGCGAGAAATTGCTGCTGTGGAGTGCAGGGATGGTCGGACTACTGCTAGCATGGAAGAGGTGGCAGATGAGTTTATTAGCATGTACAGTGAGTTGCTTGGAACCAGTGAACGCCGGGCCCCAATTCAATCAGATTTCTTTGAGTATGGCAAGGTGCTAGAAGAGGAACAGAAGGTCATGCTGCAGCGGCATCCAACAGAAGAAGAGATCAAAGAGGCACTGTTCAGCATTCGTGATCATAAGGCCCCGGGGCCGGACGGGTATGGATCAAAATTTTTCAAACACTCATGGGAGGTGGTCAAACAAGACTTGGTTGAAGCAGTAAGGGAATTTTTCACAGAGGGTCAACTATTAAAGGAATGGAATCACTCTCTGATATCTTTCATACCCAAGACTCCTTTGGCGAGCTGTGTAGGGGACTACCGGCCCATATCATGTTGTTCAGTTTTCTACAAGATCATCGCCAAAATTTTGGCGTCGAGGCTTGCGGAGGTAGCTGATGCCATTTTCCATCCAGCACAGGCGGCTTTTATTAGAGGCAGAACCATCACAGATAACATCCACCTGGCCCAAGAAATACTGCGAAATTATACACGGAAAAGGATCTCCCCTCGTGTCACTATGAAGGTAGATTTGCAGAAGGCCTTCGATACCGTCCATTGGGGATTCCTGCTTGATGTTCTCAGAGGGCTTCAGTTCCCGTCAGCCTATATCAGTTGGATCCAGGCATGTGTTACTACCACTAGTTTCTCCTTGTCTATTAATGGCAGCATGTTTGGTCATTTCAGGGGAGCCAGAGGCTTACGGCAGGGAGATCCACTTTCGCCATACCTCTTTGGCGTCTGTGTGGAGTACTTAGGTCGCATGTTGAGCCAGCGCACACAGCGGCCAGACTTCCATTTCCACCCGCGGTGTCAGGAGCTCCGGATAGCACACCTGGCATATGCGGATGACTTGCTACTCTTCTCCAGAGGGGATGTAGACTCAGTGGGTGCTCTGCGAGGCTGCCTGGAGGATTTTCGATCTATGGCGGGGCTGAGGCCAAACCCAGCCAAGTCGAGCATATACATGGCCGGCCTCGAGGCTGGCCGAAGGGAGGAGTTGTTAGCTATTACCGGGTTCCAACCCAGCCACATGCCCTTCAGGTATCTGGGGATTCCTTTATCATCTGCGAAGCTGAGGATATCCGATTATGATCCATTGATGGAGGCACTGCGCAGAAGAGTAAGCTGCTGGCCGAAGCTCACACTCTCCCATGCCGGGAGAGCACAGCTGATACAGTCTGTGTTACAGGGGGTCGAGTGTTACTGGATGTCGATCCTACCACTGCCGGTTGGGGTCATGGAGCGCATTCATAGCCTATGCAGGAGCTTCCTCTGGACGACCAAGCACCCACCCATTGCTTGGACTACGATGTGCAGACCAAAAGAAGAGGGCGGGCTAGGATTCAGGGAGCTACAGGCATGGAACACTGCGTTGCTATCCAGAGTCTTATGGCGCATTCATGACAGGCAGGATGCCCTTTGGATCAGATGGGTCCATCACTCCTACCTGCAGGACACGGACATATGGAGGTGGCAGGCCACACATACAGATTCAGCCCTCCTGAAGCGGATAGCTCTTATCAGAGATCAGATAGTTACTACAGCTGGATCAGTGGAGGCAGCACAGCGGATACTGACTGAGTGGTTCAGCCAGCACAACCCGACCTGCAGAGGCATCAGCCGGGCATATGATTTCTTCCGTTCACCAGGACCGAGAGTGCCATGGGCTAGTACGGTATGGAAGAAGCACATTCAGCCTAGTCATCGGTTCACACTATGGTTGCTGGCGCATCGTAGACTACCCACTCGAGACAGATTAGAGTATCTGGAGGCGACGGAGCGCATATGTGCCTTCTGCAGGGTGGAGGAGGAAACTCAGGAGCACCTCTTTTTTGGATGCTTGCAGATACGTCAGCTATGGGACAGGATACGGGAGTGGCTGCAGATGACGCAGCTTATGTCCACCTACCGACGCTTGCTGCGAGTCTTTAGCCGTTGCTATAGAGGCACAGGGACTTTGATGCAGGCACACCACATAGCCATGGCAGCCATGATACATTATACCTGGCAGGCGAGGAATAGAGGGCGATTCGAGGCAAAAGAGTTTCAGGGGGAGGTCATCTTTCGACGGATACAGACTCACGTCTATCGTACACTGGGCGCCAACTCAGAGGCCACGCTGTCACGCATTGGCTGAGGATCGATTTATCTTGTTTTAGTTAAGCATTAGATTATTTTTCGTTTAGTTTAGCTTTGCTTTGCTTTATCCTCACTTTGCTTGCTGTATCTCGTTGCTTTGTGTAAATCTTGTGGATGTGGCTCCATTTGCCATAGTGAGGCTTCGGTCAGTAGCTCCATTTGCCACAGTGAGCAGCTTTGTACGCCACCACAGCTTCAGAGGATGACACTGAGGAGCTTGAGGCATGCGGCAGTCTTGTGGTTGGGTCCTTGCGGACCACTACAGCCTGGATGGATAGGCCTTGAGGTGCGCTATACCTGGTGGATGAGCAGGCTGGAGGGGGAGCGGACAGCGGGAGTGATTCCTTGCATGCGCCGTCACTGATGGAGTTGCCATTTACGTCGGTGATGAGAGGATGGTATGGTGAGGCTTTGTATGGGCTGCTACCCGTGCAGCACGGAGGGGAGTGGATGGTAGAGTGAGAGTACTACTTCATGTGCATGAGCTCTCTGAGCGCATACCTCGGGTTACCAGCCTACTTTGATACTTCATCGGAGAAGGTGGTCAACTTAGGACATGTATGATGTACTATCTTTGATGATATCTATTTACCTTCATCAAAAAAAAAAAAAAAAAGTGAAAGAGCTCTCAGTAGTTCAGGAGTAGTGAGTTTGGAGGAGTTAGAGAGAGAAGCTCCAACTTCTCTCTAGGATTCTTGGAGATTTGGTGGTTTTCTTGGCCGGACAGCACCTCTTCTTCGCCGGAATGGTTTTTCTTCCTCCTCACCGGTAGCCTAAGTGCTTGGACAGGGCTGTGGGTGCTCCTCACCGGCTGTGGGGAGCTTTCTCCTTGGTCACGGGGCTGTTTTGAAGGTAGAAAGTGCAAGGTAAGTGCTCAAAAACTAAGCATCTTCTTCCTTTTGTCCTTCCGGCTGTTTTTAGGTTTTCCGGCAACCTCCGGCCACCGGCGCCGGCTCCGGCCATCATCTCCGGCGGGGCTCAGTCCTGACCTCTCACACAACACCTTGGCCACGTGGCAAGTGGGTAAGGGGCGGCAATCCACTCACTTGGAAGAAGGAACACCTCATTAAAAGCAAAGGTCTCTCATTGGGTGAGCTGGCCGGCCACTACATTCCCAAAGTGCAAGCTGGATTCCAATCTCTATGGCAAAGAAAAAGAAGAAGTCAAAGGGTTTTTCAAGTCAAAAAGCTCCTAGGGATGTGGCATTTCGAGATGATGTGGCAAGTGAAGCATCCAAGGTGGCAAACAAAGGGAAACAAGTGGCCCAATCGGATGATGAGCACCTAAATGACATGGCAAGTGAAAATGGTGACTTGGACACTCCCCAAAGACCAGCAAACTCTTCACACGAGCCACAGGGACAGGGAAGCCGACCACCACCCTCTCCACCACCCTCTCCACCGGAGGAAATGGCCGGAATCTCGCCGGAAAACCATGGACAGCAAGGTCAAGCTCCGGCGATCAGCCCTCAGTCGAATCCTCAACAGAATACAACCAATGAAGTTGCAAATGATGGGAGAAATGCTCAGCAAACAAAGAAGAAAGACTGGGCTAGCCTCTTCAAGGACAACCGTAAAACCAAGTTAGCTATGAACTTGGACCAATACGAGAAGAAGGGAGAAAGGTTAGCCTTCGGTTTTGAAGACATTGACAGTGTGGAAGATGCAATGGGTTTTTGTCTTGTCGGTTGCTTTATGGGACGACACCCGGGCAAAGAAGGAGTACGGATCATCGGAGCTAAATGGAAGGCACCACACGAATATATTCTGCACAAAAGTGGATGGGTGGTGTTTCGTTTTGACAAGGAAGAGGATCGAGAAAGAGTTCTACAAGGAGGCCCCTACTTTGTTTTCGGCACTCCTATGTTCTTGAAGATCATGCCCAAATGTTTTCAATTCGAGAAGGATGGTCGCTATGTTCCGACATGGATACAAATTCATGGTCTCCCACCGGATTGTTGGACTCAACTCGTACTTAGCAAAGTTGGATCGGAATTGGGCAAGCCTTTGTATACCGACAATTTGACACGTACAAGGGAAAGATTAGAGTATGCAAGACTTATGGTCGAGATACCGGTAATTGAGGAACGTATTCATGAGGTCCCTATCACCCTCCCTACTGGTGTGCAAGTGGACTTGAAGATCATCTACGAAATGGGTCCGGACTTTTGTCAATTATGCAAGAAAATAGGGCATCAAGTGGAGAATTGCCGATGGAAAACTGCACAGTCCGGACAGCAACAACCTAGGTCTGATCGAGCTCCCCAAACTGATCCAAATGCTCAAAGACAATGGAGGCCAAGGTCTCAATCAGTTAGGGGGCGTAGGAGGACAAGAACGAGATATCGAACTCGTACGAGGCAACAATGGCGGCCAACTCAACGAGATGCAAATGCGGAGACACCGGATGATCAAAACGACTACGCGATGGTTTTGGTGCCAAGCCCAATTCCGGTGGCTACCGTTGCTCCTAATGGCAGGGAATATGTTCATCAAGGAGTGGATGGAGGATCCCAATCACAGCCCCCTCAAAGAGCACAAGAAAATGGAAATGCAACACAAGGAGTGGATGAGAATCATTCGGCCAATACTAGCTCCGGTAGCCCTTCATCCTCTTCATCTTCATCATCTTCGGAGGACTCAAGGGAAGATAGGGCAGCAAGTGAAGGAAATGGAGATGCAACACAAGGAGTGGATGAGAATCATTCGGCCAACACTAGCTCCGGAAGCTCTTCATCCTCTTCATCTTCATCATCTTCGGAGGACTCAAGGGGAAATAGGGCAGCAAGTGAGACAATGCACACCACATCAGTGGCATCATCATCATCATCCTCTCTACCTTCGGCTACTACGGCAAATGTGAGTGTGGGGACCGGGAATACCACAACTCCCAATGTTGGACGCCAATTACGGGTGCGAGCAGCCCGAGGAGGTGGCAAATGAAGATAGCGTCATGGAATATTAGGGGCTTCCACATGGCCCTTAAGCATGGTGGAGTGCAGCACCTTCTTCAGCATAAGGATATTCAGGTTATGGGATTGATGGAGACAAAACTCAATGAAGTATCACTGATGCCCATTTTACAAAGGAGATTTTCAGGTATGGGTTATGCGCATAATTTTGAATACTCAAATTTTGGTCGTATATTGCTACTTTGGGACAGGCACAAGGTGGATCTGGATGTTCTTGTCACCACTAGTCAGTACATACATTGCCATGTTCGATGCCGTGTTTCTGGTAGGAGATTCTTGGTGACCTACGTTTATGGGCTTCACTCTATTGCCAATAGAAGACCCCTATGGGAGGCACTTACAGAATTGGGAAGCACGATACAGGAGGCTTGGATGATCATGGGGGATTACAACACATACCTATCTATACAGGAAAAACAAGGGGGTTCCCCAATCACAAATCATGAGATGAGGGACTTGCAGATGTTTGTCCAGGCCTGCGGATTGGTGGACCTTAGATCTATTGGATGTCGCTTCACTTGGTCCAACGGTAATGTTTCTTGTAAATTGGATAGAGCTTTGGTTAATTCTTTTTGGTTGATGGCAGATTTTGATGCTTATGCGGAGTTCACAGCACCTGGATGCCTATCTGATCACTCCTGTGTTATTGTCCACACATTAGCCAAAGACAGGCCTCCAAACAGAGCTTTCAAGTTCCTTAATATGTGGACGCTGCATGAGGACTTCTTAAAGGTCGTGGATGAATCTTGGGCAGCCCCAGTGGTAGGACATGCACAGTACATATTGAAGACAAAACTATTCAGATTGAAGAAGGGATTGAGGGAGCTAAGCAAGGAGCATTTTGGCCACATATCACAAAAGGCAAAACAAGCAAAGGAGGAGTTTGAGGAGGTGCAAAAGGGCATTCTTGATGGAGGGCTGCCCCCTCCAGAGTACGGCCAAATGAGAAGGAAAACCACACTCCTTATGGAAGCGGAAAGGCAATTCTACCAACAAAGAGCAAAGAATGTATACTTGAGAAGTGCGGATAAGTGTACAAAGTTCTTCCATGACGTGGTGAAGAGGAACAACAAGAGGAATGCCATCATTACTCTCAA